>BROG01000190.1:315000-862500 GCA_030159075.1 Atrina japonica | reverse complement strand
AGTATAAGGAGGGTACAGATCGATGTTTCAAATGAATAATTTAAAAAAATGATTCACAAAGTAGAATGACTTTCCTTTGTTTACAGGAATCGTCAAATCCACGACGTATTGCGGTGTTGAATCATATGCTGTAAATGACACAGCGTTCTGGAGATTTACTGTTGGTAAGTTATTATAGTCACCCACCAATGTCAATGCACACTTCTTCATAACGAATGTATGAATTAACAGAATAAATAATCTGGCACATTTGTGGGTATATAAGGGATATTTACGCATGCAAGAGTAATGCCCCTGTCCCGAATTGTAATTCTTTTCATCAACTGTACAATTCATTATTAAAAACATTTTATTTACAAAACTCATATTTTTTCTAGCAAACATGGTGAAATTTCATCAAACGCCATGGTATCAATATGTTTTTATGCTTTTATTAGAGTTGGTGGATAAATAAGATGAAAGATTGAAAACTGTGACCCCCAAAATGCTAAATTTTTATAACACTTAAATCTTAAAGTCGGTCACTGTTTTTTTCTGTAAATGATCAATTCAGAATGGTTTAGAGTCAATACAAGAAGTTGTAGGTACATAGCGAAGACCAATAAACGATGCGTTGCCATGGTATTTAGGAGTAAAAGATGGATTTAAGACTTAAAGCCTTTCATAAAAAGAGTCCAGGACCCAGTTGCATAACATATCGTTAAATTTAACGTACAGTTAGCCCATTGGTTTAACATTTGCTAACTTCATGTTAAAGCTAATAACCTGTTGTGCAACTGGTCCAGGTCTTTATAGCGAGTGCTGACATGTCCATTAAAATTACTTCAACCACTTTATTGGTCGACTTTTCCTTTTATTCATATTACGCATATCTTTTTTTTTTAGCATACGTCATTCAGAGGTTTCAGATTCAAAGAAATAAATAACTGTTTGTGGTTTTGATTACTAGAAATATCGATAACATATTGTAAATTTGCATACATGACTATAATTGCACAACATGATTCAATGGAACTAACTGGTATGGAGTTTTGTATTTCTAAGAGAAAAATTGATTGCTTTTAATAGATGCCAGGGCCTGTGTTATTATTATAAATATCGATAACATATTTTAAACTTGTTATGCAAATTTCCATACTTATTTGATAATTATATATCTCAACTAAGTAGGAATAAACCACATACACTCCCTTTTTCCACACAAAAACAATTTTTATCGAGATATTAAATTCATTTGTCTATAACGTCAGTCGTTTTGTGATATCAGTTTCCAATATTCTATAGTAGTTAGTTGTCTTTGTGATGGAACGTTGTCTTTGATTTGCAGTTTTTATTCTTTATATCACTATTTCATTTAACAAAATCAATAAACATACCTGTAATTGCACATCATGATTTAATGGAACGAAAAATGGAAATGGTATGAGTTTTTATATTTCCAAGTGAAAAAGTAATTACTTTTGATAGATGTCAAGGCCTGTGTCGTCAGATTATTAACTTCGTACGAATATGGTATTTTGAGTTCTCGCCCTATCTAGCAAATTTGAGGAATGTGTTCAATACCATTTTATGGAATTTAAGTTGTCTTCATTGTAAATTCCGGCAAACCGTACTTTACAAAATAGCAGCAACATTTTTTATGACACAATTTCATCTCCGAGTACGTGCATGATCGCAGTGAAGAAATATTAGCATTTGAAATATTCCCCCAAAATGATTTTGAGTATTACCAGTCAAAGCCCGTGTAGTTAAGTTATTAAATTCGTACGAATATGGTGTTTGAGTTTTTGCTCTGTCTAGCCAATTTGAGGAATGTTTTTAATACCCTTTTATGGAATTTAAGTTGTCTTCCTCATATATTTGGAAAATAGAAGTACTTTTGCGACTTGTTATTCTTGATTTATCTACTACTATATGCATGGACATAATGAAGATATTTTAGCATTTTAATTAATTCCCAACGAATGTTCTGATATTATCTCTTTGATATAACTAACAATGAATTTCTAAAGAACAGAAGTAGGTATACAGTGTACTACAGTGTAATATATTTCGTTTCATATCTCATTGTAGATATTGATGATTGCATCAACGTCACATGTCAAAACAATGGAAGCTGCATCGACAAAGTCAATGATTATATCTGTAATTGCACAACTGGATTCAATGGAACTCACTGTGAAAATAGTATGAATTTTTATATATATAAGGGAACAAATTACTGTAATGTATAAATATTAGGACCTTTATTGTCGATTTTCTGGATTCAAAATATATTGGTTTTGTTATTGCTCTATCTAGTGCTGTTGAGGGAAGTTTTAGAAATGAGTTGATGAATATTAAGTCGTAGTCAGTTTATATTCCAAATGCTCTGCTGAAAGAAAATTAATGATCTGTAACTTTATGATTTTATATTATTCAAAGTACAATTTTATTTCAGAGTCTATGGATGATCAGAACGAAACAATATTAACATTTTAGAATTTCCTCTAAATCTTTCCAAATCTTACAGCCTTGAGGAATGTTGACATTTATTTAAAAGAATTATTGTATCATATTGTATCGCAGACATTGATGATTGTACAAACGTCACATGTCAAAACAATGGAAGCTGCATCGACAAAGTCAATGATTATATCTGTAATTGCACAACAGGATTCAATGGAATTCATTGTGAAAATAGTATGAATTTTTGTATTTGTAATGGAAAACGAAATTACTTGTGATAACTTTCAAGGCCTATGTTGTCAAGTTATTCAATTCCTATGAATATGGTGTTTGGGTTCTCGATCTATCTAGCAACTTTGAGGAATGTTTTGAATACCATTCTTTTGGAATTTAAGTTTCCATCATTATATATTCCGCGAGACTAGTCTTTAGAAAATAGACATCCTTTTGCCACTTGTTAGAACTATGTGCATGGGTATAATGAAGATTTTTGAGCAGTTAGATATTGTCCTGAAATGTGTTGTAATATTATCTCTTTGATATATTTTTATCTAGAACGTAAATGTGCAATGGGCATACAAAGTGAAGATATTTGATCATGTGAAAATAGTATGAATATTCTCGACCCTTTGAAATGTTAAGGCCTGCCTTGTCGAAATACCTATTATTTCTTTGATCTATCTATTTGAGAATTTTGAATTTAAGTTTCTAAAAGTTGACAGCCACGTTAGGGTTAGTACTAACTATGTGCAATATAATGAAGATTCGTTTTAATATTTCATTGTGTAGATATTATCTCTTAGATGATTTGCATCAACGTCGTTTGATATGTCAAAACATATGGATTGCAGCGTGCATCGACAAAGTCAATGGAAGCTGCATCGACAAAGTCAATGATTTATATCTGCAATTGCAAACTGGATTCATTGGAACTCACTGTGAAAATAGTATGAATTTTTATATTTAATAAGAGAACAAATTTCCTTTGTTACTGTAATATATTAATTCCTATTAGGAGTCTTTGTCGTCGATGTTCTGGATTCAAAATATAATTGTTTTGTCATTATTGCTCTATCTAGTTTTTTGTAACATATGAGTCAAGAACTATGTTTAATGAAGATATTTGAATTTTAATATTCAAGAATTTTCAGAAGTGTATATTCCACATGCCCTTTACTTTCGTGATATTTCAAGATATTATGATTGCATCTCTAAAACTTGCATGATTTTGATTATATCTGTAATTCAAAGTTCACCATTTTATTTCAGTACGACATTTCCTATAAATGAACAAGAAATAAAAATGGTGTTTGGGTTCTCGATCTATGTAGCAACTTTTAGGAATGTTTTGAATTCCGTTTTTGGAATTTAAGTTTCCGCGAGTGTAAATCCTTTTGCCAATCTTACATAGCCTTGAATAATAATGTTATTGACAATTAGATATTGTCTACGTGTTGTGTAAATGAATAGGATTGATTCTTCAACGTCAATGTCAAAAGAAGCTGCATACATTCAATGTATATTGTAATTGCATTGTAATGAATTGAGGAAGTTTTGTATTTGTAATGGATCAAAATTTCCTATGGAATTTAAGTTTTTGTCATTATATATTCCGCGAGATCTATCTACAACTTTAGGAATATTAGAATATAAGCCCTTTATATACGACAGTTAGTTATTTTGTCAAGTATTCATAATATTATCTGGTGTTTGAGTTTTCGATAACTAACTTTGTGCATGGAATTTAAGCATAATGAAGATATCTTTAGAGCATTTTTTTCCATATTCTCATGAAGTGGTCGAATGAAGATCAGATCTCTTGTGATATATTTGAGAATGAATTTCTAAAGAACAGAAGTAGGGTTATACTACAGTACAATATATTTCGTTTGATATTTCATTGTAGATATTGATGATTGCATCAACGTCACATGTCAAAACAATGGAAGCTGCATCGACAAAGTCAATGATTATATCTGTAATTGCACAACTGGATTCAATGGAACTCACTGTGAAAATAGTATGAATTTTTATATTTTTATATTTCCTAAGATAGAACAAAGTTATGACTGTAAGTATTATATCTATTTGAGGACCATTCTTTTGTTGTTTCGATTTTCTGGACTTCAGAAATATATCCTTTTGGTTTTTCTGTTATTGCTCAATTATTGTGTTTTTGACCAATTAGAGTCAAATGTTTTAGAAAGAGAATGAATCATATTTCATTGTAGAAGAATTTTCAACGAAGTGTCATAATCCACATTACTTTAATTGCACAATTGAAATAATATTAAAAATCATGAATCTAACTTTATGATTTTTGTATTATTCAAAGTATATTGGTTTTTTCCACAATTTCAGTGGAATTTTAACCTATTTTAACACCTCAAAGTACCATTTTTGTATGGGAGCATTTAAACTATAAAACCTTACCTGTTGTATTTATTTTAAAAGTTGAACTGAATTACTATTAAAAAAATATTTTTCTGTTTCAGTATTATTGTATTGAAATTTTTTTTTCAGAATATAGCATTTGGCAACATATTGAATTTGTATTGGCTGGAAGCAATTTTACAATTGATGAAGACACACGATCGAGGGCTATTAATTTCGTATGTATACCTAAATGCAACAACTCATTTAACCATTCGTAATTTCATTGGTTTTGATAACAAACAATATATATATATATATATATATATATATTTATCTGTCTGTGTGTGTGTTTGTGAATTTTACATGGATTTTATTTCTAATAATTTGAAGAATGTAGTATTACATCAACAATATTACGCTTACTCTTCCATAGCACCTGATCCCATCTTATGCTTTCTAGAAGTCCGTGTTTGTCCATTTGTTTCCAGATTTGTTTATATGTCCTAGACATCCTGAAGTTGAATATTTAAGATTTAGAGATAAGATGGGCATTTTAAGTACAATTATGCTGCAACTGGTCAATGATCCATAATAATAACATTTTTAGGAAAATATGTTTGCAACTACTTTAATCACATGATTAAACAAAGATTCAGTCTTTATTTTCACAGCTGATTTCACTGTACACCTCATATGGCTCTGGCTGGTTCCTTCATGTCACCAATGTTAATTTGAGGTAAGGTATACCCGACACTTTGACAAACTAATCATGCATATAAAATTATTCGTTGCAATAAAAACTTATATATTTAAATATGTTTTAAAACATGTACTTAAATTCAAGTAACTTATTCTTCATGTTCTTGTTTAGACTATTTCTGTGCAAATACCTTAATCTTCTGTAATACTGAATTGTATATTCAGTCAAATACCTCAATGCCCCCCCCCCTCATCATGAAAATAAATTGAAAATTGAACAACCCAAAGCCAAAAATAATTTACCTATCAAACAACAAGGAATTTGTGTTATTGACCGATCCACATGATGTAACTTTTTGATTATCATACGGATGATTCTACACACTTTTCGGTTATGACAAGTCACACGTGAAAAAAACACCATTTTATTCCCCATTGGATAATCTGTTATGCATGTTGACAGGTAGGAACGATTACTCTTGTCAGTCTAGTCAAGAAAACGGTTAAAAATAACTCCACCGGCCAGGTTATATGGATTTTCTTATATCGTAAATAATGCGGTAGTGTCTTTTCTGTCCTTGTCTGTATGCAAAGTAAATGGTGGGTAGATTATTTTTCATATCTGTTTACTAGTCTATATAGAAATATGTTACAAATATTGCACTACTTTTTATTTGATATGAAAATTTATGGATTTCAAAGAGAATATCGTCCGAGGCCAAAGTTTTTTTGTACTCCAAAATGTAGTGCAATAATTGTTTTATTACGTTTAAAGTTAACAAGCCATCGACCATAGATAGAATTTTGGGAAATTCTTTCAATCCCTCTTGTTTATGTGGCTTTGTCATGCAGTCAGGGGAAGTTGTCGCTAAATGCAATTCAGCTAAAACAGATTGATGACGTCACTGCAGTGCAGTATAATAAATTATCCGGTTTACTGTGAAATTTCGTATTAAACGGTAGGACACGTGACTGTCTCTGGACAAATGAAAATGAAGTACAGGAACACAAATATCAAATCGGAAGACTATTCAGTATAAAGTAAGAGATATACAATAACAAAAAAGAGCTATACACAGGAATAATAAATCTTATATACGCTTTATATTATGTGAAAATAAGGTCAGGTCCAGCGTGGTATTCATATAAAAATAGTAAGGTTGAATCATTAACCTGGTTTCTCAAGGCATTTTCACAAAATATATAGGAATTGGAGACTTGTTTGTCTGTGTATTACTCTTTTTTTGTTATTGTATATCGATTTAAGTAGTAGAAAGGGATCATTTCAAAAACCCAGCTAATGCCCCTTTAATTTGCATAAGCAAATAACTAAAATTGTGTTCTTTTTCTATCTTCTCCTGTCTATTGGGTTTCCGTTATACGTTATGTCAGGGCATGGTCTTCTCATGAATGTTTTATTCTGCGAGCCGAAAGACGACTGCAATAAATTACTCACACAGGGATATGCTGTTGAAGGCTTGAAATCGCCAGTACGACAGTCTTATGGTCGATACAGGGATCTTGTTAAAGTACACGAAGTCCCCTCTCAGGAGTGTGAGTATAGAAATGCACGACCATATACAATGACTCACTCTAGCCATGCAGATCTACAACTAACTCATCACATTTTCAACGAGCTTGATTTTCCACCGAATTCAACCGGTTTCATCCCTGGAACATTTACGACGGCTGTAGTACGATTGCTCCCTCCGAAGACTTTGTTCCGTCTCCTGCAATATTTACAATTGTTCTTCACATCATATCTGAGTTTCCAATAGCCATTCGTACTTCTTCATTTTCATTTTTAGAATTGGCAGTCTAATCATAGGTCACACATTAATAGCGAGGCAGATAGATGATGTTGATTCCCTCATAGCAGGAGCAATGGTTAATTTATCCGGTAGTTATGTTCAGTTTGACAATGAAAGGCCACCTGTATTGGTCAAGTCGGTAGCCATAACATCGGCAAATGTAACAGGTAATTTGCATTGTATAAACATTATTTATATTGATATCAGTGGTCAATTAGATGATATACCTCGACGAACTAGAAATTAAAGATACAACAGAATCAAGCACACACGATTCATACTTAGACATTTTACAAACTATAGACACAGACGGTAAATAAATAATTACGCTATACGACAAACGCGAAGATTTCCGCTTTCCCATGGGTAATTTTCCAATTTAAGTAGTAATATCCCACATCACTCGCATATGGAGTTTGTATTTCACAAATGATCCGATATGCCAGTGCGTGTACAACATATGAAAATTTCATATACAGAGGTAAACTACTCACTGACAAAATATTGACACAGGTATATCGAAAACCGCGTTTAATGTCAACGATTCGCAAATTTTACGGTCGGTATAATTGTCTTGTTTGCAACTACTCTGCTTCACAAGTGAAATGTTGAGTTACCTGTTCGATGGCGGTTGTTGAGACGTCTGTACCAATTATGACGAGGATTCCTTTCTCACGTATTGCATTTGGACTTGATTGTTTACTCACTGCGATTGTGACCGGTCGACAGGGAATGGTAACTCCTCCATGGCACCTGATCCCACCTTAATTTCAAGAGGTTCGTGTTTGTCCATTTTTACCAGATTTGTACCTGGACATCCCAGTGAATTATACTTTGACATCTGAGACTGATCCTTAAAATGAAGTATTTGATTTTAGTTGTGAGATGACGTAAGTCTTTTCATTCTAGTCAGCAATCAACTCAATATCGATTTTTATGAATAAAGAAATTCTTACATGTCATCTCACATTAATATATGAGACGGATTGAACATTGATGCCTGTTGATTTGAATAAACATTGTACTTAAATCTATATCTGAGGCTGCCACTCTCTCTCTCTCTCTCTCTCTCTCTCTCTCTCTCTCTCTCTCTCTCTCTCTCTCTCTCTCTCTCTCTCTCTCTCTCTCTCTCTCCAGAAAAAAACGATCATACCTATATCAACTGACGTATTTTTGATACAGGGTGTAACTAATGTATCTTTTTATCGATTTTTAAACTCTGCTTCATATCATACTTTGATTTCAGTGACTTCAAATAGTACACCATGCGAAATATTGAACGCTCTGGAACCGTGTAGCTCAGATGAAATCTGCAGCGTCGATGAAAGTGGCATTCCAAGATGCAAGTAAGCATGTACCATAAAAATATGCAACTACCACATGAATAATCTAAAATATCCTGTTTGATGTCAACGTTCTGCAAATTTTATGGTCGGTATATAGATCTTGTTTGCAATTACTGTGTTTCACTAAATGCAGTGTTGAAGTACCTGTTTGATGCGCTTGTTGAGGCGCCTGCACCAACTGTTACAATGATTTACCACTTATATATATATCATTTGAATTTGATTGTGGACGCAGCGGGCATGGCCGGTCAACAGGGGATGCTTATTCCTCCATGACAATTGATCCCACCTCTAATTTTCAAGAGGTTTGTGTTTGTCCAATGTTCACCAGATTTGTATATTGTATACTGAACATCCTGAATAGTTATACTATGGTATCTATGATTTTTTTATAATCGCCCTACACTCTGTTATAAACTTTCTTACTCGTTTTCATATTTGCACATTTATAAGTGATTAAAATAATTATTGTTTGCTCCTATTTTGAAAGTTTGTTCAGATGTTTTCAAAATTCATTTCTTTCGTCTTATTATTATCAGATCCCTTTCATATATATTTTTTTACAATTCCATGTGTATAATCACCATGATCATATTTAGCAACATTGTTTCTAATACCTTTTAAGCGTCATCACAAGTAAGTATCATTTTATTTATATGGCCTAATTTTCGGATACATTTTTTATCTTGTTATCCCCCTCTCAGAAATATTATATAGTATTCTGGAGCACGGCCACAGACAGTGACCCCCTTTCACCAATTGTGCTTTTCACCGAACTTGACATTGTCACCAAACTTGACCTTTTCACCGAATTTGACTAGAAAGGTTTCCATGGAACGTTTGCGACGGGTGTAGCATGTCAGCAGAAGATGCTGATTCCTTCCGGACACCTGGTCTTATCCCGTTTGGGATTCGTAATTGTTCTTCATATTGTGATCATTTACACATCTTATTCGTCGTGTTATTTTTCTTTTAAATTTGAGCTATAATAACAAAGTATCATTGACAGCATCAATTGTCTTGGACCATGTTTTTTGGTATTCTTTTATTTACAAAGTTGTATATGGTATTATAATTATACAGTGGAACCTCGCCTAAAGACCACCTCGCATAGTAGACCACCACATTTCAGACCACAAGTTTTCCCTTGATCAAAATTTAATTAGCACAGAACCTCACTTAAGAGACCACCTCACTGATCAAACCACTGGCACGTTTTTACTGTAATAGTTTATCTAATCTGTAACATTTTCAGTAATTAATAAGGATTGAATCATCTTCAAACTAGATCGTCAAACTTAACACACAGTTGAACCTTGCTATTAAGACCACACAACGGACTAACTCAGAATAATGCAACTAACAAGATCTCTTAGATGAAGGTTTTGACATATATAATATCATTTGAAAATTCTCAAGAAACCGACAACCAATGGTCTCTTAAGACGAGGTACTACTTTATATGCCATCATTCCATCTCAGTCTCTGAATAATTAACTTGTTTGGTTTTAAAATCGTTCCTCTATATTATAAACTGAACCATTGAACCATTGTATATTCAACAATATGATGAATATAGCTTAATTAATTAATTACCATTAATACTTCGCAACATTTATTTTGTGAAATTGTAAATTAAGTATCATTAAAATTTTCCATATATTTGTATTTTGTATGTAGTTTGTGTATATTGTTTAAATTGTGTATGTGTGTTTGTATAGGCTTCCTATGCTTTCAATGTAAAACACGGCGTATATACAATATGTTTATGTTTTGTGCTTATAAATGCAACTATATCTATATTTGTTTATATATTATTAAATAATATTAAATAAATACATGATATATACATACATAATTTATATCATATATCATATATGTAAAGAAATATAGCGTATCTATGGCATGTGGGGTTCTTATATTGTTGTCGTTGTTTATTGTTGTTTAACCTCCACTTACGGCCATTGAGCATTGAGGGTTCTTGAACGTACCGACATCTACTCTGACACGGGACCTGGGTATTTTACTGTCTCAGTCCGAAGGACAGGAAACCAACCTGCCGTCGGCTGGACTCGAACTCACGACCTCACGATCGAGAGTTGAACTCTCAAACATTCAAACATATATATATATATATATATATATATATATATATATATATATATATATATATATATATATATATATATATATATATAGATATATATATATATAGATATATATCATATACTTACAGGCTTTTTTCATCTCCGATACAGGAGCCAGCAAGTGCCCTTTTTCACATACCCTGTATCAGCACACTCTTTATCACAACCCTGTAACCCTTTATCACACCCTATTTGGAATGCTTCTTGTATCTTCTTGTATTTTTATTATTCGAAACACCGTTTTCCGTTTCAGACAAAAACCTACATCTTGCATAAACACCATGTTAAGCACAATCCGTGAAATATTAGGCCTGATTGTAAACATTGTTGAATGAAAATGTGAAGGAACAAGTGTAATGATATTCCGTAAGTTGGTTCAATACAACGCAAAGATGTGCATTTCATATTTTTATATCTACTCTAGAGTGTACACGGAGTACTAGGTACCGTAGGTTATTCCTTTTAACAATGTTCTGCCATGTTCTGCCGTGAACAGTCTCACAACAGAGTTTCTTGAATGTAGGGCGCTACAGTTATATAAATCTATCCTGATAAAATACTTACTCTAGAATACAATTTTTTTCAGAAAAAATACTTTCCATAATTTACCGAGATCTGCCCACATATACTGTAGAAATTTCCACTGACGGACGGAAGTTGCGATTATAACCCTCGGGCTGATATTGGAGTCTCGGGTTGATATTGCATGCGATACAGATTTTGCCATGTATTATATATGTATATATATATATACATATATATTTGTGGCATTATATATATATATATATATATATATATATATATATTATATATATATATATATATATATATATATAGTTTCATCTAAAATGAAGTGTCGAACTGTTGATGCTAAGATCGTTTTACTCCGAATTTTGTGATATAAATTATATATATGAATGTATATGAAGCAACATTACTTTTCTATACTCCAACTATTTCATCTATATTTTCTCAAGATTTGTATTTTTATTCATGTGTATTTTGTTGATCCTCCAATAATTGTGTGTGCATGCATTTTCATTGGATTTACAACTGTATTTTTATATTTCAGAGAACGTAAAGATTGTTTTATAAAGTAAATCATGTCTCGTGCATATACTATGAAAACTTTCTGTGAACTGTGAATTTTATTTCCTCTTCAAAAATTGTGGTTATTAATTAATTGATATATCATTTTTTCTTTCTTTCTTTAACACATCAAATGCCAACTACAAGCTGTGACCATTCGAAACACCGTTTTCCGTTTCAGACAAAAACCTACATCTTACATAAACACCATGTTAAGCACAATCCGTGAAATATTAGGCCTGATTGTAAACATTGTTGAATGAAAATGTGAAGGTATTCCGTAAGTTGGTTCAATACAACGCAAAGATGTGCATTTCATATTTTTATATCTACTCTAGAGTATACACGGAATACTAGGTACCGTAGGTTATTCCTTTTAACAATGTTCTGCCATGTTCTGCCGTGAACAGTCTCACAACGGGGTTTCTTGAATGTAGGGCCCTACAGTTATATAAATCTATCCTGATAAAATACTTACTCTAGAATACAATTTTTTTTCAGAAAAAATACTTTCCATAATTTACCGAGATCTGCCCACATATACTGTAGGGATTTGCATTGATTGACGCAAGTTGCGATTATAACCCTCGGGCTGATATTGGAGTCTCGGGTTGATATGGCATGCGATACAGATTTTGCTCTCTCTCTATATCTCTCTCTCTCTCTCTCTATATATATATATATATATATATATATATATATATATATATATATATATATATAAGTTATTGAAATTTGTGGCATTCTGTATATATATATATATATATATATATATATATATATATATATATATATATATATATCGATTCATCTAAAATGAAGTGTCGAACTGTTGATGTTAAGAACTTTTTACTCCGACTTTTGTGATATAAATTATATATATGAATGTATATGAAGCAACATTACTTTTCTATACTCCAACTATTTCATTTATATTTTCTCAAGATTTTTATTTTCATTCATGTGTATTTTGTTGATCCCGCAATAATTGTGTGTGCATGCATTTTGATTTAATTTACAACTGTATTTTTATATTTCAGAGAAACGTAAAGATTGTTTTATAACTTGAATCATGTCTCGTACATATACTATGAAAACTTTCTGTGAACTGTGAATTTTATTTCCTCTTCAAAAATTGTGGTTATTAATTAATTGATACATCATTTTTTCTTTCTTTCTTTAACACATCAAATGCCAACTACAAGCTGTGACCATTCGAATTCATCTGCAAATGAAGTCGACAAGTTTGTAGGGTAAGTGTAATGCCTATTTTATACAACGCTTAACAATTTTGGGAGAGAAAACAGGTTTACAGTTTACACAAGCAGAACCCAGCAGATTTGGGTGGTTAACTGACAATTTAAACTCAGTTTAAGGGGAATAGCCCCATTTAGGGTCAAAATTGGCCCTGTGAAATGGCCCACGTGAAACCGAAGTTTTGACGAAGTATTTTCTGCATGAAAGATACTATGGGTATTGTAGTTTGCCGATATTTTTTTGTTTTTTAGTTTTATACCTGTGTTGGAGACCCACCACCCCAAATTACAGGAAATATAAGAATTCCCTTAAATTCAGCACAATTGTGGGGCAAAGTGCTCATATCGTATATAGAGCAGAAGACTGACCCAAAATATTTTTTTTATTTTAGTAAAATTTCAGTGGGGCAGGCCTGTGATCATACCTAAAAAAACATTTTTACGAGTTAATGAAGCAGCCATTTTCAACAATTTTGCACATTGTAATCATAGACGAATCCAGCACAAATGTCTATGCTGTGCTAGATCTAAATAAAATTTACTGGAAACAAAACTATACCTTTTCAATATTAATCTATTTAGTTATATATTTCTTTATATCGTATATGTCCGATAATAACTGGTTAATTATATCGGGTAATTCGCTATGCCTACGGTCATTGGTTGGACCTGTTGTGAATGTAAATAGACGATATTATAGGACTTTTACTTATACTTTTAAACAGATTTGAGGGTCTCTATGAAATGGAGCACCTGTTGGAGGTCAACAAGGTGCAAATTGAATAGGTGTGCTGCTTCTACACACATTATTATGCATTTGATGCATATTGAGATCTCTTAATTTTATCTGTATGTTTTATGTTACATCTAGTACTAATATTTTATCATTTATTGGTCAAAATTTCATCTGTACTTGGAAAATTTAAGTATACCCCTCTCATACAAACATACACATGTTCTTATATAAAAATTCATATAGTTATGGTTATGCATAGTGACTAATTTTAGCAAAAATATTTTGGAAATGATGTTTCTTTTATCTCATTTGAATTAAAATCAGACTTTTTTGGTAAAGACTGGTTGATTTTCTTCTTTTGAGGGCAAAATCTACATATTGGACCATGTCATTTGACTCGTGCGGTGTATTTTGTACCTTTAACTGTATATATGTACTGTATCTGAAAGGTAAGCACCATCTCATTTTTAAGAAAAGTGTGTTAAACTTATTTTCGTATTTAAGTCTCATCAGTAAAACATTTCATCATGCTATATACAGTGAAAACAGTATAAAAATTAATTTAAGTACCCCCCCTTATGCTGATGTGTACACAGGAATTTCCACATTGTGGTTCGGTCATATTGTGTTAAATTTGGGTCATAGATTATTTGTAAATAAAAATATTCTTTAGAAATAGAGTGTTTTAACATTTTTTTCATATTCTATCAACATTTTAACCTGTAGAAGGAATATTTCAATTTCTTAAATCCAGAAAATGGTGTCCAATAAGAGTTTTTTTTAATCTTATTATCATACTCAAGTACCTGTAAAGATAATTATAAAGTATCAATTATATTTTTTCTGTATTAACTCATCTAATATTCATTCAAGATGCATGTTTTCATAAGTTTTCTAAATTTTCAGTCATGCATTGTTTTGTTTGTATTACTTTTTTCATCCCCACCCCTTCCAGCAAATATCACTTAACACTCTCTTAGGGTCATACCAGACAATAATTAACACCTGATATTGACTTTTATTGGTTTCAGAACTTAGAATAATTAAAATTAGACTTAGTTTTTCATCTGAAACAGAACTATAAATATGTCATACCCTTTTAAAAGCAATTTGACTAGCATTTTGCACCATTTAAGTGTCACTCATTTTAAAGTCAGACTCAGTTATCTGGCCTCTGTATTTAATTAGTTACATTATAAGACTGTAATTAAGGGATGAAACAAAACGTGGACATGTCTGAAAATAATTACATAACATATTTTATATAAATGAACACAATAAGTCTATTGAAATGTGTTGTATGTAAGGGTATCCCCTCCCAGAAGTATTACACTTTTATTAAGGGTGGACTTCATTCCTTGTCAATAAAAACAATTTGATGATAGAAGAAAGACATGGTTTACAATTAAGTGAGCTTCAGAAATTTTTCTATACTTCTGGTGACTAAATGGTTCAATGCTCATTAAGAAATGTCCCAATTTTAAGTTTTTGTGAAGAAAATATTATATTTTGTCACTTTTTCCATTGTTAAGTGTTACTGTCTACCCGTATTTGATATCATGGTCAATATTGGTAATAATGGTATGAAATCATCCAGAATAAGGAAATATATGTGTTACATACAATTCTGAATGAAAATTAGAAAGAAAAACAGAACTATGTCTAAGAGATTAGAACTGCACTGTCAGCTATAAAAATGTGTAATTTGATGTAAGACTTTTAATGCAAAGAAAATTAATTGGATGGCAAAAATATGCCACCATAGTTAAACTGTATAACATAACTGAAATTAACCAATAAGATTTAAAAAATAATGGAAATTAAGCGGTGCTATTGTTGACATTGCAAAATGTCAGATATCAAATATGTGTCGAAGGATGTAGGTGGTGTCGGTGTTATATTTCCCAGAAAAAACCTACATTTTCACCACAATTAATTTTATTAAATTACGTGTAAGATGTTTTCTGTTAAGCAAATGAAAAATTAGGTTAACAAATTGTTAGGGAAATGTATATTACTTACGTATTCTCAGGACTCATCTCAATTTCGGACTTTTTGGCAATGAAATACGATGTATAACAGACTTATTAAACTTCAAAAACGTGCAGGAAAATAACGTTCCCGTGGAAAGCAATAAAGGGTTAAATGATTGATTTATAAATAATATATTTTACCAATCCAATTATTGATGGATTTATCACCAGTGCATTATTTGAAATAATTATAAAAGTATCGTTTGAAAATTTGGTTTAAATTTCCACAATTTTCATTAATTTTAGAGTTTGTATGTGCCTTTGAAATAAGAAAAATGTATCCTCCAAACACGGGGCATAACATAGAAGACAGAGACATTGTAGAGTGAAGCCTCGCTTTTAAGACCACCCGACAGACTAAAAGTGATCTGAATTGTGAGGTGGTCTTTTAAGTAAAGGTCTTAACTCATTAGATATTTATAAAGAGACTGAAAATGTGTGGTCTGATATGCGAGATGGTCTACTAAGCGAGGTGGTCTTTAGGTGAAGTTCCACTGCATTTAACATACGTGCTAGATGTACGTTATCTTTTAGATTTCAAGAAAGAACTGGTTACACATTAATAATTATACATATACCTTTATCAGACAATATGTAGTGCATTCGAGACATAGGCACATCTAATGGATTGATGGGAGACGTTTCCCCTCAGATACCCGTTATGCTGCTACCGTACAGATACAAACTGCTGTTTCTGGTAAACCTCATCTATGTCCTATATAACGTCAGTGATGTAGATGCTATGGTAAACGTCAGTGAATTGCTTTTTGAACCTATATAGTCTAAGTCATAATTGGCTTGGTCAGTAGTTGTTACCTATCAAATAAAAATATGGACACTCACCTTTTCAAATTTAACACGGCGATGTTGTAGGGTATGTGAAATTTTAACAGTAATGTTTCCCCTTGGGATGTCCAACATGCACGCGGTCATGATTGTTTTACTTGCAAAAGGAAAAGTGAAAGAATAGAATATTTTATGTATTTTTTCCGACTGATTCGGGTATTATATTATAAAATAAACATTTCTACAATCACAGGGAACATCTCTATAATACCAATTAATTGTTTATATTGTTTCTGGTTATATAAAGTTTAAGCTGTTGCCATCTCCAGCTACAGGACAGACACCACCAAATATTTTCCCATAGGCCTCAATGCTAATTTACAAAACTTCAGGTCACTGTCACTCCCATGTTTATTATATCTGGGTCAAATAAGTACCCTGTGGTGGAAGATCAATATTTTTGATAACAAAATTTGCAATCAAAAGTATAGGTTGCCGTTGCATTTTTACTTCAAAATTTTCACTTGTTTACAACTCGTAGTATTCCGCACCAAAGGAAAATATCTATTCTCATATGACCCCTCCCTTTCAATTTTCAACCGTCAACCCTATAATTTCCAAAGTACTACCAATATTCATGTATCTTTTTTATCACCTTTATTTCACTTATTAATGGCAAAACTAATTTTTTCATTTAATGACCAATCAGATCGCTGGGCTCATTTTACCCTCCGCACAACTTTGGGTGTCCAAAATGTCTGCGCCCATGTTGTAAACAAAGCCGGTGTTTTTCCTATAGATTTATCCAAAACATAGCCAAAAATAGTCATTTTGCATTTTTTGGAAATCTCACTAACTGTACACCAAGCCCCCTTAATAAAGAGGATGGGAACCCAACATGAAGAGAAACACAGTCTATAATGTGTCACACCCCTACCTCTCAATCCCATTCATTGATATTAACAAATAAATGCATTATATGAAGAAGTTGTCTGTTTTTCTTTCATGATTTTCATTCAGAATTGTTTGTAACACATATATTTCATTATTTTGAATGATTTCATACCATTATTTACCAATATTGACCATGATATCAAATAAGGGTAGAAGGTACCCCTTAATAATGGAAAAAAGTGACAAAATATACCATTTTCTTCACAAAAACTTAAAATTTGGATCATTGCTTAATGAGCATGGAATCAATTAGGCACCAGAAGTAAAGAAGAATTTCTGAAGCTCACTTAATAGTAAACCATGTCATTTTTTATATCATCAAATTGCTTTTATTGACAAGGAATGAAGTGCACCCTTAATAAAAGTGTAAAACTTCTGGGAGGGGATACCCTTACATACAACACATTTCAATAGACTTATTGTGTTCATTTATATAAAATATGTTATGTAATCATTTTCAGACATGTCCATGTTTTGTTTCATCCCTTAATTACAGTCTCATGATGTAAGTAATTAAATACAGAGGGCAGATAACTGAGTCTGACTTTAAAAATGGTGCAAAATGATAGTCAAATTGCTTTTAAAAGGATATGACATATGTATAGTTCTGTTTCAGGTGAAAAATTAAGTCAAATTTTAATTATACTAAGTTTTGAAACCAGTAAAAGTCAATATCAGGTGTTAATTTTTGTCTGGTATGACCCCAAGAGAGTGTTAAGTGACATTTGCTGGAGGGGGGGGAGGTGAAAAAATGTGATTCAAACAAAAAATGCATGACTGAAAATTTTGAAAAACTTATGAAAACATGCAACTTGAATGAATATTAGATGCGTTAATACAGAAAAATATATAATTGATACTTTATAATTATCTTTACAGGTACTTGAGTATGATAATTAGATAAAAATCTCTTATTGGACAATATTTGCTGGATTTAAAAAATTGAAATATTCCTTCTACAGGTTAAAATGTTGATAGATTATGAAAAAAAATGTTAAAACGCCCTATTTCTAAAGAAATTTTTTATTTACAAATTTTTATTACCCAAAGTTAACACAGTATGACCTAACCACAATATGGAAATTCTTGTGTACAGATCAGCATAAGGGGGGGTATTTAAATTAATTTTTATACTGTTTACAGTGTATATGGCATGATGAAATATTTTACTGATGAGACTTAAATGCTGAAATGCAATTTAATACAATTTTCATAAAAATGAGATGGTTTTTACCCTTCAGATACAGTACATATATACAACTAAAAGGTACAAAATACACTGCATGAGTAAAATGACATGGTCCAATATGTAGATTTTGCCCTCAAAAAAAGAAAATCAACCAGTCTTTACCTCAAAAAGGTCTGATTTTAATTCAAATGAGTTAAAATTTACAATAGAAACATCATTTCCAAAATATCTCGCTAAAAATAGTCACTATGCATAACCATAACTATATGATTTATTTATAAAAGAAACATGTGCATGTTTGTAGGAGAGGGTGGGGGTATACTTGAATTTTCCAAGAACAGATGAAATTTTGACCAATAAATGATAAAGATATTAGTTCTAGGTGTAATATAAAACATACTGATAAAATTAAGAGATCTCAATATGCAACAAATGCATAGTAATGTGTGTAGAGGCAGCACACCTATTAAATTTGCACCTTGTGGACCCCCAACAGGTGCCCCATTTCATAGAGACCCTCAGATCTCTTTAAAAGTATGAGTAAAAGTGAATGAATTGCAATTTGGGTGATAAAAATGAGAGAAATGGTTTACTTTAAGGCTTCATCCAGCCTACATGTGTCAAATGTTAATTTCTCTATAGGACAGACACCACCAAATATTTTCCCATAGGCCTCAATGCTAATTTACAAAACTTCAGGTCACTGTCACTCCCATGTTTATTATATCTGGGTCAAATAAGTACCCTGTGGTGGAAGATCAATATTTTTGATAACAAAGCACGCTTGTTCTTACTTTGAAGCCAATAATACACTTAGGAGGTGAAGGCCAAAACACAAGAACAATGACCGATAATAACCGATTGATAAAAAAGGAACAAAATTGACAAAAATGAAATTTATATAAATACATATTATATGCATATCGATAGCAAAAATGATAAATGAATATGATGAAATTGCTCTGGTTCTGGTAGATTATCCATCCATCCATCCATCCATCCATATCTCTGTCTGTCTGTCTGTCTGCCTCTCTCTCTCTGTCTCTGTCTCTCTCTGTCTCTCTCTCTCTCTCTCTCCGTCTCTCTGTCTGTCTGTCTGCCTCTCTCTCTGTCTGTCTCTCTCTCTCTCTCCATATATAAATGACCTGATACCAGAATCAAACCAGGGTTTTTCCATACATTTTTGGGACTGGGACCATTGCATTTGAAAATACGACAAGTTTTATTTGAAATTGGAAAAAATAAAATACTTTTGTTATTCATTTTAATTGTTTACCGACCACGTTCGAACAAACAAAGTAAACATACGTTTGTTGTTGTTTATGCCTACCGTATGACCGGTCATGCAGTTTAGCACAGAACATATTGGAATAAATAACTTAGTGAGATATTGTTAAAACACAACTCCGTTAAATCACATAACTATAATGGAAAATTCCTCATTACGTAATATGTTTTCTACACATTTGTTTTGCCTATACGTGGTTCACGGTACAATGCCCATATATGTTTTATTTATAATATCGTAATTTCTGCTTCTATGGTGTACATTCTTATGCAAGATAAAATTAAAAAACTAAATTCATTCCTTGTTCACTGTATATATATGTATAAGCAAGTGAATGCAGTATATTACTACATAGATGATTAAATTGTACGATGGGAAAACCGAAATCACGTTTCTCGTTAAAACTAGTTGTTAATTTCCCCTCTGTGTCAAAGGTTCGTAAAATGTCGACGTAAGGTGCGCGTGTGCTTGCGTATTCATTAATTTTGTAGTTCTTTCGAATATATCACATTTACATATGTATGAATTTGTCAAAATTAAATGATATATGTATGTCATATTCAAATTCAAAAAAAAAAATTCAAAACCTGTGCTAGCGCTAGTTACTTCTTATGATTCAGAAGCCTGTCGAATGGATGCAGGAAACGTTTGATGTAGGACATTATTGGATATCGACATGTTTCTGAAATACCTGATCTCCAAGCAATTATATTGTTTATTACAATATTTTTGTACTACCTTATTGATTTGAAGAATCAGAGTGTAGTTGGTTATCATGATAACCTATGACTAGATAATCAAAGTTATATTAAAAAACAAAACAGTTGTCAATTACGCCGAATACTGTCTAACGTATAATTTTCCTTGCGGAATTGCTGTGTATATTTAAAAAAGTCATATTTCTATTCTTTGAATTTGAGAAAAATGGGGTCTAGTGATAACATTTGAAGCGGAAAGTACCAGATTCTAGTTCTGGCACCGGGTATTAGGAAATACTTTTTAAAAAAGGTAGTGACTGCTCCTTCTCCAACCGCTTGATAGTCGAAAAAAAGTCATCGTTCTTTCGGATAAGATATGATATAATCCTGTAAATTTAAAAACAAAAACGAAAATATAATTAAAATATAAACATCTCAGATACCAATATTTACTTCTAGCTTTATTCTGTTCTTCGAGATCAGATCATCGTTTCATAAAAGATCGTAAATCGGGAAAAAAAGTCGTAAAGCCAATACTACGATTACCGATCGTTTCATAAAAGTTTCCGATTACTGATTTACGACAAAATTTAGTTGGTGATTTCTGACTGGGTCTAGGCAGTTGTAAATCCTACATCATTCTTGTTTTCATCATGATCACGTGAAATATTTTGAGGTTGTTTGAAATGACAGACTAAATTACTTTGTTTGATGAGTTAGACGGAAATACGACTGGTGGAAGGAGACCCAGCGTCTCCCAATACAGACATACCTACCTTTGATCGTATAAAATAAGGGACTGTATAACGGATCACACACATCGTGTTCCGGAATTATATATCTCAAGATAAAGTACCGATCTTGCTTTTTCACCTACAATACAAACATAATCACAGATTTTCCTACAATTCATTCCTCCTTTTCTATTCATTTAGTAATAAGAATAATAAATATTTTAACCTTTAATTTCTTATATTCTACAAATTAAATAACCTGCACTCGAAAGAAATTCCGACTTGCAGTCGTAAACACTGTCGGTGATTTGTCGCAAAACTAATCGGTAATCGTAAAGTATCCGATGTTTTATGAAACGATGCCCAGTAGTTCAGACAATAACAAAATCAAGGTCCAAGATATCATATTAATGTAAATGCGATATTCAACATATACAATATATATACAATACCTGTAACTTGTACTTACACCCTCCCAGTGGACTTAAAATTTACACCATGAAGTAAGTGTCTACGAGCAAGGGGAAAACTTTGATATTGTTTTAGGGAGCTACAAAATTAATGCTTCATCGGTTTTCCAGACTAGACAATTCCAAATGTATCTCGGAAGCATATCCTGAAACCCTTAAGCAGAGCCGTCGCTAACATTCATGTGGGCGGGTTATCAAATAACTGAAAAAGGTGTCAAACTAGCTTCTAGGCGATCGCTGCTTTTATGCAGATTGCCTGTCCGGATGTATGGGGACACAAGGATAGAGCAAAATTTATTGTTTGGTGGGAAGTAGATCTGTAGGGTAGTTTTGTTTTCTTTCAAGCACGTTCCTGGATATGATGATGTGTGCCATCGCAGTTTTGTACTTTACAAAATTTTGTAGGCTTATATTTGAAACAAAATGATATTTATACTAAATAGATCAACCTCTGTTAGGTTCCGCAAATTCTATCGTCGGTATGATAGTCTTGTTTGCAATTTCTCTGTTTCACTTAGTGAAATGTTGAGTTGCTTTTTCGTTGGCGGTTGTTGAGACGTTTGTACCAACTGTGACGATGATTCACTCCTCACGTATTGCATTGGACTTGACCGTGGACTCACGGCGGGCGTGACCGGTCGACAGGGGATGCTTACTCCTCCATGACCACCTGATCCCACGTCTTGGTTTCCAAAGGTCCGTATTTGTCTATTTTTACCGGATTTGTATCTATGCCCTGGACACTCTATTGATTAATACTTTGGTATCTGAAATTTTGAATTCTAAAACAAAACTTCACACGATAGTTTTATTTTTTAGCTTTACCAGGCACTGGTAAATCGAAAGTGGTTTTTTTTATGAAAATATTTTTTCTGAGAGTTAATTATCAAATGGCAGCTTAATTTTATCCCGGACAAATGTTATATAGAATTGATTCGAATTGATAGATTTATCATTTACCCAAAATAAATTGAGTTTCAGCACACACAAATGCATGAACAAGATAAGGGAGGCCAGAAAATGTTAGATTTTTAAAAGCTTTATTTGAGAAGTCTTTTTTCTGGATCACAGACGTGTTGATAATATATATATATATATATATATATATATATATATATATATATATATATATATATATATATATATATATATATATATATATATATATATATATATATGCGACTGTCTTTGAGTATCCTTACGTTACGGAGCGCAGTTTGATAAGATTGTTGTGGCCGCATCGGGTATTGAACCCGGGGTCCTCCGCTTACCAAGGAAGTTTTTAAATCATTGAGCCAAAAGTCCGGACGTTAGATTCAACTACCAAACACTCTCTAGATTTATCACAAAATAAAGTGAATACGTAATATTGGATACTGAAACTTTATTATGGAAATCAACATTTTCACTCCACGATATCATGAAATATTATGATTTTGTTCAAATTAAAGATTCGACATTTCTATAAAAATATAGACCAAATGTATTTATAAAAATCATTATTTTTATGTACCCTTACTTTTTAAGAAACGTACTTGGAGCATAGAAATTTATTGATTTCGGCCTTTCATGCGTGGATCCAGGGCGTGATAAAATATATGTCCCTGAGAGTATTCCTCTTACAAAATTATCTTCTCCAGCTAGTGCAAAGATCGAAAATCTAAATGACATGTGAGTTATTAAGAAAGCTGTGTTTGTTAACTCTGTTCTGTTCGTTGTAATGGGATAATGAATTTTAAAATTTTGCTTATGGCAAAATGTTAAAATTATAATTTTAAAATCCCTGGGACAGAACTCTCTCTCTCTCTCTCTCTCTCTCTCTCTCTCTCTCTCTCTCTCTCTCTCTCTCTCTCTCTCTCTCTCTCTCTCTCTCTCTCTCTCCAACTCTGGATTAGTATTTTATCTACAAATCAAGAGGTGGGATCAGGTGCCATGGAGGAGTAAGAATCCCCTGTCGACCGGACATACCCGCCGTGAGTCCACACTGAAGTCCAATGAAACACGTGAGGAGTGTATCCTCGTCACAATTGGTACAGACGTCTCAACAACCGCCAACGAAAAGGCAACTCAACATTTCACTTAGTGAAACAGAGTAGTCGCAAACAGGCCTATTATACCGACAGTAAAATCTGCGGAACGTTGACATTAAACGCGTCAATCAGTGTTTCGGATTAAAATTGATCTTCTGGACCTAGTTGCACAACAGGTTATTAAATTTAACGTGAAATTAACCAGTGTTAAATCAGTGGGCTAACTGTAGGTTAATTTAACAATATTTTATGGATTGACCTGAACTTCTGTTTTTTATTATCATTATTTTATTTTATTTTATTCTATTTTATTTTTGAATTGATTAAGCTTATAGCATGTGGGAAATTTCATATTGTATAATTCGCTTGAAATTTTGTATGAAAAGTTCAAGTTTAAATGGCATTTATATTTACAGCTTTAAGCTATCTTTAGGAATAATTTGTACTGGATAGACATAGTTTGTAGAAATGATATTCTATTTCATTTATCCTAAGGGAATATAAATATCCTAAGGGATATTTTTGGAGTTTAATTTTTCCTGTAGAAAATATAAAATCCTAAAGGATTTATTTTTCCTGTAGAAAAATTAAATTTACCCTTAGGATTTTATTCACCCATAGGATATTTTTTTACACTCAGGATTTTTATTTTAACCCTGATGATTTTATTTTCTTATAGAGACAAAATCCCTTAGGACGGTTATTATCCTGTGGGACTTTGTCAATTTCTTGCAGGATTTTGTTTCCTGCAGAATCTGCAGGAATATTTTTTCCTGCAGGAAATTTTACCTTTACAGGTAAATTTTTCACCTGTCATGTGATATTGACAAAATAAAAGTATTGAAAAAATACTGTGTTACAGGACGCCTTTCTTGTAATGCAATTAGTATTTTTTTCTGATTATGCAGCTAAAGCGGGCATGAAAATGCAGTTTGAATAACTTCATAATTAAATGACACAGTGTTGTAAATGCAGTAATACAGTGAACACAATTCCATGAATAACTGTAGCAACAAATCTGATTTTTTATGATTCAATTAAGAATTTTGTTTGTAAACATGTGCCAATTACCTTGGTAAACCTATACAATCATAGACAAAAACATTATACATTACATTACATCGTATATGCTGTCCCAAATAAAAACAGGCAAACACCATAAATATTTTATCTCTGCTCATCTTTTCATTTAGTAAATGACGAAAACCTTTAGAAAATGATTACGGTTAATAGATTTAAATGTTAGGGCTGAATGATATTAAGATTGACAAAGATGTTCGGCGATAAAGAAAGCTCACGGGAGTTAACAAACAATTTGCGTTTGAGACGCTAGGTAAACTTTCCTTTTCATTTCTTGAATTCAAAGCATTTAGCATATTGTTGACGATGCATGTTAATTTTCCAGTAGGTAGATATGGGTCGTTCCTTTCACGCTGTTCACGTGTTACGCTATTTGCACTCCCGCAGAAATCAACTTTCTGACAATAGCAACACAAAAGGATACAATAAGTTAAAAGTTTTGTTCAATTACGATCCAGTTCTAATGATGTCTAACAGTGCGCCATTGGTTTTTCAATATTTGGCATTGTGTAGCATCATGGGCCTTGGTGTATCACAAACTAAACTTTATGGGAAACACATAAAAGACAGCAGGATCGCCGTGGTTGAGATTACTGGTATACAAATGTGTCTGAAAATTTGTAAACAATACTCAAACTGTAAGTCGGTGAACTATTTTACCTCCAGATTGACATGCGAACTGAATAATAGGAACTCAAGTGATGACCCAAACTTTGTTGTTGATAAATTTGGCGCACAGCTGATTGATGTTGAGAACGTAAGTATACGATCGGCGTACTCTTTTCATCGAAAAAAAGAATAATTAGATAAGTAGGTTTGAATACAAACGATATAACAAAATTTTGGAAATATTGCCTCAATGGTTGATTCTGTCATTCAGATTTCATTAGCATAGCACGACTTTGGGATAGATGTTAAGGTTCGATAGGATAAAAACTGGCATTGTAATATCTAGATCAAATGTAAGTAATTACCGTAAAACTGACTATTTTAGTTTTCGGGACACACTAAACGAACGATAATTTTGTTTTAAAAAAACAACAATGAAATGCCGGCCACTGGATTGATGTAAACCGTAAAGTGTGAACAACAGACATTATTAAAGAGCGCCCTGAGTGTACAATGAAAATTTCTGTATTAATAGAACAAAATCGAAAACCCGATCAAAATCGGTGCACACGTTCTCGAGATATTAGCGAGAAACTGCAAAACCTACCTTTACGGCTCAAGTGTGACATCACAACGCCGGTTTCGAAGATAGTGCTTCACTATAGGCTTTATATTAGCGGTGCCACAGCCGTGGACGGCAATTAATATGTTGGTTTATGGAGTAAATATATCTTTGTGTACAATAATATCGGAATAAATATTTTAACCGTCGCAGTCGTGATTTTTGTTTGGGAATTTTTAACTGTTAATAAAAGGAGATTAAGCTGTAACATTTTCCTTGTTAGGCAGCGATATTTTACATAAAGAAATTTAGCTTTTTAAATTATTTATTAATCCATGCTTAACTCTCTGTGTAAAATAGCATAATTGTCTTCCACGGACAGCAAAGAATCAAAACACAAACTTTGCGGACTTAAATTCATTTCATTACATGAGTTATAAAATATCACCACTTCTTTGAAATTCATTCATACATTAAAAAATCGTATGTAGCTTTATACCAAATAATTGATTAAATATTAATTACTATATTTAATTGTTTTATATATCGTAGTAGAAGGCGTGAATTGCATGTCAATTTGAAAAGATAACTGTGTAAATATCGCATTGTGCTATTGGCAGAGCAAATAAAGTACATATATAATGTAAATTGAGAGCAACATCAACTGTAATGAAAATGGAAATTAACGAAAATACAATGATTTTTTCTGCAGGGTCGTGTTTTTATTCACCGTTGGTTAAAGATTACGTGTCAATTAAATAAAGAACTTTGTCACTCTTAAAACTACGGAAACAAGTTATCATAAATTGAATTTTACGTATAAGTCGTCTTACTTTATGGAAAAATAAGTTAAAATGCAGTATTTATATATGTAAATTGTATTTTACAGAATTATCAATTTATAAAAAAAGAAATAAAAACCGGTTACGTGTGATATACAAACGTGTGTTTTACGAATGCCTACGAGACTTACATTATATCCAATCATCTCGGAAATTAAAATTTTAATTGCGTCCCAAATGGAAGCTGCATCATACTACCTCCATGCTCCGGTTATTTGCAAACAAAGCAACAAACGGAGGTGTAGTTTTTATTCTTTGTATTTTATTCGGCATTCCGTCTGAGACACGTGTTTATGACTTAATTGATATTAATAGTATTTTACTAGTTAAATCAAAATCAAAATAGATATCCATACGATTAATTTATCAATCAGTTTTCGTCACCCGTATCTTTTATGATCATTGAAATTTTTATCTATCATTATGCAGTATTTATTTATTTATTTATTTATTTATTTATTTATTTATTTATATATGTATTTATTTATTTTTTTATTTATCTATTTATTTAACTTTTTATTAATGTAACAATGTGGAAATCATTACACGTAGGTTCTGTTTCTAGATTTTATTTAAAATCTCCACATTCACACACATGGTTAATCTAAAATAAAGACAAAGTTACAATAAATACAATGAACATTGACATAAAGTACATTAAACAAGGACAAACATATGAAATTAAGTTTGAAGACATTCAGATTATTAAATCAAAAATAAATACCATTCAGTGATATGATACTGCATTTCAGCAATGCAATATTACAAATAGATAAATACTTATTGTAATATATAATATATAAAAACCTCAGATACCAAAGTGTAAATCAATAGAATGTCCAGGACATACAAATCCGATAAAAAATGGATAAACACGGACCTCTGGAAACCAAGAGGTGGGACCAGGTGCCATGGAAGAGTAAGAATCCCCTGTCGACCGGTCACACCCGCCGTGAGTCTACAGTCAAGTCCAGTGAAACACGTGAGGAGTGTATGGTCACAATTGGTACAGACGTCTCAACAACCGCCAAAGAAAAGGCAACTCAACATTTCACTTAGTGAAAGAGAGTAGTCGCAAACAAGACTATTATACCGACCGTAAAACTTGCGGAACGTTGACATTAAACGCGGTTTTCGATATCCCTGTGTCAATAATTTGTCAGTCAGTAGTTTACCTCTGTATATGAAATTTTCATATGTTGTGCACGCCCTGGCATATCGGATCATTTGTGAAATATAAACTCCATATGCAGGTCACTGAGGTATATTACTACTTAAATGTGGAAAATTTACGATGGGAAAGCCGAAATCGTCGCGTTTATCGTATAGCTTCGTTGCTAATTTCCCGTCTGTGTTTATGTTAAGTAAAATGTCTAAGTATGAAGCGTTTGTGCTTGATTTTGTTGTATCTTTAATTTCTAGTTCGCTGGGATATATCGCATTGACATATGTATGAAAAACTGTCATTATCAATTGACAAAACTTCGTCGATATATCTAAATGTCAAATTAAAAGACACCGCTAGCTTTTTCTTCTTTTGATTCAGCAGTTTCTGAATGAAGTCTGCTTCGTATGAATAAAGGAACAGGTCGGCCAATAAAGGAACACAATTGGTTTCCATGGGAATGCCGACAGCGTGAACTTATTTAATGAGTAACTTTACAATCTCATTTTAGAACAATATGAGAAAGACAAAATTGAATAGTAACAATAAAAATACAATACTAAACATAATTACCTTAAGTAGTACTAACCAAGACCAGTAACTCGTTCTGCTCATCTTGTCGCCGATATAAATTGCATATATTCAAGCAAGGTATTTATTCACAAAATAAAAAGGAGGGAAAGGACATCATTAGTTAATATCATGAAGATATAAACCAATGAGAAAGCTAATAGAAAAGAACCAGTAAATTTACAAAGAAAGTATTCAGCAACTCAATCCATATGCGCAGTAGAACTAAAATTTTGCTCTAGGGCATTGGACTGACCATCGACAAAGATAATTGATCTAATGATTAAATCCTATACAATCAATAATCAATACAATACAGATATTTAAACGTAATTAAACATTCACTTCCCCACATTAATTTTTCACATTTCATTACATGAGTTATAAAATATCACCACTTCTTTGAAATTCATTCAGACATAAAAAATCGTATGTACACAGTCGGAAGGGATTAATTAATCTCGGACTACAAACCCACCGGCTGAGAATCCCGGCGCGGTCACATGACATGGCAATATACTGGAAGGTGTTTTAAGTAAGCAAGTGTTTTAAGGATTAAAATAACATAGAACACAGGCGGCCGTTGTTCTTTTTTTTTTCTTTATAGAACACGAGAATGCACGAAAGAAAACCTAAAGGGACAAAAACTCAAAATAACTCCGTCCGTAAATGTGACACACTGAAAAAGTCAAAAACATGTTCGTGATATGACTGATTTTATATATTTTAAAAGTGTCAAAAAAATGATTATTGGGTAAATTTTGTGATTTTACCAACGATGAATATGGCTCGCTTTCCCGTCCACTTTTAATTTCCGCCATGCCAGTAGTCATCCTAAGGCCATTCCGTGACGTCACAGTGTAACTCACAAATTTGCCGGAAGTGGAATGAATTATTTTAAATTAGTTTTCCGAAACTCAGTTAAATCGCTCATTTTGACAGTCATTATTTCGAGAACGCGCTTACCAATTTTGATCGGGTTTTTCTTTATGTTGTTCTTCGACCGACGAGTTCTACAAATACAGAAATTTTTATTTTTTACCCATGGTGATTTTTAAATGTTTCATTAAACATTGTAAATTTGAACGAAATTCAGATTTAGAAAAAATTGCAGGTTTAACAATAAAAATGTTGATGTGTTGATGAATAAATGATAGATAATAATATTACCAGGCGAAGATGTGATAAGTGGACACTGAAATTTCAACCCCAGTAAATACCAGAACCTGGAAACTCAATACATCTATGTTTGCTTAGTACCTTGTATTTCGATATATCTTTAAGTAATAGTTCGTGCTTAAAGCACCAGTTAATTTCTTCAAAAGCAAATATATCCATCATTTTACAGTGGTTACTCTTAGACGGATTTTGGCTATACACTTAGATTTATTACATGGTCTGTCATAATGCCACTTTCTTTTTAGGAATGAAGCATTTGTTTTGGTTTGTATTGGAGATTAATGTTTAATAATATAAATTTCATTCACCACAAAAGCAACTATTTGAAGAAACTTTTGTATTAACCTCATGTAGGTGCAGTATACACATGCTTTATTAGGCCTTTTTACAATTCTCATCTTCCACAAAAACTTGTGGGGTAACCTCTTCTATCCCAACTTATGTATAGTTTCCCTGTTCATGTCTAGCCCTATTGCCAGGGAGTTTGAAGTTTATACCAAACAATTCGCATTGCTATGTTTTGAAAAGGAATTTTATTGTCAATATTTAAAAACGAAAATTTGTTTTTAATATTCCAAACACATTGACAAAGTTTCTAGTAGATGTAAGAAATGATCGATTGGCAACGTTTTCGGATAGGAACGTTTATCCAGGTATTGACACGTCTCGAGATTTGATTCATATGAGTCTTCAGTTTGCTGCACGCTAGCCAATCAACGCTAGTCTATATTGTACGCGTTACATATTAAATATTTATATTATCAGTAATGAAGCTGCATAATGCATATATCATATGATAAAAATATATATTTCCGAAAGAAAAAGTAGTATCCTAGAAAACATTGTAGTAGATCTAGATGTATTGCAAACTGTCTACGAGTATCCACTGTAAAAGTATATATATATATATATATATATATATATATATATATATATATATATATATATATATATATATATATATATATATATATATATATACGAGTATCCACTGTAAAAGTATATATATATATATATATATATATATATATATATATATATATATATATATATATATATATATATATATATATATTCACATTAAGTAAAGAGCCGCCCTGGTTCAGTCGGTAGCGCGCCTGACTCTGGATCGTCAGGTCATGAGTTCGAGTCCCGCCGGCGACAGGTTGGTTGGGGCGTTTTATTTGATAAGTCTCTAAAAGTATTATATTTATAAATGAGAAAAAAAACATCATTATTGGAAAAAATAGCCTTTTACTGCCTATGAAATGAAAGAAACAAATCCAACACGACTCCAATCACACTTAATCGATTGCCGATTTTTTCACTTCAGGAAAAGCCCTGTGGTGCGGATCAAAGAGGTGTACACACCAGTTCAGGATCTCTGTACTGCCCTGCAGCAGGTAATAGAATGCAAAATGTGTTTGGGAATCGACAGCTAAACCATTGATAAATATTTGGAAGATCTTTATTTCTAGACAATATTTCTGAATATTTGCAGTTATCGATGCCATCCGGAATCTTATTCAGACATAGAAAAGTACAGTTAAACCTCACTGGATTATGAAGTGGTCTCATAAGTGACTGACTGACTGTGGTCTGTGAAGTAGTATCTTAAGTGACTGACTGTAGTCTGTGAAGTGGTCTCTTAAGTGACTGACTGACAGTGGTTTGTGAAGGAATTTCTAAAGTGACTTACTGACTATGGTCTGTGAAGTGGTCTCTTAAGTGACTGAATGACTGCGGGGTGGTGTATTAATTGACTTACTGACTGTGGTATGTGAAGTGGTATCTTAAGTAACTGACTGACTATGGTCTGTAAAGTGGTCTCTTAAGTAACTGACAGACTGTGGTCTGTTAAGTGATCCTTGAAGTGACTGACTGCCTTACTGTGGTCTCTGAAGTGGTATCTTAAGTGACTGACTGACTGTGGTCTGTGAAGTGGTATCTTAAGTGACTTACTGACTGTGGTCTGTGAAGTGGTATCTTAAGTGACTGACTGACTGTGGTCTGTAAAGTGGTCTCTTAAGTGACTGATTGACCGTGGTCTGTAAAGTAATCTTTGAAGTGTTTGACTGACTGTGGTCTGTGAAGTGGTATCTTAAATGACTGACTGACTGTAGTCTGTGAAGTGGTATCTTAGGTGACTGACTGTAGTCTGTGAAGTGGTCTCTTAAGTGACAGACTGTAGTCTGTGAAATGGTACCCTTAGTGACTGACTGGCTGTGGTCGGTGAAGTGGTCTCTTACGTTAGGTTCTGTACTTATTAGATACTGTACTTTACCTCGATTTCAGATATCAACCAATGCACCCGTGACTTTCATTTCATGTGCCGAACGCTTGATCTGTGGATTATGAAGTGGTCGGCAACCGTTATATAGGTCTAACGTAGACAAAATTTTAAAGAAGAGAAAAAAATATTCTTACATTAAAAGCAATGTTAAAACGTATTCGAAATATACATAAATGTAAGCATCATGAGAAAATAAATATGTATTCCATATATGGGATGACTGCTTTACTGCTACATATTTTCATTTATTGACCAGATACCTATAATCTATTAATTCATGATCAATTGGGTATATTGAAAACCACTAGTGTGATGGGTACCTTAAAGCAATATATCTCTTACTTTTTGTATCACGGCTAGTTTGGTGCACAGCAGGGATCCCTGGGTATCATATCGGGGTCCGTCCTTCTAGAGGTCAAATATTTCGAATAATTCGGATCTCCACCCATTACATATATTTTCATATCCCTTGTGCAAGGATAAGTTAAACAATCATAACAGAATTTCCAAAATGATATTATCTACATAGTCGGTGCAGAAGCTACCTCACCTGAACCGAATGCTTAAACCCCCCTTTTATGATGAGTCATTTCTTGCAGTCAGATTTGCTTCTTAGTTGAGCATTGTGGTTCCGCAGCTTATTGTATTCCTGTCCCGTGCATCTTTGTTGGAATGAAACTTTTCAATCGATGTAAAAATAATTGTTAAGATGATTTTTAGTCAACAGAAACATATGTAAACAACTGATAGAGAGGTGATTAAGGTTTTCCCCGATGGTTCACGGTTTCAACCTTAACAGTTATTCTACAGCAGGCGACGACATAGTGTACCGGACCTGGCATCATCAAACTCCAGAATTACTTAAGTTTACTAAACAGCAGGTCATGTCAGATGCAACATTATATCTCCACTGATTTAAAATCGTTGTCATTTTGGTTTTATATATATATATATATATATATATATATATATATATATATATATATATATATATATATATATATATATATATATATATAATATATATATATATATATATATACATTTAATCCTTCCAACATATTGGATATATGGGAAACTTTAAATGTAACAGTGGTAAGATATATTTTACAACTTGCTAGTTGGGACAATTTAGATGCAAAAGTGGTAACATAGTTCTTACTATTTGCTATGTGGTAATCTTTAGGTATAACATTGGTCAGATATGTCTAATTACTACGAGGTAAACTAAAGATAATTTCAGATTCAGATATTATTTACACATCCATTAACCCTTTCCTGGTTTGTAAGGTTGGAAGGATTAAATATATATATATATATATATATATATATATATATACCGTAGGATGTGTCGCTGCAACTCTTGGAATACCTAATGAAAACGCAATTGCAGCAACTCACATTTCCACAGGAGAAGCAATGGAATATGGGTGTAGAGATGGTTTTAAAGCATACGGAGAAACGCAAAGTGTTTGTTATCTGAATGGAACCATGTCTCGTGTTTCGTTTGTTTGTTGTAAGTATTTCTGCATAATAAAGTTTTATATCAGAACAGGTAAGTACTTTTTTATATTCGCCAATTATTACTGTTCGTTGAAAAAAAGTCAGCACTTTGGTGTTTCAATATCACATACAACGACTAACAGGAAAGAGAATGACAACATGTAAATAAAAAGGTACAAGTCAGGCAGTATTAAATCTGTTTCTAAAATGAATATGGATTTCCATCCGGTCGCTTGATAACTCATACCTGTATGTCTACTTAAGATTTCAAACGATCAATCTGAAAAAAGTCTAACATAAACAATTGCAATCGGTTATTTCCTATTTCTACAGACAAAACTTTGCCAAGTGGACAAGTTTATGCGTTCCTGGGGAGAGGAAATATTGGATCATTTGATTACAGCGTCTACACACAGACAGGGTTACGGCATGAAATAGATCCAACATTTCCAGACGAATGTTACACCTTGGCAAATGAATCTCGGTGCACAAGTCACTACCGATCTGGTATATTGGATATGTGGGGAACTTTAAATGTAACAGTGGTAAGATATATTTTACAACTTGCTAGTTGGGACGATTTAGATGTAAAAGTGGTGACATTGTTCTTGCTATTTGCTATGTGGTAATCTTTAGATATAACATTGGTCAGATATGTCTATTTACTACGAGGTAAACTTAAGATAATTTCAGATTCAGATATTATTTACATATCCATTAACCCTTTCACCCCCTTTATCTAAATGGAATGCTCTATCCTATCGTTAAGATTATTACTTTATTTTTATTAATATTTTAAAATAAAAATAAATAAAAAAATAATAAAAATAATTATTAATTTTATTATATAATTATATAAAAAATTTAATAAATTTTATTAATATTAAAATTAAATTTTTAATAATTTTTGATTTTAAAAAATTAATATAAATATTATTTTATTATTATATAATTTTATTAAAAGATTATTTAAAAAACAAATTTTAATTATTTAAAAATTTTTTAAATTATTATTATATAATAATTTATGCCATTATGGTCTGTAAGGTTGGAAGGATTAAATGTTGCCTGATTAATTTATTATCGCTTGAATTTATAATTTTTTGTTATTTGATGATGTTAAACATATATAAATAGAACATATGTTTAAACGATAAATTCATGCCATCGATTACATTCCTACTGCCATAAATCAGTATTACTCTCTCTGTGTCTGTCTGTCTTTCTCCCTCTTCTTTGTCTGTTTTTCTCTTTCGGTCTGTATCTCTGTAGCTCTGTCTATTTATATATCCCTCTCCTTATCTTTGTTTATCTATATATCTGTCCGTCTCCCTCTCTTTTTATGTGTGTCTTTTCTGACTTGTTCCCTCTCTGTCTGATTATTTTCCCTTCTTCTCTCACTATCTGTGTGAAATGGACACTGATACAACTGTATCCCCTGGTGTTTTCATTTCTTCAATTCCCTAGTGATCAGAGCATCACACTCTTTAAAAACTCATTATATAAAATTGAGTCTCATTGCACGTGCACTTTGCCTGATTTAATGGGGAATGTGCCAGTTTATCTTTATCCACAGGTACACTTTAACCAGCTTTTTTCACGATTTCACAACTGACCGTTGCCTGGTGAGTCAGGAAAAGCAAGTAAAACAATTTGTAACTTTACTAACAAAAGCTTGTACGCTAGAACTAAACTTCATCCAACTGTCTTCGCACGGGGTAAATTTGCAAACCTTTAATTAATGACATCGATAAATGTACTTCGTTTTTGTCGTTGCCGCTACAGTGGCTGACTGGTCTCCACATGGGTTTATAGGCGTCTTACCTTGTGCAGGACGATGGTTGACTCATCTAGTTCCAGATTTACTAGCTGTGTGGAGAAATAATAAGAAATAATTGTGACGCCAAAGACGTTATAGATGTGGTGAAGTAGAGGCTTTCTGTCTAGGTGCTGCCTCTAGTCATTACAGCTGCGAAAAGATCTGTAATGTACACTGCCTTCAGAGATTCGCATCAACCCTTGCCATCACCAATATTGCTCATATCTGAGTTTTCGCCACGCTTTTTACCTAAGCAACAAAGGTCCTTAGCTCATATCATACTGATTCACAGAAGTTCTGCTCTTTGAAAAGCACGAATATATTCCACCGTTTTACACCCGGATTAAACTAGTCTGCCCCATAACATCATTGGTGTGATAGATCTTTACTCTCGATTTCACTTCCAATTACTTTTGCATATTTTTGGTAAAACGCCTCGTCATCAGATGTAGTTGACAAGAAATTCGTCAACAGAGTGGCCTAAGAAGAATTTTGTACACACAACAGGGGGTTGTTTAGATAGTATAAGCAGAATAGCTAGACCTTAACAGGCCGACAATGCATCGGGATAGCTATGCTATCTGCAATTGGCTCTATTAGTCACGAATGTGAATTACCAACTTAATCATGTTTTTCGCGTCGTCGTACTTATACACCATAGAACAATGCCGACGGAAAGACTATGAATTTTATATTCATAACTTATAGTTTCAAATTAAAGGCATCAGAATATTGTGTTTGTTTATATATACTAGTAAATTGTGGCGAGATTGTGGTAAGAATGAATGGTTAATCCCTTTATATATGAGTGTCCTTGTCAGTTCATGAACGTGTTTACTATTAATTTAATGAACTAATTCCATGAACTACGAACCCAATGTCATGCAATGACCTTGGCGTTGAGGAGGAGAAGGATGATGATGAAGATTGTGGTACATCTAGATTCAGCCTATCGTTTTGCACTATTTTTGTCATTTTGATTATTCGAGTCATTGGTCACTGAATAAATAGTTTTGTTTTGAGATATTCCGTACACGTATGGAGTTGTGTTTACACACAAACCCTTAGTATAATTATGTAGTATAACGACGCTAAAAACGTTTTTGGTTAAGATGCTTTATTTAGATGATGTCTTCAATAGGAACCTCAACATGTGTATATCCGTTTCTCTTTTTCCTTTCTGCTTTTATACATGATTTTCGACCACACAAATCACTTTCATACTCCCATGCTATCACTATCATACGTACTTATATGGTTAATTATCACATTGCATGATAAGTAGGAAACTAAATATCATAAGTTTCTTATTCAGTATTATCATAATTATAGTGTTATGTACATTTCTAATTAACATTATTGGTACAGTAAATTGAGAAAAATAAAATACAACTTACGGCAACAGCCCTGGATCGTTTGGTCTTCCAGGGCACCAACGAATAAGGAAGTCCTTCTGTGTAGCGTAGCGACGTCAACAAAGTTTCTGGTCAAGATGTTTTATTTAGACGATGTTTCCAACAGGAACTTTCCTCATCTGTATATCCGTTTCTTTTTTTCTGTCATGGTATTTTGAGATCATTTCGACAGACACGCACACATGCGGATGCTAAAGTGTTTTTAAGAAAGAAATCAGGCTCCGTCCTTCGATATATCAAATGTCATTTCAAATAGCGATTGATATGTAACGAATGAACGCTTGTCAGAGTGCATTTATTGTCAATATGGATGCCGTTTAGGTGACAAATATATAGAACGGTGCCCGTAAGGCCGCCAGGTTATTAATCAGTCTCGCAAACGGCATTTACATTGACAATGTATGCATTCTGACAAGCGTTCATTCGTTGTATTCACATATCATAGTTTTTGAACTAAAAACTTAAAAAATGGAATCGAATACCCCGCCTTATACGCCATCAGTCTCAATTTGATGTAACAACGAAGTTCAAGGTAGAACAATTAAACAAATCTGTATGATAGATATTTGTGCGAATGTAATAAACTGGGTTTTCGCTGCTGTGTGACGTCACAAGAGACACTTTATTTGTAGCTAATATAAATGCCGTCCAGATTAACAAGAAGTCTATGGGAGATGTAAATAATGGGTAATGTAATGAGCCCACAGTCCATTAATTTTACAAATTTACAATGGGTCCAAAGTGCGTCAGAATAACATAAACTTGAAATAAAATAATACCATTTGGAATACATGTACATGTACTCGAAATTTTACAAATTTTTATATTTATATCTGACAGTATAAACCGAAATCAGACAACTTTAAATGTAGATCAATCTCCGGCCTTTCGTAAGCAATTATAGGGTTTATATTAAAGTTCATAGAAATGTTCGAAATTCTAATCTGCCACATGCATTTTAGGGAAGTAATGATAAAGTGAACATCAATATTTGTTGTTTAATGATATTAGCTAAAACATGTTCATTAAAGGTAGATGTGATCATGTACAACAATGATGGCGCACAGATTGCAAATGTTTCTTTCAACGCACAAGGTTCAACATATTTAAACTGGTTTGATGCGAGTCGAATTCTTTCTTCATCATGGGCGGATCTTCAACGAAATGTGACCTACACGTACTTCAGTATTATAGGAGATACTGAAAAGTAAGTAATGGTTTGTAAGTAGTGAAAATGTAGGAATACCAATTGGTAACCGAAACTCAAGTCCATTAGAACACGACAAAGTAAATCTGTAAATGATCAAATTCGATTAAAAGGTCATGTTTGGTGAAAAGTTCGGTGAAAAGGTCAAGCAATGATCTCAACATGACCAACTTTTGCAAATCCCGAACGGAACAGGATCGGGTGTCGTGAGGGAGTTGGTGTTACCTGCTGGCATTTACTATATACAACGAAATACCGAGATATTGCAATTGCACTTTTATATTTCGAACACGTGTGTCGTTTTCTTTTTATACCGAACCTTAACCTTGTCAAAAGTAAGAGATTTGACCAGATACCAATAATCAAATTTAGAATCCCACGCTTGTGAATTTTTAAATCTCAAATACCAAAGTATAAATCAGTCAGTCAAAGTATATATCATAGATACAAATCCGGTTAAAATGGACAAAAACGGACCTCTGGACACCAAGAGGTGGGATCAGGTGCTATGAAGGAGTAAGCAACCTCTCTCAAACGGTAACACCAACCGTGAGTCCAAAGTCAAGTCCAATGAAATACGTGAGGGTTTATCCTCGTCACAATAGGTACAGACGTCTCAACAACAGGCAACGAAAATTCAACCCAGTATTTCTCCTAGTGAAATAGAATAATCGCAAACTAGACTATTATACCGACCGTAAAATTTGCCGAACGTTGATATTAAAGGCGGTTTTCGATATCCCGATGCAATTATTTGTCAGTGAGTAATATACCTCTGTATATGAAATCCGGTCATTTCCGCAGTTGTTTTGGTAGAAAACCTATTAACCCGACTTAAATTCTCCCCAATAATCAGTGTCAAGTGTCTTTGCTTCAGTTTTATAGCTGGAAAATTCTGCTATGATTTTCATTTCGCCCTCTAATCCAAGGGATAGCATGAAAAAAAAATGGTGTGAAAAAAGCCCAATTTATATATTATATCGAAGTTTACTATATTCCAAATATATTGCAATGCGAATCTTCAGTTTGAGAATTGTAATTTGTAATGATATATATATCTTAGTATGAAATACATTATGATCTGTTGCATAAAAATTAACATCTAACGGTCGGGGCATGCTTTTGGACACTTTCATACACAGGAGTCTGTAACGCCCGGTCCAAAAAGAGAAGGAATGCAACAGCTTCGCACCTATGCGCTCATTATCCCATCGTTGACCTTATTTTTTTTTTCGGTTTATCCGCGTTTCTAGGCATCATGCAGCTATTATCATTTTGAGAAATGATTAATCTAGATGGTTTCAACTTAAACTTCACATATCTATCTATCTGTGGCAGCATGCAGTCAAGATTTACAAATATTCGCAGAAATCAGCAGCCACTTCCTACATCATACCGGAAGTTGACGACAGAGCCTATGCGTCTTTTTAGTTCATATTTATCTCTCTGCATATAACATAGTCCAAATACCAATAATAATTGGTATGTTTGTGTTTACATGGAATACAAAACATAACATGACATTTAATGAAGTTCCTCCTATCTTTAGATGTGCTAGAAGAGTTATTTGACCAAGCTGTTAAAGTTATGAGGATAACTAGTACCCAAGACGAATCCTACCAAGGCAAAAACTCTAGACTGACTGAATGACAAAAATTTTCATAAGAAATTGAATTGAAATATATAAGTATATATTTGAGTAAAATTTGATCGTACAATTCATACTCAATACGCAAAAGGATGCAAAAAGATACAAATCGATTTGTGTATGAGTTGCCGATTAATCCTATGAATGATCACGGAAATATGCTACATCTCTCTCTCTCTCTCTGTCTCTCTGTCTCTGTCTCTGTCTCTGTCTCTCTCTGTCTCTCTCTGTCTCTCTCTGTTTCTCTCTGACTCTCTCTTTCTCTCTCTCTATCTCTCTGCCTCTCTCTTTCTCTCTCTGTCTCTCTCTCTCCCTCTGTCTCTGACTCTGTCTCTCTCTGTCTCTGTCTCTCCCTCCCACTTTGTAACTAAAAAAAGAACCGGAAAAATACGGGTGCTGTTCACATCAAAATAAGTTTCACCTTTTGTAATCTTTTGACACCATCATATACAGTGCAGTATTAGTACGTTATATTGTTTAATATTAAAATAGAAAATGCCGAAATTTGTTTACTAAGGATGACAATGACAGATAATGACCTATTTAACCTTGTAGCTGAAACAATATCAAAAGATCAATTTGTATATATGTTTTTAAATTCTTCTAATACATTTGGATAAAAATGTGTTGATAACATGATTGTCCAAAATATGAATTTCATTTATATGTTGTCATCTTTTATCTTCTAAGCGTAAGAAAGGGAAGAGTCTTTCTCATTTTGGACAACCTGTCTGGATGCGAAACAGATTCAGGATGGATGTTGTCGGCCAAACATGATGTAGACGAAAAATGCGAGTTCGATATGAGAACCCCACTACAACCCACATATCTGGCATGTCCAGGCAATTCGAAGTGTGTATTTGATACAGGTAAAAAATTTCCTTCAAATATCAATATTATTGATTGTTTTTTAAACATAATATAACCATATTATTTCATTTTAGAAAGATTTTGCATTAACGGTCAGCGCCGAAGAGTGTCACCAAACAATTACAAGATTTTGAAAATTATGTTTAGGTGTTTAAGGAAAGTTGTTATAAAGCAAAGTGTAATGTCGTTATATCAAATTCGGATGAGTCAAAACTCGTGTCAAAGTTGAACCATTGGCCTCGGTATTCCATAAATAGAAACAAATATGTCCATTCAAACTTCGATTATTTTAAATTCTGGATATCTCAAATCAATAGGGTCGATATTTTAATTCAACCAAATCAACACCGTTTCAGCTCTATTTCAATAATTTATTTCGAAATGAAAAACCGTGTTTTTGATTATGTTACCATCAATGAATGATTGAACCAAGACGTGACATTGTAATCACTAAAGCAAGGACCTGTCCATGTTACATAAAGACTGATTCTTCACGGGGACGGTATCCAAAGTACGTATTATTCCAAGTTCGAAGTTTACCGATTAAAACGCCCGAGCTTATATTAAACACATACCTATAAGTACAAAGACAGCCAATAATATTCATAAGAGACAATCCGGCAGTAAACACAATTCTTTGTTGTGGAAATACATTCTCGTCAAAATAAAGTATCAGCGATTTTAAAAATGGAATGTCTAAACATAGAAACATAAGTAAGAACTTTAAAAAGTACAGATATGTGCAAAATAACTACAATGTAATTGTCATTTTATATTTTCATTCAATTATGTCTGCAAAATATCTTTCCTCACATTACATTTTATGAATGAGATAAGATTTCCAAATTTTGTTTCCACGAATATGTACTTTAAGCGCGTATTTTACTTCTTGATTGATCTTCTTTTGGTAGTGGGAATACCTGACATCCTCATTAACAACATTCCCTGTTTCATTTCATTTCAGAATCTGAGACATGTGCTGTCATGGCTATTTTCATACATTCCCGTGATATTTGAATTCATTTGAAGAGAATTAATATCATCAGGATGCGGTTACGTTTTCTAACTATATATATATACTTTTTAGTCATGAATTATTTATTCCATTATGTTACAAACCGTGATGTATATGGTACAAATTCTAATTTTTCAATCGTTGTCAATATTTTGTTACCTGTTTAAAAGTCCAAGAGACAGAGTACTGAAATGATGAATATTGGAAAAACACGGTCCAGAACATGTGTAATTGAAGATTTATATATATAAAACATATATATAGATATATATATATATATATATATATATATATATATATATATATATATATATATATATATATATATATATATAATATACAGTAGAACTTCGATGAGTCGAACTTCAATGAGTCGAATTTCTCGTTGTTTCGAACTTTTTACAAAGTCCCGATTTATTTCATTATATATCGTTACCAAAAAACAATTTATAAATCGAACTTTCATGAGTCGAATTTCTCGGTGTGTCGAACAAAACTGGCAGTCCCATCGCTATAAAAACATCGAAAATTCATACAAATGAATCGAAGTCGAAGTTTACCTGTATACAAGATGTAAATTACCCGTGGCGATTTTCACACCTATCCGACTACGTTGAACAATGGACACGTGTTTATTGATAAACACCCAGGACAGTATAAAAATAACAACATGATTTAAGTAATTAAAAGTAATAAGCAGACGCTAATTGATTATAGATTGTTTGCGACTTTGTCACACTCATATATGCAAATTACCGGCGGTTGTGTTGGTTGTTTACCATCTCGTAGCTTGGGTCATAATAAGTTACCGATTTGTAAAAACAAAACGAAATGACCCGATAATATACAGTAAACATTTTCTACTCAAACTCAAAGTGTCACTTGTAAAGAAAAAAAACAACATGAAATGAACGGTATCGGCAATTTGATGTGAAAAAAAAAAATTTTAATGTGTAATAACTAGTGCTGCATGATACATCTATTGGCTTTCGTTTTGTGTTGATAATTAAATTGGTGACAAAATATTTTAGCTTCTCTGATTTTTCTTAACTCTGAGTCAATGTTGTGTTTCTCGTATAGGCGCTTGGATAACGATTTTTCTGCAGAATGTTTGGATTTATTCTCTGAGTACAAAATAAATACACTGTATCTACATTAAATAAGCCGTAAATGATTTTAGTGGATTCGATTCTAAGTCATGATCCCAGCACCTATACAGTTACACAGTCACGTACAATAGATTTTTTGTGTGACATGTCGTTATGGAGTAAATTTTAGATTTCTCGATCACCATTCATGAGTCGAAGTCCCGATGTTTCGAACTTTTTTAGACGGTCCCTTGAACTTCGACTCATCGAAGTTCTACTGTATATATATATATATATATATATATATATATATATATATATATATATATATATATATATATATATATATATATATATATACACAATATACACACACACACATATATATATATATATATACAGTAAAACCTGTATATAGGGGCCACCCAAGGGACCAGAGAATATTGACCTTTATGTGCAGGTGACCTTTATACACAGGTTTAATTTAGTTGAAGTATGCAGTCAAGGGACTTTTCAAAACTGACCTTTATAGACAGGTGATCCTTATATAGAGGTGACCACTACAGCAGGTTTTACTATATATATATATATATATATATATATATATATATATATATATATATAATATATATATATATATATATATATATATATATATATATATCGTCGGAGGTTGTAAGTTAGTGGAGATTGCAAGTTTATGGTATATTTTGTTTTCCCTTACATCTCGTTAAAATTGCATGTCTAATAAGATCTGAAGCTTCCTGAAACATATAAGGGTACCTTGTAACGATGTATTCAAATGTTGAAGATATACCAGGAACGACCAGATTTCGACATAATGGGTAAACTATTCGACTCAAAATTGTATTATCTGCTTCAGGAACCATGCTCTGGAAGTTGACTCAGGAACTTACAACCTTTTTAAAAAGTGAAAAAAACGTCAGTTACCATGAACATTTTAACAGAATTACAGAATAAAATTTAATTATATAGTTGTTCTTGTTTTTTTTCCTGTAGGTAAAAAACAACCAAATAAAATTAAGCATGTCCAAGATACCAACAATCATCAATTCTTTTACCTGTCCTATAAGTAAAACATAAAAAACAACAAAATAGAGCATGCCGAGCTTTCACCTGCCCTGTATATAAAAAAATTTAGATACCAAAGTATAAGTCAATAGAATGTCCAGGACATAGATACAAATCCGGTAAAATGGACAAACACGAACCTCTGGAAACCAACAGGTGGGATCAGGTGCCATGGAGGAGTAAGTATCCTCTCAACAAAATGGCAACTCAACATTTCACTTAGTTAAACAGTCGCAAACAAACCTTTTATACGACCGTAAAATTTGCGGAACGTTGACATTAAACGCAGTTTTCGATATCCCTGTGTCAATAATTTGTCAATGAGTAGTTTACCTCTGTATATGAAATCGTCATATGTTGTACACGCCCTGGCATATCGGATCATTTTGTGAAATATAAACTCCATATTCGGGTGATTGAGGGATATTACTACTTAAATATGGAAAATTTACGATGGGAAAACCGAAATCGTCGCGTTTGTCGCATAGCTTATTTGCTAATTTCCCGTCTGTGTTTATATTCAGTAAAATGTCTAAGTATGAAGGATGTGTGATTGATTCTGTTGTATCTTTAATTTATAGTTCGCTGGGATATATCGCATTGACATATGTATGAAAATTGTCATTATTAATTGACAAAACGTCGTCCATATATCTAAATGTCAAATTAAAGGACACCGCTAACTCTTTTTTTCTTTTGATTCAGCAGTTTCTGAATGAACTCTGCTTCGTATAAATGAAGGAACAGGTCGGCCAACAGGAACACAATTGGTTCCCATAGGAATGCCGACAGTTTGTTGAAAGACCACGTCTCCGAACATTACAAATATGTTATCTATTAGAAACTCCAGGATGTCTTTATATCAACTTCAGTGCATTTATGTGTAGAATCAGAGTGGTGTTTGACGAAATAAATATCCTGATAGCCAATCACTAGATATTTAAATTTTGAGGTACCACCTTAAGTTTTGATACTGTGAATTCAAGAAAAATTGTGTGCCTTCAAATTTTCTAAAAAGCTGTTTAGAATTTTTAAGTATCCACATCTGATCTACACCGCTTCTGGAATAAGCAACTGTACAGTATTGTTTAAGTTTCTCCTTAACGGCTATCAATATCTTGGTAAAGAGTAAAGATAAAGGTTTGGTAGAACATTTGCTGGATCCTGCTATGTATCTTTGCTTACATAATTCTCCATGTTTCAGATATCAACAATCGTCAAACCTTTCGCCTGTCATTTAAGTAAAAAACATACAAAACATCATGCATTTCTTTGTTAGAATAATGTGGTAATGATCCATATGCATTATACAATCAGTTATAACGTCCTAAAACCTTTTTTGTGCCCTATACATGACAGTCTATGAAATCGCTTTTGTAAAGATATGACAATATACGCACCGGAATACATTTTAAAATTATAAACGTGGTGACAGAAACAGTCGCATGACCCTTATCACTACAGAAACAAGACTCGTATCGATATGATTGACTTTTAACTCTGATCAATTTTGCTTTTGTGTGTTGTTTTATCATAATCATGCTGGCATCAACCTGATCAGACCAGTTGATTTATTTATATATTTTACACATGCTTCTGTTTAAGAAAAAACACAGGCGGCAAAGTTATGTTTCTTTATCCACTATCTTACTCCTCAAATAAGAAAGAAGAAGGCAGACACTACTCAAACTGCACTATCTTTAATTCTTGTTCACCAGTGGCAATGGTTACAATGTGGACCTGGAACATCCAAGTCACCACTCAATATACAATGATCAACACGAGTTCTTATCAAGTGGTCAAGCTGGTTTAATATTACTAAAAAAACACCGTCAACGGTTATTGTTTTAACTTTTCTTTGCTTCGTTTGTTCGAATGTGGTTGATATACCTCTTAAATAAACTTCGAAGAAACGCCTATAAAATAATTCTGACACCAATGTACATTCGATACTGAAATAACATATTATAAAATTGTGTATTATTGGGTCAAGAGTGTTGATGTCCGAGGTTCGATTGTTGGTACTTGGTCATACCTAAAATTTTCAGAAAAACAGCGACTGTTCCTTCTCCTCTTAAGGCTGTGAAAGAGAAATGAAGGCCACGTGTCCTTTTGACCAGACATAAAGATATGTTCTGTTTGACCACATACATATTTATACGTGTATTTACACAAACAAACACAGATGCAATCATGTATAGTAAACATTATTATGTTTTGCATTATGCAGGTACTTTCCCATTTGAATAAAAAAACCAGGTAAACACGATAAATAAGCTGTAACTGTTCACCATTTATATCATCCAGTGACGATATACATTATAAATGGTCACAGTGTTGCGTAACCTTAATAGAAGACTTTTTAGCTTGATTTATTTGTTCGGGAATAAAAAAACCCATGGGATTTTACAAACAAATTCTATTTTGAAAATTGAGGTAAAGGTTTTAAACTCTAAAACTTCAAAGCATTTTGATAAATTATTGAATATTTATCTTAAAGTTTAGTACTGCTACGAGGATGTCTAAAAGTCTCTAAAATAGAAACGCAGATAAACAACATAAAATAATTGATCGCTTAGCCTCTTTGTATTATCAAAAGACGAAAAAGTGTAATAATGATCGAAATTTTAAGTGAAATTAAAAGTCAGGGCTGAACGATAAACAATCTTAATTATTTGTTCGGCACTAAACAAAACTCATGGGATTTTACGAACAACTTTTATTTTGAGACGACAAGTATACGATCCTTTTTATTTCTTTATTTTACAGCATGTTGATAAATTATTGATGATAGATTTTACATATAGGGATATACATATTGTCTATATTACGTTGTTTAAGTGTGTTCCGATTTGATTACCTGTTAAATAGATAAATAATTATAGTTTTATATCAATGCCAATATTATAGAAAGTTTGACATTCGTTAAACTTGTACGGCTGTAGTAATAGTCCAGATACAATGTTGTCATTGCTTTTGGAATATTTGGTATTATGCAGCATCGTGGTCCAAGGTTTACTGCAAACTAAACTGTATGGGAAACGCATAAATGACAGTCAAATTGCCGTCATTGAGATTACTGGAATACAAATGTGTCTAAAAATGTGTGAACAATATTCAAACTGTAGGTCAATCAACTACTTTACCACCAGACTGACGTGCGAACTGAATAATAGGAACTCAACTGACGACCCAAGCTTTGTTGTTGATAATCCTGACGGATTGCTGATTTATCTTGAGGAAGTAAGTATACGATCAGTATGTTCTTTTATCACTTTAGAAAAAAATTAAAATATGTAGGATTTAGATACAAGCGTAATAACAATGTTATAGTTTTGGAATGAAAAAGATCTAAACTACTACCGACACCCCCCCCCCCCCCCCCCCCGCCGAAACAAAATACGATACAGAATAGATGTAGACTTCCGTAACAAACTGAGGTATCATACAAGGAAGCACGTGATAATCCCTCAAGTACAAAAAGTATGCCAAGTATATTGCTTAAACAGTTATTGAGAATATTCAATCAGCTCATTGTAAATTTCTTTCTAGAATTAATATTTGCATCTCTTGAAAGTGTCCAATATAAAAAATCGCAGATACCAAAATATAATTTTTTAGGATTTCTATGATATGCATGCAAGTCTGGTAACAAATGGACAAACACAGACCTTTAGAAATCAAGAGGTGGGATCAGGTGCCATGGAGGGGTAAGGATCCTTTGTCGACCGGTCACATCCGCTGTTAGTCCACAGTCAAATCCAGTAAAATAAGTTTGGGACTAATCCTTGTCACAATTGGTACTGAACAGGCAACTCAACATTTCACATGGTGAAACAGAGTAATCGTAAGCAAGACTATTATACCGACCGTAAAATTTGCGAAACGTTGACATCAAACGCGGTCTTCTATCTCCCTGTGTCAATGATTTGCCAATAAGTACATCACCTCTGTATATGAAATGTCCATATGTTGAACACGCCCTGGCATATAGGATCATTAATGAAATATAAACTCCATATTCGGGTGATTGTGACAAATTACTACATAAATGTGGAAAACCAAAATTGTCGCGTTTGTCGTGTAACGTAGTTGTACTTGATTCTGTTTTTATCTTTAATTTCTAGTGGAAAACGTTTTCTATGATGCTAAAAAGTCTCTTTTAATGTTGTATGTGAAAATGTTGTCGTATATTTTGATACTGTGAATTTGAGAAAATTTTTAAGCATCCATATCTAATTTACATCGCTTCTGAAATAAACAACTGTACATTATTGATGATGGCAATACGTGTTGAATATTGTTTTATATACTTTGTGGCAGACTTGTAAATTAATTTAATTCAAAATGGGGGAAATACATGAAGTAGTATTGAAATTTGTATAGTTATTGAATATATATGTTGAAAAAAATTAGGCCCGAGTTCTGGCGCCAGGAACGAGTTCGTAAATATTTCATCATATAAATGCAATAAGCTTTCAATTATACATGTATATCCTTATCAATGACACATTAGTCATTATTATTTTGTTTAATCATATTGACTTAAAAAATTGGGTAAATTCAATATTATTGTGCGTTGAATGGAACAAAAACCACCAGAACTCCTTTCACAAAATATACTACAATGCCTTACTATTACTCTTCAGAAAAATGCTGCAAAATCTTGCGGTGTGGATCAAAGAAGTGTACACACCAAGGCGGGATCTCTGTACTGCTCTGCAGCAGGTAATAGTTAAAAGTGAGAAAGCGAGACGTGTTTGAGAGACGACAGCTAAGTCATTAATAAATATACGAATGGCCCTTAATAACTTATTCATATAAAACTCATCATCAAAGTCATCTGGAATTTTATTGTTATTATTCCAGGATAATACCAAAATCAGCCAATGTCATCAAGTTAATTACATAATGTTATACACGTATTAAAATTGATAAATTGTAACTTGGAGGAAAATTGGACCAATTTAAGGTTAGTTATCTTGGAAACTAGAGTTAGAGCCACATATTCCTTGTTTCTTTTGTCATGAAAATATCATTGGTGCACAGAAGGAATCCCTTGGAGTCATTATTGGGCCCACCCTTTCAGAAACAGAAAAAAATTCACATTCCGACCCAAACCGATTATTTTCTTGGACATAGGGCCAATACAAGTTTCTTGTGTCACGAAAACTTGTTTTGTAGCGGCAGAAATCTCTTGATGTCATTTTAAGGGTCAACCTTTCCAGGTCATATATCGTGAGAAAAATTCAAATCCCCTCAAACCATATAAGTTCCTAGAACCAGTACAATTTTTATGTCACGACAAGACAAGGTATCAAGGGAACAATTATCATTCTTTAGATTCCAATATTGGCAATTCCCTGAAGTAAGTAAATTAAGCATAACGTATAACATAATTTGATGAGGTTCATTCTCGTCCTAATCAATCCAAATGCTACCCTAACCAGAGCCGAATGGTCAAATGTGTTCTTCTCATCATATCAGGAGGTAGTATTATTGTATTCAGATTTGCTTCTCAGTTAAGAAATTATTGGCCTATGATATCTTGTTGCCCGGTCTTGCGCATGTTGGCTGTTATGCAAATTTAAAAAACAATACAGAAAAAATAACAATTATAATTATAACCAGTCAACAGAAATCTATCGTAAAAACACTTGTGAAGTTAGCATGGTTTTCTCGGGTGGGTCACGAACGCAATCAAAATAGCAATTAAAAAGCGACGACAACTAACCATGATGCAAAACCCGGCATAATACAGCTTATTAATCACTTAACTGCACAGTATTTACTAAATAATCGATAAATCGTCAATATCGATGAGTCCTGTATAAATGAATATATTGTCACATACAACTAGATTGCATTTTTTTCTTTCAATCGACATACAGCAGAAGGTGACTTACCAAGGTTCAGAACTGGTCATTAAGAAAAAAAAAACAAATATTTAAGTAAAAAATGATCACTATATTATCGGTACTTAGAAAACAATATTGGGTAAACAGGCCCAGATACATATACTCTCAAGCTTAAAGAAACTATTCATGTTTTCCATCGCAGCCACAAGCAAGATCATGTCTGGAAGAATTTTGAAATATGCAACACCGTCGTCACCGTTTTGTGTTTCTTATTTTCAAGGCTGTGTTGCTGCAAATCTGGGAGTACCTAATGAAAAAGTGATAAGATCACGTCACATTGGTATTGGAGAAACCATAGTGTATGGGTGTAAAAGTGGCTTTAAAGCATATGGAGAAACCAAAAGTGTCTGTAAACCGAATGGAACCATGACTGTTGTGTCGTTTGTTTGTTGTAAGTACATGTAGTTCAACATGAGTCAGCCTTTTTATATTCGACAATTATTTCTTCTCTTGAAAAAAAATTTCAACTTATATACGACAAATATATAAAATTTACAGACACCCAAGAATTATCTTTGTAGTGGTTTCAAACAAACAATCCAAATAAGTCTTACATAAGAAATAACATGGTTAATTATCATGATTAAAATGTTGTGATATTGTACTCTTACTTTCTGCAGACAAAACTTTGCAAAGTGGACCTGTATTTGCGTTCCTGGGACGAGGAAATATTGGAACCAATGATTACGCCGTTTACACAAAAACAGGATTACGTCACGAACTGGATCCAAGTTTCCCTGACGATTGTTATATTTTAGGAAATGGATCTCTATGTAAAAGCCACTATCGATCAGGCATATTGGATATGTGGGAAACTTTGAATATAACGGTGGTAAGTTATCTCTTACGATTAGCTGTGTAGAAAACTTAAGATATAACTGTAGTAAGACATCTCTTACTATATGGGTAACTTAAGATATAACGATGGTAAGATATATCTTACTATTGGCAATGTAGAAAACTAACTGTAGTAAGACGTATTGCTATTTATTGTGTGGTGGTAAAACCTCTTCGATTAGCTATTTATATAACTTAAGGTAACACTGATACATCTCTTACGATTAGCTATTTTAAGATATCTCGTACTATTTAAGATTAACACTGCTTAGTACATGATCCCCTAATATTTAAATGGAATACTTTACTCTATTCTTTAGTCTTTTCTATGTGGGTATGTTGATTTTCTGCTTTAACTAATGATTTTTGTTATGCCACCCTGGTTTTATCAACGCAAAAAGAACAGTAGTTTAATCTAATTGATAGTGTTATGTATTTATGTATATCATTATTTCGTGTCTTTCAATTCAAACATCAAATCATGGATTATGTATAATTATGATTGAACTCATTAGTAACATTAGCGTGTCAGCCATTTTTCCCCGACATCCAGCGACACACTGAACATGTTATGCGAACAATCCGTAGACGTCTTTCCATTTCATCCAAAACATGTTCTATAAGCGATAAATCTGTAGTAAGACGTATTGCTATTTATTGTGTGGTAAACTTCATATATAACGGTGGTTACCTCTTACTCTATTCTTAAGATAACCTGTAGTAAGTACTATTTCTAAGGTATGTGGTAAGTCTGACTATGTGTTAACTTTTTCTTGCTTATCAAACTAATGGAATACTTTACTCTATTCTTTAGACCAGTCTTTTCTGGTATGTGGTGTTGACATGTTGATTTCTGCTTTAACTAATGATTTTGTTATGCCACCCTGGTTTATATATCAACGCAAAAAGAACAGTGTAGTTTAGTAATCTAATTGATAGATTCATATACAACATGTTATGTTGATTTATGTATATCATTATTTCATAAAATGTATTGTCTTTCAATTCAAACATCAAATCATGGATTATGTATATTATGATTGATTCGAACAGTCATTGAAGGTAAGGGGGTGGCAAAAAGTTTAATAGCGTGTACGACTGCCATTTTCCCCGATGCATTCTTCCAGCGACACACTGAACGCATCAGGTTATGCGAACATTTTGGCTCTTGACGTAGACGTCTTTCCATTTCATCCAAAACATGTTCTATAAGCGATAAATCTGGTAACATCGCGTGCCAGGGTATCACATTCACTGCTGTAGATACTCACTAACAACGCATGCAATGTGCAGTTGCACGTTGTCCAGTTGAAGAATGACGTTAGGCTGGTTGTTGTGAATTAATGGAATGACGTGTTGACATGCAATATCGTCACGGTAGCGTACGTCATTTAAAATCTCCTCCACTATCACCAAAGGGGTCCTTCTATTTGTTGTAATTCCACCCTAGTCCGTAACTCCCTCCGCCGAATTGAATAACGCAGCGATCAATGTAACGTTCTCCGGCATGACGATATAAGTTCGAACACGACTGCCACTGCTGCCGAGATGAAATCTCGACTCGTCCGTAACAGAACTTTCGCCAAATTTCTGTTCTTGAAACGACGATGCCTCCTATTGCACGCTAACCTCGAAACACGTTGACGTATAGAAGGACAGGTAGCAGAACGCCGTGAACGGATGTTGATCTATTGCAATCTGTTCTTTACGATACGAGGACTTTTCCGTCGATGCCAAGTAATGCCTCTATCGCTTAAAGAATCTAATTGGAATCGATTAAGCAAATGTGATGTTCGTATATATGTATCTTACCGAAGTGACGTCACACGCGAGCGTCCTGATCGCGGGTGGTCCCGAACGGTACCAGTTTTCTAATATCGTTTCTACAAAACAATTACAGTGTTGACATGGACTCCAAATTGCCTTGCTAAATTGCTTTGAGAAATCACAGCTTCCAGTATCCAAATAGCACACACACGAAATTCAATCAAAATTTTATTCCCAAAACCAATATTTTTATGTTTCAATACATTGAATATTGTCAATGATGCATAAAGTTCTAATCGATTACTAACCACGTGTTGCTTAGGCTCGAAACTCCAGATTAGTAGCTGTAGCCATCAAGTCGAATCGAACGTGATATTTAACAAATTGAGTACTCAAACACGCGTTTAGTATATTAAACCATGCCTTTAAGAATAAAGAGCGATCAAAGAATACTTTTTTTATGTTTTTTATTTCACTATAAGGTATACAGTTTTTGCGCTACTATATAAACAGTTATGATATAAGGGGAATGAACTCTACCCCGGTTCATATAAACAGTGATGCTATTAGGGACTAACAACGCAACTCTGGGTGATATAAACATTGAAGATATAACAGGCAACAACTCAATCCTGATTCATATATGCTGTACTGATATATATATATATATATATATATATATATATATATATATATATATATATATATATATATATATATATATATATATATATATATATATATATATAAGGGCAAATAACTTTACCCTGGTTTACCCAGTGATGGTTTAAGGAACATTTATTAATTCTGTTCATAAATATTCTTGACACATGTATATCAAAGCCCAGTCTGTCCTTATGCAGTTTTATTGAGTGTAATTCTAATTTTTATGTTTTTTATTTCACTATAAGGTATACAGTTTTTGCGCTACTATATAAACAGTTATGATATAAGGGGAATGAACTCTACCCCGGTTCATATAAACAGTGATGCTATTAGGGACTAACAACGCAACTCTGGGTGATATAAACATTGAAGATATAACAGGCAACAACTCAATCCTGATTCATATATGCTGTACTGATATATATATATATATATATATATAATATATATATATATATATATATATATATATATATATATATATATATATATATATATATATATATATAAGGGCAAATAACTTTACCCTGGTTTACCCAGTGATGGTTTAAGGAACATTTATTAATTCTGTTCATAAATATTCTTGACACATGTATATCAAAGCCCAGTCTGTCCTTATGCAGTTTTATTGAGTGTAATTCTAATTTGATAAAATTCTTCGATTCTCTTTTCTAATATTGGCTAAAACCATATAAATTTTATTTACTTGAAGGTAGATGTGGTCATGTACAACAATGATGGCGAACAAATTGCAAATGTTTCTTTCCATGCTCAAGGTTCAACGTATTTAAACTGGTTTGATGCAAGTCGAATTCTTTCCTCATCATGGGTGGATCTTAAAAGCAACAGAACCTACGAATGTTTCAGTATTTTAGGAAGTGCTGTAAAGTAAGTAAAAGGAAAATAGTTTGTAAATCTTTTGATTGCAGTTTTACACAACGTGCAAAATTCGAAAATGAAGTGGTTTATATTTTGACTTGCTATGGATACATGTGACTTACGTTTAGATTCTCATTTGGAACATCTATGTCATTCCCTTATTATACTGAACCTTTTTTACCTTTCAAACGTCAAAGGTATGACTTAATACTGAGAAACAAACCCAAACCCTCCTCCCATTGGAAATTTGATCGTTCTATTACATACGGTATATTAGGGATGAGAATTAGAGTTGGTATGCACATGTGCATAATATTTCAATATCACAGTTTCCAGTACCTCTTGCTAATTTGTTTACTTAAAAGCAGACAAATTAGGATGTTGGGCGACTAGTTGATGATAAAGTTATTTGAACATTTAAATACAAATGTTTCCAGTAGGTATATCGTTTGAATTCATCTAAGAGTGAAAATTGCAAACATTAAACGAAAGTGAATATTTCTACTTTTACAGTATATAGATATACAACAAATCCGAAATATTTCGCGGGAGTTAATTTCCGAGATACAAAAGTTCTAAATTTTTTATATTTTCGCGATTTTGAATGCCAATTTCGTCATACTGTCATCGTACTTCATTTCGCGATGATTTTATTTTCACAGGGGGAGAGCTCTCGCAAAATTAAAATCATCATTAATAAGTACAAATTAACAGTATACGAAAATTCCAAATATACAGCAATTGTAATCCGCTGTATGAGAATTGTTATTTGTAACTGTATATACCTCTTAGTAGGAAATAGATTATAATTGGAAAGATGAGTTTTTTATATCTGACTGTTGAGGCTTACTTGTGAAAACTCAAGCCGCAGGTGTGTACGTCGCAAGTAGGTGGTGTATATATATATATATATATATATATATATATATATATATATATATATATATATATATATATATATATATATATATATATATATATCACCTCTATTTCTGCGATCGAGTTCTCATTGGAAAGTACCTTGTTATTTCTGTATTTCTGTATAATTTATTTACACAAATAGTATCATTTCTGATCCAAGGTCCATAGTAAATGATAATGTTGTAGTGATAAATATATATATATAAAACGACAAGATTTTTCGATTTTCATACTCTTTCATAATTATTCATTTTAGATCACCCTCACAGTCTCATGAGTATTATAATATTTCGAAAATTGCAATCCCTATCATATATTCATATATTTCTATGATCTTTTATCTTGTTTAACATGAAATGTCATAGGCATTATTTTATTATCATTGTCTGGTTGCCCGTACTCCTCTTTAGTAGAACACTTACGGTGAACTTTTAAAAAAAGCTTGCTGGTCAGGAAATTGGTCGCTGAGGAAAACATTTATTTCATTTTGTAAGTACAGTAAAACCTGTATATAGGGGCCACCCAAGGGACCAGAAAATATTGGCCTTTATGTACAGGTGACCCTTATACACAGGTTCAATTTAGTTGAAGTATGCAGTCAAGGGACTTTTCAAAACTGGCCTTTATAGACAGGTAATCCTTATATAGAGGTGGCCGCTATAGCAGGTTTTACTGTACATGCATTTGATTTACATTTTATCGTATTTCATCTTATCAGTGTAAAAAGGGGAAGATACTTTTTTATCTTTGACAAATCTTCTACATGCACGACTGATATGGGATGGATGATGTCGGCTAAACATAATGTATCGGAAAAATGTCCATATGATACAAGAACCCCGCTTGAACCCACGTATCTGGCATGTCCAGGCAATTCACGGTGTGTATTTGAAACAGGTAAGTATATTCTCCAAATGTCAATATTATTGTTTTGTTTACCATAAAACAGTATATTTCTAAAGAATGTCAGTGCCACGCTAACAGTTCAGATTTTTAAAAATTATGTTTCGGGGGAAATTGAAATTAATCACTGGAATCTTGTTATGGCGAAGTCGGATGAGTTGATTGGCAGGTCTCTATTTTGTAAAGATAGAAAATATGACTCTCAAAAGTTTGGTTTTTTTCTTTAAATCTGGATGGAAGAAAGATATATTAATTATTTAATAACACTAGAAAATAGAAATGTTATCTTATATTGAATAACAAGAAAACTACAGTTGTAGGCCAAAAAACCTTGGAATAACAAAATAGCATAACGAAACTACAATGACATTTTAATGCAAATGGAATTGGTAACAATTTGATCACAGAACCAGTTTTTACAGTACATTTTAACAATTACAATGTCAAATATAAAAGACACTAAAGCGATAGTTTATACTTTTGTAGAAATAAAATACATAAAATCAAATAGTCCGTCAAAATGGGAAGACGAATTAGATAGAAAGGATTTAGAATGAAACAAATATATATATAATCTACCGTTTAGGCCATCATTTGATCAAAATGGCTTGAATCAAAATTCAAATGGCAAAAATAAATATAACAAATAATATTGATTTATGTTATACTACATCAGATACACTGAAATACTTATCCTGGAATTGTCCAAAAACTAAAATGTTAATATCTGCATTTGTACCCCTGTTGTAATAATGAATATACATGTACATGTATGTATATTTAGTGTAGGCAGGATTTATAATTTGTAAAAGTACATGTATTTGAAAATATCTTTGAAATGTTCAAGTTTATTTGAAGTATGTACTTCCAAACATAATTAGGTGTTATATTTGATTGTATTATTCCATTTTGTCTACATGTAATTATGTGTTTACAAATTATTAGACGACCCAGAGAGTGAATGCGTTTGTGTGTGTGAATGTGTTTTGTAACAAGTTTTTTTTTGTCAGAGTGAATGTATTTTTCTATTCATTACATATGAATTAGATTGTAACTAAACATATACATGAAAAATCAATATATATATATATATATATATATATATATATATATATATATATATATATATATATATATATATATATATATATATATATATATATATATATATATATCATTTCAGAATCTGAGATAGGTGCTGTCATGGCTATTTTCATCCGGTCCCCTAATCTTTAAATCCCTTTGTAAATATTTTGGATGAATGGAATGCTAGTAAGAAAAGAAGTTCCGGCAGGATTTCCGTATCCAACTGCAGTGCATTTCAACAATATCAGACCATTTGTGTTAGATACAAGGATGATAAATGAGGTACCTGTTCGATACGTTATCTGCACCATTCGTATCCCACTTATTTCATTTGAATTTGACTGTAGACTCATTGCGGATGTGGCGGGCAACGGGGATACTTACACCTCCATGGCACCAGATCGCACTTCAGGATTTTCAGAGGTCCGTGTTTATCCAATGGTCACCGGATATGTATTTCTGTCCCGGATACTCCGCAGATTTATTCTTTGGTATCCAAGATTTTCATATTGTGTATTCATTATTGTAATGCATTTTATTGTTATTTTTTGCGATTTTCTATAACAATTGCTTAGCATGGGATTGTTTTACGCAAAAATAATTAAACCAAGACGAATGTTTTCGTTTGCCTAAAGCTAGACTTCATCTCATATTACAACACATGTAATTATTGACCCACGCATTTTCTTTTTCGTCTTTACAGTAACACGGGGTATTTAATATGTGTTAATTGTTTGTTATCGTCGCTTGTACACTTGATATGTTTGGTTCGATTTTGATATTCATTACAGTAAATTCCCTATACACTTTTTCTGAGTAAGCATTTTGCATGTATGTAGAATATTCCCATAGACGTCTTTCACACATATCTGTCTGTTTTATTTATTGTATATGTTCACTGATATGGATAACCCTCTATGTTGTTTTAAATATTATTAATAATACCAAGATTATAGGTTTCAAAAGTTGTTTCATATAGTGAGTCACAGACAAGGGACATCACTGGGTGACATATCTTAAATTATATTGTTCACAGTATATATATATATATATATATATATATATATATATATATATATATATATATATATATATATATATATATATATATATATATATATATATATATATATTCCAGTTTATACCTATTTAAGCACTAAAATGACGATTTTTATTAATACTTTAAATCAAATTTTATAATCGTCTAACTTGGACATACCTTCACCATATTATTGATTAATATTTAATTTTGATCATATTGAAATAATTTTGTAAAACAAACGCACTTGATGACAAGACTTTTTTATTAAAGGTCTGATTTCAAAATTTTAAAAATTTTATTTACTTTTTATTTCATCCCGACAAAGTGCCGATTTACTTACGAAAGGTCATTTGTTCTTCTCTTGTACATTTTTGACAGGTCTTTTCCCTCCATCATTTAAAACTGTACGCCACCATATAACAAGTAATTCTTTAAAACAAATGCATTATCATTCCTGCATTGTTTTAATCATATAAAATCAGCAACAACATCCAAGATAATACATACAGTATGTGAGTTTTTTGTCCTTTGCGTGACAATACTTGAAAATTCTGTAAAGATTTGACATATTTGATATATCTTTCAGGTTACGATGATGGACTTAATTCAAAACTTTAGTTTTCTGCAGAAAACTCGTGCAGGGTCCTTAGATTAATCGGAATGATATTTTATAGCCCGGATAACACTGCAGAATTGTTTTGTTGACAATACAAAGAAGTGCTTTATACATCAGTGTTGAAGTAGAATAAGTACAGATACCAAAGCGGTACCCTAAGGACAAAAAACTAAAAAAAAAAAAAAAAAAAAAAAAAAAAAAAAAAAAAAAAAAAAAAAAACACCACGAAAAGCGGTGGAACACGGATCTCAGGAGATAATGCACACAAACACACTCTCTCTATCTCTCTCTCTCACAATTTAATTGATTCAGGGTGATAACCTCTTTTGATAACTGGAAAAACATTATTTTATAAATAATACAAATAAATATCATCAGGGGTCAAGAAAAAGCTTCATAGGCCATATATGGAGATGTTACATCAGTAATCAATATCGTCTGATTGGTTTATTAGACATATTTAGACATTTTAAATGGTGTTATCAGTCCCAAATATTACTTTAATATAAGATCATCAGCTGGTACCGAAATACCAAATACTAGGTTTGTGTATACCACCGGGGACTCAAACGGTCCACCAGCAATGGCAATGACCTAGTGGTTATAAATATTATAAATAAATACCAAAGTTATAATGCTCAAGACTAACGAGTAATACATGACATATAAAATGAAAATCTAATCTCTAATGCCTGTGCGACCCAGATCTCAAAATATAGGTAAACGACAAATCATGAAAAGCACAAGGTCATAAATCATGAGCAAAGAAAAGACATTGAAACTGAAAGGACACAAGTCTTATGGGTGACAATCTTTCCAAATGAGAATAATAACCAACGTTTGGAAAGATCAAAAAACTAAGTTCAGCAGTAATGGTGTCAACAAAAGAGCCTTCGGTGAAAATGTCTGCTCACAAGGAAGCACAAATTTACACACACATTAATTGGTGGGTCTCTATTGGCTTCGACATTGTGATTTGATCATTTTCAAACACAATTAAATTTGTTATAACTACAAAGTATTTGGTTATGACAAAATATTTAGCTCGATTCAACAACAACAGCATATATTGCTATGACAAAATTGTTTATAACCTTTTATCAGAACACAACGTTTTGTTATTATGACACACTGCCTTATTGTGTCACAACTGCATGTTTCGTTACAATAACATAATGTATCGTGTTATAACGAATAGATACATTTTTATAAGGGCGTAATATTTTTTTATAACAAAATAGTATTTTCTTGTTATATTTAAAGAAATATATCCCATGTCATTATAATGATATGTTCATATGCTGAGTCATTATTCAACGAATGGACGCTTGTCAGAGTGCATTTATTGTCAATATTGATGCCGCTTTGGGAGGCATATAAATATAATGGCGCCTGATACTTATCCGTCACCCAAACAGAAACCATATTGACAACAAATCCACTCTCACAAGTGTCCATTCGCTATATTTTCATACCATATATTGAAAAAAAAAATGGAATCGAATAGCCATCCTCATATGTGATTAGTCTCAATATAATGGAACACCGAAGATCAAAGTAGAACAGTAAAGTATATGATAGATATTGGTGTGACGTCATGTTCTGATTGAGGTTACATTGTTGTATCACGTCACAAAAGGAACTTCATGTATAGCTGATATAAATTCCGTCTATATTAGCACTGAATCTATGGGATACTGCTGCGGGAAACGTAAATGTAATAAAACACATGTCACTTAAATGTCATTTTTATTTATACACGTAGCAGATGTTGACATCCGTACATTTATCAATATATAAAAGGTTATATATTACTAGGGCTTTCAAGCTTTGGTAGTTGACATATTTTAATGTCAAATCAACTCAAGTGCTAAATACTTCAGACAAAGGAAAAACAATATAATCATTTAAAAGTTCAGAAATGTTGTTAATGCAAGTGTGAAAGTATGCAAGTAGGAAGGCAAACACGATTAATTTTCAATTTTAAAATAATTGTTTATTTAGTATTATTTCAACTAAACTATTACAAGTGTAATTAAATTTTATGAACCGAAAAACCATTAGCAATTAACAATGCATTATACATTTCCACCGAGTAAAGAACATACAGTGGAAAGCCAGTATTAAATTCATCTAACTGACTGACTGACTGTAAGTGGTCTGATTAGTGTGGTGATCTCTAAGCGAGGTTCTCTACTGATTCAATCTCAATGAAAAGACTAGAAATGCATGGTCTTAATTGTGAGGTGGTTTCCTAAGCGAGGTGATCTTTAGCTGGGGTTCCAATATACGCAATCACGCGAATTAAATCCTTGTGATTCTTGAGTATAGTTCCATTGCTTTTTTATTTTATTGCTTGCTTTTGTATTTGCAAAGATTAATAGCTATCGGACTCGTTGGACTGAGTAATCACGAACTAAGGTACAAGAAATGTATTTATTCATTGCTGTTACAGATCTCGTAAAAAATTGTTAACATACAAAGAAATTACACTAGGTTCAGATAATGTGTCACTTTGACCTCGTTCTGTAGACTGACGCCAATGTAGTGATCGTTTATTTATTTATCAAGCCTGCCGCTACATGTATCTTTGGAATTAGATGTCATCCTATTGACAAGTTAAATTAGTACGTCACAATACAATGTGTGAGGTAGAAAGCCATGGTTTTAAGAATACAGTACATAGTTATGTCAATGTTGACATAAATATGCTTAGGTCTACATCACCATGTAAATTAAGCATGTATCTACACAGACATGTATAAAGACATCTGGGCTCAAAGTCACCAAATTTACTAAATACTCAAGCTCAACTTTTGACTATAAAATTGTTTATGAAATTTTGGATTTCAGTGACAACGAAACATTATGAATTTTAATTATTTATATCATACAAAGTTTTGGTCACACTTATCATTTTTCTGTTAAAAACGGATAAATACGTTAAGTAAGGTACTCAAGATTTGAGAACGTACTCAACCATATTATTAATATTTCTGAAGTTTTCTTCAAATGAGCAATGATTTTTATCATATTTACAATTGTATGTCATCAATATTTAAACATGTCCATTTGCATAATGAAGTTTGCATGTTTTTACCTTAAAATCGTAAAAAAAGAAATTAGTTGAGCTTGAATACTGAGTAACTTTGGTGACTTCGGGCCCGAAAAAATACTCAACCCCTATGTTTTGGATATCAAACAAGAGTATCAATCCCCGAGGTTTTTCATTCAAAAATATTGTACTTGGATTAAAATACCTTTATCATACGCTGGTTATGGGTGAAAATTACCCTAAAGTATGCCATCAAAAATCAAGAACACAGAAAAGTAAATTTACAAATTCTATTAACCATAACAAAATAAGGAGTATCTAATGAATATGGAAATCGAAATAAGCCATTGTTCCCAAACAGGCAAAAACCAATGTGAATCATTACATTTCAAAACATGCACAAAAGCAAAAAACAATACGTTCATTCAAGCGTAGTGGATGCCTATCACATTATCACTTATATTGTCATTATGGTAGTACCATCACAGCAATGCCAGTTCCCTGTATCAGTATTCTTACATTGTAAACAGAGTCAGTGATTACAAAACAATCTATTCTCAAAATTTAGTGTATTTGTGATTGTTAAATTATAAACATTAAAAATGTACAAGGGACGATAACAAACAGTAAACATTAATTACAAACCATTTTTACCGTAAAGATGGAACAGTTTACGTGGTTTAATATTTACATACTTTGTACAACGACAGATAATATAGTAAAACTAAATCACATTAAACTATCACACGAACAATTTGGAAAATGCAAAATATTTTTGTTGGTCTTATGGCTTTATCATTTTCGCATAAAAATCCCATGTGAAATGTTGGTCATAGACAAATCGCAAAAATATATTACAATGTTAAGTGTATAAACAATTAAAAAAGCACAGATGCATTTTACTTTGTTTGTTCTTCTATAAAGAATTCAAACTATTTTCACAAACGTTTTACCAAAATCGTCTCTAAATATTTAATATACCCGCAAATGTTACAATTAAACAATTTAGTGATCTCTACCAGATGCTGACAGTTCTTAAGATAATGTCAAACAGTACAATACAGTCGTTGTATTTGAGAAGCAGATCACAAGTGAATCAAAAAGCTACCGGTATTAGCATGTATAAAGCTATTCTATAATACATGGTGGAACAATGAGCGACTTGTTGTTCTTTATACAAAAACAATATTTTATTACACTGATATATTTTATACATGTTTTATACTCTAAAACTTGTGTTCAACAAACCGCCGTTATTCCATATAACCCTAACCATGCTGATCCTTGAATAATACAAAACAGATATCCGGGGATGCTTCTCCATGGTATTCAATTCTGGACCATTTCTTTTACTACTTTTTCTCTTGAATTCTCGACAGGTAACAGCGTATCCACAACGGTTGAAAGATAAGAATCTGTAGGAAGTACCATGGTTCGCATCATAATGGAAAAAATAATATCATACAGTTATTTATAAAACCAGATGCTATTTTGCTGGTATCAATACCCATCAAATGGATTCAGATATTGGGGAAACGGATATTTTATATTTTATATTGTCCACTCATCCACCCATGGGTAAGTGACAGGTAAAAATTTACTCACCCAACCATAAAATCCTCTCACCCAAATAAAAAAAAACGTATTATTAAACGTGTTTGATTCTTGATGTCACACGGCATATTATTATTTTATGTGTCACATAGTTCCAATTCATGTGATTTCCTTTCGAGGTACGGGCCGATTTCATGGCCTTAGGTATGCTTTGTGTCAATTTCACTACTTGACCATGTAACAAGATCTCACTGTGGTTCAAATTATTCTAAATGAGAACCACTCTATACGAACATAATTCAATATCCGTGAACATTGTTTTCTTTTGAGATGACTCCGGTGGAAATTATATTACGACAATGGAAATGTGTACGCCCTATCTTTCGATGTTATTTAAGTCAGGTGTTCTGTAGACTACATCCCACGCAATAATGAGAGTTAAATAAAATAAAGATGCAAATTAAGGAAAGAAAATCTGCCAATGAAGAATGAATATCATAACACAGGAAACAGACATAAATTAACAAATTTGTACGGCCTGTTGTATTTTGTACAAGATTTGTCAGAAACGTAAATTCCGTTTCTGACTTCCTCACTCAATGTGCAAATATAACTGTTATTCATTAGCATACAGATAATATCCTCAACATGTATACTGTACCTCTGATATCCCTTATACTAACAATACATATACACAGGTCTGTGAAACATTTGCTGTAGGTGTAGTGGTATCATATGTATGATGTGTATCATCAGTGGCAGCCATGCTGACATCAGCAACAGGTGACACTGGTTCACACAGGCACGAGAAGAAGAATTAGCAGGTTTAATGAATTGTCATGCTTCATCAACATGAGTATCTGAGAGATGTTGCCCATTATAATGCCCTCAAATATAACGCCAAACCCGTATAACGCCGCTATTTCTGAAGAACAAATTTCCAACCATATAATTCAGCAGGAATAATGCCGAAACCCGCACACTGCCATCCGCGCCGCCACCCATTTGTAAGTACAACAAGTTCATCAAATTTGTTTGCGGTGATGACTCTGAATTGTGGTGTTGCGATGATGACGACCCTTCACTTCCTACTGTGATGTTTAAATTGGCCCAAGCAATATCATACACAACGTTGTCTGGAAGGTTTAAAAAATTCAGATAAGTGTCATAACTGAAGCAAGTAAAACACATTAGAGTACCCTGCGACCTCATTCACTAAGTGCAAAACAGTTGCAGATCACCGACTTTTTTTAAAAAAAAAGTGAGTAAATGTACATTTTATAGAAAGTTATAGAAATTAGAAAGTGACTGTGCGGTGTCAAAAACATTTACTTTTAAATGTTATCATCCTTAAATATTAATGTGATGTATTTTAGATAACGTTTGTATGTGTTTTAGATGTAGACCAATATAACCAATATGCAAACCATGTGCATGCGTTCAGTGTCTTGTACTTACACTTTAACATATATGTATGTAGATTACAGTGATTTCAATGGTGTAATGAGTAAACCTCGATATTATGCCAAACCCATTATACCGCCAAAATTCAGAAAAAAACAAAGGTAGCATTATAACGGGGGTGAACTGTATGTCCAAAGCTTGGAAATAAAGGACTATTGTTAAGTACTGTCAGTAAATAGCCGCCTACTTTTAACAAAATTACATAGACTTCTTTACGAGGGTTCGTTCCTCGCGTATTTAATTTGGATTTGACTGTGGACTCACGGCAGGTGTTATGGGTCGACAGGGGATGCTTACTCCTCCATGACACCTGATCTCACCTCTTGATTTGAAGAGGTCCGTGTTTGTCCATTTTTTATTAGATTTATACCTATATCCTGGACATCCTAATGATTTATACCTTGGTATCTGAGACTTTATTACAGTTAGTGACATCCTTGAATACTGGCAATTAAGTTTTGTTTTTAGTCATTAGTTGACTGTTGATGTACACTTTTATGTACACTTGTCAGTGCTACTCCAATTTACTTGAAATTATCCGCTTTCATATTTATCCCATCAAATGATACATATAGCTATATGTACAGTCATTTATTATCTCAAAAAAATTAAAGTTCCAACAAAATAGTTTTAGAAGGTAATTTTGGAGTAAAAACAGTAAAAAAATGATTGAAAATCACAGATTTGGGGAGATTAATTACATATATATAACATTTTCTTTTTTTATAAATGTCATATCAAATGGCACATGTGGTTATATTTAGGATCATTTAATATCACAAAAAGGGGAAAAGTTCCAATATATAGTTAAACAAGGTTAATTGGGGGTACAAATTATGAGAAATGGTTGAAAATCAAAGAGTTTTGAGAATAATTTCCTAAAATTCCCATTAAATGACACATATGGTCATTCAATATCTTTAAAACATTTAAAATGAAAAATCATTGAAAATCACAGATTTTGTGGAATTGTTCAATAACATCATCTGTTAAGATAAATATATATATATATATATATATATATATATATATATATATATATATATATATATATATATATATATATATATATTTATTTATTTATATCTATATCAGTAAGTGACTTTTGTCTTTATATCGGATCATTCCATATCACAAATACTGAAAAGTTTCTACAAATGGTTTTACAAGGTATAATGCTTAAGTAAAAACCATTTTAAATGATTGAAAATCACAGATTTTAGGGAATCATTTATAAACATTGTGTATGGTGATATTTGTCAGGTCAAGAAAACCATAAATGTGTATACAATAATAAACATATCCTATATGCATGCGTTTAAACCTACACATATGTTACACGCATATATATAAATATATATATATATATATATATATATATATATATATATATATATATATATATATATATATATATATATATATATATATATATATATATATATATATTATACACATATGTATACATGTACAAGTGATGCCCATTGAAATGCAGTGGTATGATAAAAGTCGCAAACTTTTTCAGTTATAAATTTATAATTGTGTTTTGTATTAGACAATATATTAAGTGTTTTAAATACCCCAAACTAGGTGCATTTCTGAAAACAAGTTTTAGAGAGTATAACATTTCAAATGCTTATTACTTATTAATATATATTCCTAATACACATACTCATCAATGTTGGATGTTCGTTTAATCGTGTTTTTCGTATTTTGTCTATGCCCAAGGCTATTGATAACGCCATTCAAAAAGGAAATTACCCGGAGGTACATCAAATATTCGACAGGGGATGCTTACTCCTCCATGGCACCTGATCCCACCTCTTGGTTTCCAGAGGTCCGTGTTTGTCCATTTTTATTGGATTTCTATCTATGTCCTGGACATTCTATTGATTTACACTTTGGTTTTTATATTTTTATTATGTATATATATGGGATTCGAAGTGGAATTCGGCAACGGGTAGAGGATTCGGCAGTAAGCTCCCGAGACAAATTTTGGAATTATCCATTTAATCGGAAGCCCGATGGGGTATTCTCTATCATGCAGACACAAAACCACTGTTTCCCTTTTGTCCTATATTAATATACAGTCATGGGTCATAAATATCCATTGCGTGTGTGTGTGTGTGTTCATCTGTATACTCTCTCTCTCTCTCTCTCTCTCTCTCTCTCTCTCTCTCTCTCTCTCTCTCTCTCTCTCTCTCTCTCTCTCTCTCTCTCTCTCTCTCTCTCTCTCTCTCTCTCTCTCTTTGTATGTGTGTTATCCTAGTCAGTTTTACAAAGCTAATTTTCTCCTTTTACATACCCGCTTCTGCATTGTAGATGATAATTTTAAATGAAATTTGGAAGCCAAATCTATTTGCCGTAAAAGTTCCTTTAATTGATGTTACATGGAAATATTCTCCTTGGTATTCTTTATTAATTCATAAGCTTTTAACACCAACTTAATGTTGCTACCAAAACAGCAATAAAAATGCAAAACATGTACAATTGTTGTTAAAATGGCTTGGTATTTTAAAGCTTCTGTTTAAGAAAATTCCACTAATGTCATTTGTCATTCATTTCATTATTTGTTCTTTAGTTTAATGTACAACGTGAAATACCTGTGTTTTCCAAGTTTATGTATTCATGTAATTGACAAATTCGGGAAATAAAAAACAGCGATACTGTTTTTAGTGAAATTATATATATATATTATAGTATGTCTTATCAGGACATAATGCAGTTATGAGTTATTCCCAATGCGTGATTGTTTTAGGAATGAGAAAAACATGAAAATTACAATTTGTGAAATTAAAGTGCTGTACTGGAATTAAAATGTCATTCACGTATTGTTTCTGATAGAAATTTTAAATCAATTTTATGTCTTTAGTATAAAATATTTATATTTGTTTGGGAGAGTACTAAATGAATACTGCATTTTACTACAAAACATAATAGGACGAATGTTTGTCATGGCAAGAGCTACATGATCCATCTAAATTAAGACACGTGGTAATTTGTTACGTAGCTTCCAGTGCCACCTACAAAAGTCACAAATTCGAAAGGACTAAAATGACGCCCCATAGCACTCATGGGTGGTGACCTCCTAATTGAGAGACCCAATATTTCATAGTTATATCTGTATTTGTGTTTTATGTATGGCTTCTTTACGCAGATAGTATCATTAGTAATCCAAGGCACATTGTGAATGTGAAAACATTGTGTATGGTGATATTTGTCAGGTTAAGAAACCCATAAATTTGTATACAATAATAAACATATCCTATATGCATCCGTTTAAACCTACATACATGTATACACATTTGTATACATATTAAAAACATGTAAAAACATGTATGTACACACATTTTATACACATTTGCTTAGGTATATACAAATGCATACACATACGCATGTATCCACACGTTTATACATATATGTACAAATGTATACGCATATGAATTCACGTTTGTACATATGTAGATATATATTTATATATGTTTACACATATACACATGTATACAGTCATTATATATTACAAACAACTGGCAAGTTCCAATCAATGGTTATTTTGGGGTAAAACCTTGGGAGATGATTGCAAATTACAGATTTCTTATTTATTTGTCTGATGAAATTCCTTCTAATCATTGACATGTTTGTCTCAAATGTTGGTTATTCTCTGTCAAGTTCAAATGACACGTCCAAAAAATTCATTCTTATGTATAGTGAATTTTTCTGATGAAAATAAAACACATAAAAGGTATACAGATACGACATATTAATGAAAATGATATATGGAATTCATTTTCTTATTGGATATTAAAATAATATTGTTTTGCCATACACTATTCAGACCTTTCAATTCTTAAACATGGAAAGCCAGGTATATCTTCAGTGGAAATGACAATATTGTTTGGATGAATGAAATTAATAAGCTTGTGTTATGTCTTCGTTATATATTGGTAGTATCTGTACAAAGCATGTGAATGTCTGAACACAGAAATAATACACTTGTAATCCAACACCAAGAATTGTCACCACGAACACTGCCCATCTCTGTAAGTTAGCATGGGGACTGGCACCGAGGTTTTATATATCTATTAATATTCCCACTTAAACCTCCCATCAGTGAGGAACCCGGGTGCTGTCTCAGATCTGACCTCTAGCTTTCATCCTGTTTGACTTGGGTAGCCCAAGTAGGATCTTTACATCCAGCCAGCATAGCTATCAAGGTCATTAAGTTTTACTAAATCCCCACCACCAAGGAAAGGTACAACACAGGGGGAAATTATCCGGCTAGGATAGGACTTTTGGTTTTTACTTCCCATGTGTCCAAGATATGCTGGGATTTATGTCTAGGAAATAATTAAGGTGGGGGACCAGAAGCAGGAAAATTATCGCACTTTATATCTACATCTCTGCAGTAGGACAACAGAAAATATGAAGGAGAAAAATAGCTATCATGGTTATGTGTATATGTATATTGCATGTTCTTTTTGTGTTGCTAGCACAATAAATTGCACTGGTAGGGGAATAAAGTGAAGTATGGCATTTTATAAATATCCAACTTCCTGATATTTATAGCACACTTGAGACGAAGGTCTAAAGTCACAATAAGATAAATTGGAATTAGTTTGCTGTTAGAGTAAACATTTTAATAAAGTGAATAAACCCATTCCCCTACATGTATTTTACGACATGCTGACCACTTTCGTGCATCTTACCACGTGAACTGCTGACAGGCTATCACATGCTATCAAATAACGCAATTTCATTGGTCGATCGCTTTACACAACTTCGTGAGAAACTTTAGATTGACTCTCCTGCGAAAATATCAAGAGTCAAAATGATCACTGTGGCGAATTTGTCAAGCGTCAAAATCGAGTTGTAATGAATTTCAGGGGTCAATACCCGGGACCTCTGTCAAATGGAAACTCTGCAAAATTTAATGAATACATTATATGCTTTAAACAACAAATAGAACATATTACAAAATATCATGATTGAAAATTCGAGAACAAACGTGTAATGTACTATTCAACATTTTCTTTTCACAAGCCGAATGGGGAGGGGGGTGACGTCACTAGCTAAGGGTAAATACATACACTGTCCAAGAATAGGTCCTCCTGCAGTCTCAGTTATGACATTGCAGTTGGATTTTTAAAATTAAATTAAATTAAACTAAATCACAGTTTGTTTTGTATTTTCTACATCTGAAGTTAACCTATTATGATATAACATTGTACATTTGTCAGTGAACAATTCTCATCAAGTACTTATTCCTTCCACCCAATTTTTACTACCGTTTTATTTGCAAACAGAAGCATACTATAACAGATAAAACAGTTATATGTTTCGAAGACAAGACACTTTTCCAAATTGCCAAGCAAACAGAGCGAAATAATTTCTTTGACAAACCATAAAATATCAGGTGATTATGATAAATAATTAAAAATCAAGGTGCTGGTCATGAATGCATTGCAGTAGGCCTACTGTCGTGTTCGCGCAGCTTACTTCGGAAATCTGAAAATCTTTGATTCCACGAATTCATTGCTTAAAATAAAGGAATCAATGGCTGAAATAAGTTGCTGCATAATTAAAATCGACTTCCTTCCATTTTCAATCTAATACGACAAAATTGAAGTACTAAGGCTCGGGGTGGTCATTTGCAATGTTAAAAAATGTCTCCTACAGAGGGAGTCTCCACATGTACTCAATGACTCAAATTATTAAGTATGGATGTCTTTACAGTTTACACAACAGTTTGCGTGAAGAAATGTCATAAAGATTACGAATCATAATAAGTAGATCCACGTGTAATAAATATAATTAAACCTAAACAGGGTAATAATTTAATCAATGTAAAAGTAACTGAATCAAGTAAGATATTGCAAAATATGTTTTATGAATAATCAAAGGTCGATAATAATTTTCTAAAATGTTCGCTTAGTAGTTTACCACTGTTAACTTACAAAAATAGACTTTGCTTGAAGTGAATACCAAACTGGAATGATTTACCTTAGTCAGCAAGCTTGATATATCGCAGCTTTAGCATTATCATTGAAATATGCCAACCAAAACAATTTCGATGGGGAAGAGGGATCCTAGGATGGGGCGTAAAAATCAACGAGTGAGTGAAACATTTTGTTATGATAAAACTTTTTCATCGGGGTCAAATGAATCATCTGGCAGAAATTAAGTAATACGATAATGACACATGATTTTCCTTTTTCTGATATGAGAAGTGAGGAGAGTACTGTAGGTCCTACGATATCATGTACTTTCGGCACCGAGTAAATTTGGCACTTGTAAGTACTTTCGGCACTTCCAAAACCATGCAATGGAACTTTACTTTTAGGGATTAAAATTCATCATGAGATATAAATTCATATAATTTAATCTATATTAGCTGCTGGTATTACCTGTTCATGTGCCGAAAATATCTGCATCCCAAAAATTTAATTGCCGAAGTAATTTGTACAAGTACCGAAATTACTCGGTGCCGAAAATATTTGGTGCCGAAATTACTAGAATTTGGTCCTACTGGAACTATCCGTAGCTATATTTAGCACATCTGCCTGAAGTGATTTCGACATTAGCATATCACAAAAGGAATCTAGTCCTAACATTAAACATATCATTGAAAATTACAAAGCTTCAAACTACATCAAGATGAGAACACATTCGTTTACATGCTGATCTACAGGACACCTGCATGGTGGAGCACAGACGCTGGTGATTTCTCATTTCCGGTAAATTAAAATCACGAATCTACAGACAGTCTCGCCAACGTTGGCACGATTTTATTAATAAGAAATCATGTTTCTACAACATGTCGCGTATCAAAATAAAAAGAGATATTACAAAATTATAAAATATATTTCGGTTCCAATAAATCTGTGTATGTCCCTAAATGGGGACAAATAAAACGATATGGAGCAATTCCGAATTTTATAATTACCCAAAGTAATTCTCGCCGTTTTGTGTGAAAAACGTACAATGCATGAACAGAATGTTTTTTGTGTGAAATTGACACACAGAAGTGAGGTTTCTCTCTTTTATGAGGTTATATAACCTTATGTTCATGTTCCATTATCACATGTCAATAGGTAAAATCTAATTGTGTAGCACAGCTCATGAAATCTACATGAAAGTGAACAACTGTTTGTTCGATGTAAAACAAAAGTGAAAGTAGAGTTTCAAACTCAATAGAACTCTTGTGATTAATTTAGGGAAAATGTCAGCTTTCATTACTTTTATCTTACAAGTCTTGCTATAAACACAGTCAAGGTCATTGCATGGATTTCAGCATGATGCTAAGATGATTTGATGTGTCTTATTGACACCAAAAATAATATATATGAAACAATAGAAATTCGTAAATATTTATCAAATTTCAATATTGGAATGAAAAATATACTTAACTGGACGTTTGAACATTAACATGTTTTCTCTCGTTTCCAAAGAATTCTTCTATAGAAACTGTGTTTGGAAAACCCAGTGGTCATCAAAGAAGAAGTTGAAGAAGTAAATCTATTTGAATCGAAGGATTCACTTTCTGTACATATCACTGATTATTATATATTCATGCGTAGAAATACATATAGTTTTGTGAAAAGGCATGCACCTCATTAGAAGGGACACAAGAGACTCGAGACGGCCTTATTTTCGTACCTGAGAACCATCTACAAATGTGGAAAGAAGACTAAGCAGATTATGTACATGTAGGCTGATATGAACCAAGAAAAATATTGAAGTTTTCAGGAATTCATTAAAAATATCTAAAAATGCTTTGCAAAAACATATATAAAAGAATGGATCAAAGTGAATCTAAGGGAAGATTATTTGGGAAAAAAGCAAACAATGAATAAAAATGACAAAGACTCAACAAAGACTTCAAAAACACGTCAAAAATTAATATTCCGTTTCTATGAAAAATACAAACTTAAATCATACATTCATGTAGATCACTCAAAAACATTCTGTTTTTCACTTCATGTACCTGTTCTGGAGAAGATTTTTAAGTGGGTTATCTTATGTGACCTGTTTTGCCTTAAAATTTAATTAGTACAATTTTGTTGGAATGACACAATTCCTATATACTTTGTGAATAAACCGCTTTCCCCTTAACACTGGTCTGAACCATTCTTCATAGTAATACACAGACAGGAGAAAGTTGTAATTAATAACATTAACACTCACCCGCTTAAAATATGAACCTTTTCTAGTGAAGTTCTTGGTGAATCCTTGGAAGCTCCTTGTACTGGTGTGTGTCCCCAATTCCAGATAGTGAGGTTTCCTCAGGGTGCTGAAAAAATCTCAGTCAAATTGATATATGCAAGGTAACAAAATGTGATAAATGTAAAAATCACAGAGTAACAAGTAACAGAAATGTGGATTAATCACATGGAGAGTATCAGAAAGAGGTCGAAGACAAAAAGAGTATTATTTCTCTGCAGCTCTCTTTATTGACTTTGATTTTGGTTTTGTGTCCCACTCAACAATTGTTCAGTTACATGTTGGTGACCATTTTTAATGGTGGAAGAGAGAACCTGGTTACAATGTACAAAAGAGATAGTTAAGTGAACTTTCTCATATATCTCAGAAACGCGTTACAGTGGCGTTTGAACCTTCTCTGACCGGAAGTAATTGATTTCATGGTTCAAAGCGTGATGCACTAACCACTACGGAGGCGCAGTGCAGTTCTCTTAGACCTGGCCAAACAGTAAAATCGTCGAACACAATTAGCCCAAAACAAAAGACAAAAAGACAAAAGACAGAAAATAACATTGATAAAGTCATATCTACACCAAAAACACAAGACCATGTACAACTTACAAACAGTGACTTGTAATTTTCTCCTGATTATTGACAATATGATAATCCAACACTATATGTTTTAGTTTCACACAGCTTATTTTGGCACCTGGGGCTACATTCCTCTCCCACAATGGGTCGGCTTAAGTGGACATTAGCTATGAATAACCTCCATGCTATTATTTGTGTGGCCATTTCAACCGTCCTTTCCACCTGGCCAATAAATTTACCAACTTTCATTGATATGTGTGGAATGAATTATGCTTCTCAGTAAAGTGTAAGTGCATTCCTGGGGATCTTTTTCACTCAAAATTATGTATGTCAATTTGATATTAAAATTTTCGACACAACTTCCACCAAGGTCAAGTCTAAGATGGAAAATGCAAATAACATTTTAGACTTACCTGTGCTGACCTGAGAGACCTTATACCTTTTACTGGTTTTCATGCATTCGTCCGTGTGAACTGGGCTTAAGGATGGGAGATAAATATTTACCTGCATTGTTGGCATCTGTTTTGTACTTACCTGATACATGTATACCTCATGACCTATAAAATGGTCTCCTTGCATTCTTCTATAGAGCAGCAACCACCCACCAAATAACTATAGATATACATAAAGTGGATAATTGTATATACAGCACAGATATGTTAATGAAAAATATGCCAACATGAATACTTCCCTGTCTTACTGTTAATAAATTTCAAAGTTGTTAGCGGTGGCTACCAAAGCAACTGACCCATAGACTCATTGGTGCTCTATATCACACAAAGAGACTACAGAGTCGATTTGGGAACCCCTTTTTTTCTTGGCTCCCTTTTTTCTCTTTATTAATTTTACTCAGCTACATACATATACAAACAGTCACAAGTGCCAATAAAATATACAAAAAATATTTTCAACACCACAAAATAGATTCAATTCAATGTGTTGAGGTGGACAGAAACATGGGTACGCAAAATCATGTAATGCGCAAAATCGTGTGACACAACAGTAATTGTATACATAATATAATCTTATTATTTCTGACAAAATCATTCATTTTGATACCAACAAACACAAATACTTTAAAAAGCTTAGAAAATTGGAAAATTATATCATAATTTGAGAAATGAGAGTAAGGTGAAATCCTGAGCAATCATGATTTAAGTTTTGTTTTTGTTTTTTTGTTTTGTTTTTTTTTTCGTTTTTTGGGGGGATAATCAATTTCTTTTTGACAAATCGAAAGACTTAAATATATCTTCTACAAATTTATATAATTACAAATATTTATAAATAAACATATTCAAATTATCAAAATTATATAAAATATAAATCTGATTAATCACTGAATGTAAAAATTCCTATTGTACTGTAACAAGATTTAAAGATTTTATGAGTCTTTGGGATATAAACAACACAACTGGCCATAATGGTGTATACATTTTTGTTTTTTAGTATCTTGATAGGCTTTTAAACTAGGCATGCTTAGTGCCGACCGCTGTTTGACTAGAATGTGTTTTTAAAAGCCAGTCAAGATAGATCTACAAGAAACAAAAACTGTATACAAATTTTCCATCATATATGTAGTTTAATTAGTTTATATCCTAAAGATTCATAAAATCACAATTCTAGTGTACGATCTTGCTTTTAAATGCAGATAAAACCCCGTTCGGTCATATCTGGTCAGCATTCATGTCAGTATGAGATCGGCATGAAACATGCCGATTTTAAAAGTCCATCAAGGTACTAAAAACAGAAAAATGTATACACATTTTGGTCATACGTGTAAATAAAATCCTTAAAATTCATCAAATCACAATTTCATCATACTATTTTCCTCTTAAATGCACATAAAACCCCGTCCAGTCTTGTCAGGACGTATCCATACAATGTCGGGAAAACATTTGGTCTTTAGTATCTCCCTCTATACCCTCATTGTTAAATCACCAAAGTTTACACGGTGAACAGTCATATTTACTTTTTACAACTTCTTTTGGAGACGACTTCCACTTGGATTCCGAGGTCAAGTCTAAGATAGAATATGAAATAACATTTTAGACTTACCTGTGCTTACTTGAGAGACCTTATATTTTGTACTGGTTTTCATGCATTCGTGCGTGTGAACAGGGCTTAAGGATGGGAGATAAATATTTACCTGTATTGTTGGCATCTCTTTTGTACTTACCTGATATATGTATACCTCATGACCTCTACAATGGTTTCCTTGTATTCTTCTATAGAGCAGCAACCACCAAATATCTATAGATATACATAAAGTAGATAAATTGATATACAGCACAGATATGTTAATGCAAATATTGTCAACATGAATACTTTCCCGACTTACTAGTTAATAAATGTTAAGTTGTTAGTGGTGGCTACCAAAACAACTGACCCATAGACTCATTGGTGCTCTATATCACACAAAGAGACTACAGAGTCGATTTGGGAACCCCTTTTTTCTTGGCTCCCTTTTTTCTCTTTATTAATTTTACTAAGCTACATACATGTACAAACAATCACAAAATACAAATACAATATACAAAAAATATTTTCATCACCACAAAATAGATTCAATTCAATGTGTTGTGGTGGACAGAAACATGGGTGCGCAAAATCATGTAATGCGCAAAATCGTGTGACAGTAATTGTATACATAATATCTTACTGTAACTAACAAAATCGTGTGACACAACAGTAATTGTATACATAATATCTTACTGTAACTGACAAAATTGTTAAAACAGCTTAAGAAATTGGAACATTATTTTATAATTTGAAAAATGTTTTTTTGCGTTTTTTTTTTGGGGGGGGGGTAATCAATTTCTTACAAACAAATCGAAAGACTTGAATATATCTACTACAAATCTATATAAATACAAATATTTTAAAATTAACATATTCAAATTATCAAAATTAAATAAATCTGAAGGATTAATCACTGAATGTAAACATTCCTTTTGTACGGCTACAACTTTTAAAGAATTCACCTTCTACACCCAGGAGATGCTGAAGACCAGTTGTTTTCCTGACATTGTCCAGACATTACCGGACTGGGTTTTATGTGAATATACCAGGAAAATAATACAATAAAATTGTGATTTTATGAATCTTTATTGGGATAAAAAAAAAAAAAAAAAAAAAAAAAAAAAAAAAAAAAAAAAAAAAAAAAAAAAAAAAAAAAAAAAAAAAAAAAAAAAAAAAAAAAAAAAAAAAAAAAAAAAAAAAAAAAAAAAAAAAAAAAAAAAAAAAAAAAAAAAAAAAAAAAAAAAAAAAAAAAAAAAAAAAAAAAAAAAAAAAAAAAAATATACAACACAAAAAAAAAAAAAAAAAAAAAAAAAAAAAAAAAAAAAAAAAAAAAAAAAAAAAAAAAAAAAAAAAAAAAAAAAAAAAAAAAAAAAAAAAAAAAAAAAAAAAAAAAAAAAAAAAAAAAAAAAAAAAAAAAAAAAAAAAAAAAAAAAAAAAAAAAAAAAAAAAAAAAAAAAAAAAAAAAAAAAAAAAAAAAAAAAAAAAAAAAAAAAAAAAAAAAAAAAAAAAAAAAAAAAAAAAAAAAAAAAAAAAAAAAAAAAAAAAAAAAAAAAAAAAAAAAAAAAAAAAAAAAAAAAAAAAAAAAAAAAAAAAAAAAAAAAAAAAAAGCCAAAAAAAAAAAAAAAAAAAAAAAAAAAAAAAAAAAAAAAAAAAAAAAAAAAAAAAAAAATGTATACATTTTTGGGAATTTATCCCCCCAAAGTTTTTGTTTTTTAGTATCTTGATAGGCTTTTAAACTAGGCATGCTTAGTACCGACCGCTGATTGACTAGAACGGGTTTGACGATGCATGTCAATTCATAAAATCACAATTCTAGTGTACGATTTTCCTTTTCAATGCAGATAAAACCCCGCCCGGTCATATCTGGTCAACATTCAGGTCAGTCTGAGATCAGCATTCAGCATGTCGATTTTAAACGTCCATCAAGGTACTAAAAACAGAAAAATGTATAGACATTTTGGTCATACATGTAGATAAAATCATACTATTTTCCTCTTAAAACCCCGTCCGTTCATTTCAGGACATATCCAGACAATGTCGGTAAAAAATCCAGTCTTTAGTATATCCCTCTAGACCTCCATTGTTCAATCACCAATATTTACATGGTGAACAGTCATATCTATTTATATAACTTTATTTTTTAGTATTTATCACATTTAAATGTTAATACAATAAGAAAAATAAAACTGCAGATAAATATTTAGATAACAGATAACATAAGTGTCCCACTGTCCATCTTCAATCAAATTATTTACAATTTACATTCATCAACAAGCATTGAATCCAAGATGGCGGACATCGCAGGTGGAATCGACAGAGACGCTGATAAAATGTCGTTACTCTGACGTTAATGTCGGTATATAAACAATAAAAATATCAACAAAACATTTGTCGTATGTCACAGAAGTGAGATGTGTGTAGATATGTGTAGTATATAATGTGTAACATGTGTTATAAGAGTGTGTTGTGTAGATGTTTACTCTAAGTATTTGGCTACAATCAGTTCCCCTGTCACTGTCCCGATCCACAGAACGTTGTCCTCACCAACAGACACACCCCATACCCCCTCTGATCCCTGTATATGATAAGTACGTTTACACGTGCCCTCCCCACTTAACACATGTATGTACTCACTGGCATCTGTAGCAATGATCAAGTGTCCGTTTCTGTCCCCCGCTAGAGCTATTATGTCACTCTGTAACTCTGTCGTCGTGCAGTCAATGTGTCTGACCAGTTGACCACCGTCGTCTACAAACACAAGTCTCCCACCATCCCTCCCCCTGCCGTCCTGTACACAAAATGTGTCACGTGATACAGCGTGTATACCACACAGTGTTGTAGATGTAAAGAAGTGGGAATTAAGTTCTGAAATATTTTTACCTCGTGCGGAGAACGTGAGGACTTTATCTTTAGTTTTGCCAGTCATTTCGACACACACAAACACGTCATCTTGTCGTGTTGTAACTAAACCTGTAACACACTCCACACCACGTGCAGATATGTCGGTAAACTCACGTACTTGACCTGTCTTGTTTACACGTGAGATGACTGTTGTATCAGGACCTGACACAAGTACCTCCCCTGTTGTAGTCAGCGCTGTGTAGAGTGTACCATGTGACACGTCAACACTCAGCAGCTGATTACCGTGTTGATTGTAAATTTTTACTGTAGACGGGAACAAACAACAACCAACCCAACACGTGCTGCCGTCTGATGTACAACTGAAAACACCGTCACCTACTGACAGCTGGTGGACAACGGATATCTCATGTCTCAGTGACGGAGATGGATCTGCGGGTGTGGAATGATGTAAACTAGGGATCGGGGAGGGAGATTCAGTGTCGGAAAGATCTTTGCTTGTGTCAGGGGGATCTATACGGGTGTCAATGATTAGTGAAGTGCTATTGGTATTTTCTAATGAACCCAGTGGGATGTTTCCCTGGCCACACAGAGATGATGGTGCAAATATAGAGGGGTTTGGAAGGTCTAAGGTTGTATTAATCGACGTGGAATCTAATTCGGTGTTGCCCTCATTTACTAACTGTAAAATCCCTGCGTCTGGAACTAAACCCATCTGCATTGTTATTGAAGTTGTTATGTCATCAATCGATGTTCTGAGGTCCTGAAGGATTTTTTTATTTTTTCTGTTCGTTATTTTTTTTATGAGCGGAGTCCTGTTGAGATTTTAATTTCTTGATAATATCTGATTTTTTAATATCTAGTTCTTTATGTCTTTTTTCAGTCTCTGTTTTGATTGTAGCTATTTGACTGTCAATAATTTTGTCAAAATTTGCCAAATGATCGTTAACACTGTGTACTTTTTTGTCAATTTCAGGTAAATGTTGTCTTTGTTTATCTACCGTTTTTATTAAAGGGATTTTTAACATCTCAGCGTGTTTGTCGATATCCATAGAATTACATTTTTTATGGCTTCTCCCTTGGCACTTATAGCAAATATTTATCTGACAACTGTTACAATAATATGAAAATACTAAGTCGTGAATTTTACATTTGGTTTGTATATGTTTGATAATTCGCCCCTCAAATACCGACATCATTTTGTGATCTCTATGAAATTTGTCATGATATTGCTTACACTTTTCACACATATTTTTTACGCATTCTGTGCAGTACGACTTTACGTCCGTCTCGGTATTACACACGTCACATTGCACTTTAATCAGGTATTGTGCGTATCCTACAGTCTTCTGCTCTGATACTTGTGATGCGGCCATGGCTGTTTCCGTAGTTTTGGTGATATGATTTGCAGTGTGTTTGGTCGTGACAAAATCAGTACTAGTGGTCTGAAATTATAAAATATATATATCATTACAAAATGTTTTATGTTATAAACTGCTTACATCGTAACGCAATAACCCAAGCTAGTTTTGTGAGAAAGTTAACTAGCGGTCACTTCCCGGGCAAATTGTGATCGGGTCTTCACCCCCACCATTAAAATCTGGCCTTCACCATATCACTGAAAAATTATTGAGTGTGGCGTAAAACAACATTCAAAATTAAAAAAAAAATCCAAACACAATAAAACATCCCGGACTTCATTTGATAAAAAAATTGTTCGTGTTCGAATCCTGATTAGGATAGCCTTAATAAGTGACAGCTCCTTCGCTAAGCAGTGAAGTTACTTGTTTTCCCGTAGATTTGAACAAAACTTCAAGTCAGTCAGGACTGGCTTGATGTGTTGCACCAGTGTACCATAGTCCTAGTTATATTAATAGTAGAGGGAATAATTATCTATGATTCATAATATATATATATATATATATATATATATATATATATATATACTTATATATATATATATATATATATTGTATATATATATATATATTATAAATGTATATGAAAAATCATCATCATCATCATCATCATCAAAGATATGCGTATATGTTTGACTCAACTGTCGAATGAAGCTGATAATTTCAGTAATGAGACAATTTGATGGTAGACCATTGATTGATGACAATGATATTTTTTTGTAATATATAAATTACATATTCAGAGAGCCTTTATAACAGGCCTAACAAGAGGCCCATGGACAACATCGCTCAACTGAACTTTGTTGGTATCGTGTCTGAAAAATATGGGAATCTAAATTTTCAAATTAGATAAAGATAAAAAAAGACTTGGGAGTGGAGATGACTTAAAAGTGAATGAAAATGACGTGTCGGAAATTAATTTTCATATGTCTACGAAAATTAAAAACTAGAATCATACGTCTATGTAGATCACTAAGATGCAGTTATTTTTTTTTTCAATCCATACAGCAGTTCTGGAGAAATAAAAAAAAATAAAAAGGTACCCTTTGAGACCTATTTTGCCCCAACTGGGTCCCTACCTAAGCCGATCGGACCGTTATAAAATATCCAAGATTCCGAAATTACATTGAAACAATTTCTCTTTTGTACATTTTATTTTCTATTTATCACTTTTTCGATTTGATATTTGTCCATTTGAAAACATGTTTTCTAGACTCTAAGCAAACCTAGATTATGAGGGGGAAAAGAGAAAATGTAATTGTATCCATCATGTATTATTTCTAATTTTAAAAATTCACAAATATTGTTTTTGTAACATTCATTAAAAGAAGAGATCGGGACATCTTTCGACCATTTTGTATTATTATGTAGGCAAACGGTTTAAATTTAGGTCCAAAGTCGCCAAACTATACCTGTTAGTATAACTTTTCAGAATTTATCATGAATCTAAAACACGCGGAATTTACGTTGTAACGGGACATTTGTGTGTACATTGTTTTTAGATCATTTTGAAAAGTATTAAGAAAATAAAAGAAAATTTTTGAAATGTCAGAAATTAGTACATACTCAAATTAATGTTAATTAAGTAACAATGTGTTTCCTTGTCGGTCACACTTAAAGTTGTACTTGCTAGGACAGTAGCTGGCTATGTATGATTTCTGGTATTTAGAACACGATTTTTGGTATTCTTTTTAGATGATTTATCAGGACATTTTTTCTCAAACGGAACAAATAAAAATATTGTCGTGATATTACCAGAGCCGGTGACATTCATCGTCAGCCCTAGGCGACACTTCATCTCGGGCAGGAAAAAGTGATGGGAATTAATGATTATAGCTTATATTTTAGATTTATACTTGGATTTGTGGCCTTGTTTATACGTGAAAAATAAAGCTGCAATATAAATTATAAAAATTTGATCTATAACATGAGTTTGTGTAACTTTTTACCACTTGACCTTTGGCTTTGTCAACAAGCTTTGTTGACTGCCATGTTTTCAGTTATAATGTTATAAGAGTTATCTCCCTTTGTACGTGCACGAGGGTCTAGATGAGATAGAATCGTAACACGTAAATTACTGGATGAACAAAACTACCATTTATATGACCAATAATAAACAGATTCCACAAACAATGGACGATTTCAGAGATTAAAAAGGCATTGCGCCAATAATTCGAACAATGATAAAGTGCCCTAAATTAATTGAAAAAAATTATAGAGCAAAACACACTTGATACTTTTTTATTTTCACGTTTATTTTTGTTCTATTTTTTTGTCACACCAACGTCCTCCATATTGACCTTAAATACTCTTAGACAAGCGCCCAGTGGTTATTTGATATATATAGTTTATATCATCGCTGTTTTACAATGAATTCACTTCATATTATGCAAAGTGCCACATGTTTTGAATGAGGTAATTGCAAAAAGATTTTTTATGCTGCATGTCTCCAGTTTCAAGGAAACATCGGTTTTGAATGTACAATGTAATCCGAAAGACACATCACTTTTGCCTCGTATACCAATTAGTTTCCGATGGAATAGTTAAGAACCATTCTTAACGTTTTTGACATTACATAGTACCGAAACGAGTCGATCGGTCTACCACTAGATCACTGCCAGCGTTAATAGTAATCACGAACTACGCGTATACGTATACGATTGCGTTAGTCGATCGGTCTACCACTAGATCACTGCCAGCGTTAATAGTAATCACGAACTACGCGTATACGTATACGATTGCGTTAGTCGATCGGTCTACCACTAGACCACTGCCAGCGTTAATAGTAATCACGAACTACGCGTATACGTATACGATTGCGTTAGTCGATCGGTCTACCACTAGATCACTGCCAGCGTTAATAGTAATCACGAACTACGCGTATACGTATACGATTGCGTTAGTCGATCAGTCTACCACTAGATCACTGCCAGCGTTAATAGTAATCACGAACTACGCGTATACGTATACGATTGCGTTAGTCGATCGGTCTACCACTAGACCACTGCAGCGTTATAATAGTAATCACGAACTACGCGTATACGTATACGATTGCGTTAGTCGATCGGTCTACCACTAGATCACTGCCAGCGTTAATAGTAATCACGAACTACGCGTATACGTATACGATTGCGTTAGTCGATCGGTCTACCACTAGACCACTGCCAGCGTTAATAGTAAACACGGGCTACGTATATACGTATACGGTATAAGACTACATTAGTCGATCGGTCTACCACTAGACCACTGCCAGCGTTAATAGTAAACACGGGCTACGTATATACGTATACGGTATAAGACTACGTTAGTCGATCGGACTACCACTAGTCCACTACCAGCGTTAATAGTTAAAACGGACTCATTAAAACGGACAGCATTATCAATCAGTATATGGTCAAAAGCTGGATATGATAAGTGATATGACAAGAAAATAAATAAGAATAAACCGCTTTTCCGGAATCACTTATATTGATATCTCTTTAGCAAAACCCTTTAGTAAACTATAGTTACTATGACAAATTTCCCTAACAATATTCTTAAGTGAACTATAGTTACTATGACACATTTCCGTAACAAAATACTTAAGAAATAATGACAAATTTTCATAATATGTCAATGCGATATATCCAGAGAACTAGAAATTAAAAGATACAAACAGAATCAAGCACACACGCTTTCTTACTTAGTCATTTGTTACTTAACATTAAACATCAGACGGGAAAATAAACTATAGTTACTATCCACTTTTTAAAATTTCCCTCACAATATACTAAAGCAAACATATCCGTTACTAAGGCAAATTTCTCACGTAAACAAAATACTTAAGTAAACTATAGTTACTATGACAAATTTCCGTAACAAAATACTAAAGTAAACTATAGTTACTATGACAAATTTCCCTCACAATATTATTAAGTAAACTATAGTTACTATGACAAATTTCCCTAACAATATTCTTAAGTGAACTATAGTTACTATGACAAATTTCGATAACAAAATTCTTAAGTGAACTATAGTTACTATGACAAATTTCCCTAACAATATTCTTAAGTGAACTACAGTTACTATGACAAATTTCTTTAGCAAGAATACTAAAATGAACTATAGTTACTGTGACAAATTTCCCTAACAAAATACTAAAGTAAACTATAGTTACTGTGACAAACTTCCCTAACAAAATACTAAAATAATTTATAGTTACAGGGACGAATTTTTCCGACATTATACTAAAGTAAACTACCGTTAGTTTTACAAATTTCGTTAATATATTACATTAAAGTAAAGTTGCTATGCTGTAAATCAAGGTTTACTTTATAGTTAATATAAGTTGTTAAACAATAAATCTGTTGAAATACATGCTTAACCATAGAAATTGTAGTTAAACAGTTCTGTTGACACACATGATCAATTAGAGAAACAGTAGTTAATCAGAAGCGGTGTAAATCAGATGTGGATACTTAAAAATTCTAAACAGCTTTTAGAAAATTTGAAGGCACACAATTTTTCTCGAATTCACAGCATCAAAACGTATGACTTCTCTACTCTTTACACTACTATTCCTCATGAAAAATTAAAAGAAAGACTTTTCGGCATCATAGACAACTGCTTTTTCACTAAAGGTGGTTACCCGAAAAATTTAAATATCTAGTGATTGGCTATCAGGATACTTCGTTTTTGTCAAAAACACCACTTCTGATTCTACACAAAAATATACTGAAGTTGATATAAAATACCATGCTGGGGATTTTCTAATAGGACAATGGTTATTTGTGGGGGCCCGGGGGGGGGGGGGAGGGGGGGGGGGGGAGGGGGGGGGCGGGGGGGGGGGTGGGGGGCGGGGGGGGGGGGGGGGGGGGGCGGGGGGGGGGGGATGGGTGGGTGAGGGGTGGGATAGGGGGGGGGGTGGGGGGTCGGGGGGGGCGGGAGGGGGGGGGTTCGGAGATGGGGAGACGTGGTCTTTCAACAAACTGTCGGCATTCCCATGGGGAATCAATTGTGCTCCTTTATTGGCCGACCTGTTCCTTTATTCATACGAAGCAGACTTCATTCAGAAAAACTGCTGGGAATCAAAAGAAGAGAAAAAGCTAGCGGTTGTTCTCTTTTACTTTGGACATTTAGATATATCGACGACGTTTTTGTCAATTAATAATGACAATTTTTCATACATATGTCAATGCGATATATCCCAGAGAACTAGAAATTAAAGATACAAACAGAATCAAGCACACACGCTTCATACTTAGACATTTTACTTAACATAAACACAGACGGGAAATTAGCTACGAAAGCTATACGATAAACGCGACGATTTCGGCTTTTCCCATCGTTAAATTTTCCACATTTAAGTAGTAATATACCTCAGTCACCCTGCATATGGGAGTTTATATTTCACAAATGATCCGATATGCCAGGGCGTGCACAGCATATGAAGTAATTTCATATACAGGAGGTAAACTACTCACTGACAAAATTATTGACAAAGGGATATCGGAAAAACCGCGTTTAATGTCAACGTTCCGCAAGTTTTACGGTCGGTATAATAGTCTTCTTTGCGGGACTACTCTGTTTCACTAAGTGAAATGTTGAGTTGCCTTTTCGTTGGCGGTTGTTGATGGACGTCTGTACCAATTGTGACGAGGATACACTCCTCACGTGTTTTCACTGGACTTGACTGTGGACTCACGGCGGGGGTTGTGGGACCGGTCGACAGGGGATGCTTACTCCTCCATGGCACCTGGGGGATCCCACCTCTTGGTTTCCAGGAGGGGGGGGGTGGGGCGTGGTGGGGGGGGTGGGGGGTCCGTGTTTGTCCATTTTTTATCGGATTTGTATCTATGTCCTGGACATTCTATTGATTTACACTTTGGTATCTGAGGTTTTTATATTCTTTTGACACACATGGTTAACTAGAGAAACTGTAGTTAATCAGTTCTGTTGAAACACATGATTAACTAGAGAAACTGTAGTTAATCAGTTCTGTTGACACACATGGTTAACTAGAGAAACTGTAGTTAATCAGTTATGTTGACACACATGGTTAACTAGAGAAACTGTAGTTAATCAGTTCTGTTGAAACACATGATTAACTAGAGAAGCTGTAGTTAATCAGTTCTGTTGACACACATGATTAACTAGAGAAGCTGTAGTTAATCAGTTCTGTTGACACACATGATTAACTAGAGAAGCTGTAGTTAATCAATTCTGTTGACACACATGATTAACTAGAGAAACTGTAGTTAGTAAGCAGTTGGTAGTTAATCTGGCTGTTGATCAAGTTCGGCGTAAGAGACACACGATGTAATATACAAGTATAAAATATTTACATCCATATTGGTATCGAAGTGAAATTAAAGCCATGTATATCATTGGACAGAGTACTACAGAGTTTTTTATCTTTGTTTTGTGTAGGTCAGATATCAAAACTCAAAACTTACCCAAAAGTTCAAATTTCGTTTCTCGATGAAAGCTGTCGTGGGCGATCTTTTTTCAGACGTAGGATGTTGGTACACTGGTACTTGTTCTCCGTTTCTAAATCTATAAATATGATATCTTGATTATTAAATGTTGCGATACATTTTGATTGATACATTTGTATATATTTTCTCAAAATAAAGGTAGATAGTAAAAGGAATTCGATTTTGAGATTTTAATTCAGGGCAGGTAGTTATACGATATTGTATATTATTAAATACTCACGAAATAAAACTCGGTATGTTGCTGATCTGTAATCGGATAGATTCATAAACTGTACTCAAATTCAATGCTCAGATTTCGATGTTCTCTTTTGGGCTGTCTGGTGACGAATAGCTGTTACAGTCGATATATCTATACTTTAAACTACTCGGAGAGATATTCAGATAAGACCACGTGTTAATATTGTACTTTACTTAGCTACCAGTCACATGACAGTCATGCTGTCCTTCAGAAATGTGGACGTGTTTTAGCGAACATACAGTGAAATAACTGTCGTTCCGCCGACATTGATAATTATTGTAAGGTACTGCATGTGCATTAGATACATACATTGCATCCTACAGATAAAATCACATGACGGTCATGTGCTGTACTGTCCTCCGAAAATATTGAAGGTTGGTGAACATAAAGTAAAATGATTGTCGAACAACTAAGACTAGATCATTACATTAGGTATTCTATGTGAAAATGTATTATTATCCGAAAGTACATGTGTATGTTTTCCGCTGCAGCAAATTTTATCGTCTTTTCCATGTCTTTTTGTTTTATCATGATAATATCCCATTACTATAATTAATTATTTGAAGACCACCAGAAAGTATTTTAGATTAAGTATATGTTACGTGAGTTCCCCCGTCTATACATTTGAATTTGAAATATGCTCTGTTATAAAGTTCTAGCTCCCCGTTAGCACGATCATACCAAAAAGCAATATGTTTATCACGTGATTTCATATGTACAGAATTGTGATTGGTACGTTTTTCCTTTAAGACAACTGTACGCGTACTATAAGGATTCTCGTATTTGTTTAACTGATTATAAATAATTGAAAATCAGACTTCTACATATCATGTTCCACGTTCAAAGTACACTTTATAAAATGCTGAAAAAATGTTATTTTCAATAAAAAAAAAATGGTGTGCAATACATCAGTATTGTATATTTTGCAAAAGCTGTAGACAATGGTCCTTTATGTTTAATTATTCATATGACCGTCGTAAAATATTAAAGCCAGTGAAGGTCTTTGACTTGACATTTAGATATATCGACAACGTTTTGTAAATAAATAATGAAAATTTCCCATACATCAATGCAATATATTCCCTTGGAACAAGACCCTGTTTCCCCTAAGGGGGACCTTTGAAGGTTATGGTTTTCTGAAAGCTTATCAAAAATGCTACAAAATGACCCATTTTATCGATCTGGCCGTTGGATTCTCAGAAGTCCGTGTTTATCATATGTTCACCAGATCTATATCAATATAAATAGCTAATATGGAGCTCTGGTATAGCATTACTATAGTTATCTTCTAAATATTAGTATCGTTAAAATAAAAAGAATCATACATTTCAAGTTTTGCATTACCGTTAAGGAATATATTATTGTTTCCACTATTACGATAATATATACATGTATACCGCTGTAATCTGTTTTTCATCTCTATATTTACGATAATATCACATTCCTTAACACTAACTGATAACCATCCCACTACCCAAAAAAGACGAAACAAGGGTGTACAGTTATTATAATTTACACAGTCAATCTCGATAAAGGACAAGTTTTTGTACATGGATATGTGAAGGTCTTACATTTGAAGTAGAACACGACCTGATATAGAACATGATAACTGATTTCCCGTATTTATTCCAAATGTAAGTATATTGCTTTGGTGTCTGTGTTTACAAGGTCGCATATTGTAAATGTATGCTGTCCTAGTTAAGGTAAACTGTTGGTCTAACTTTGCAGTCACATTAATATTTACTTCAACAAAATTCCTAGTTATATTTTGGCTCCATATTTATTGATAACAACCATAAACATAATTTTAGCATATTGAGATGAAGCTACTTCATTTGTTATATAGTGGTTACTTTTAGAGGGGTTTGGCAATGCATTAAGATTTATTATTTGGCCTTTTTATACCACTTTCCCTCTAGAAAGACTATTTAAATTTGGAGTTCAACTGATGAAGTCTAATTAACCGAAACCATCGCCTTGAGCAGTATAAGTTTGGTATTATGTTTATAATATTTCAACAGCTGATTTAAGTCAAATATAAGTTATCACTAGTTCTCTGAATCTATCACATGTTGTTTATCTCGTAATTTACACCGACAGACATATGATGGCGTGACTTTAACCTAAATACAAAGTGCAATGTTTATGTAGCATACATGATAGTACTCATCGATAAAATAGAATATCGATTTAAATATTTTATTCTATTTCAGATGACGCACTTACTTTACTTATTAAGATGATAGATGTAACGAAACTTCTGATAATAACAAAGTCTGAATAATAATGTATTATATTTTGTTTTTTATTCCATTATTATGTGCTACTATTTAGTTTTCTAAAGCAGCAAAAAGAACAACTATCAAACAAATAGCTTTTATATAGTGTATACCAGGAATCACAAAGAGTCTTATACACAAAAACTTATATATATAGATTATATCAGAAACCAAAGTGTCTTATAAACTAGAGCTTTCATATAGTTTATATCAGAAATCACAGTGTCTTTTACACTAGAGCTTTGATATAGTTTATATCAGAAATCACAAAGTGTCTTATACTCTAGAGCTATAGTCTATATCAGTAATTACAACGTGTCTTTTACACAAGAGCTTATATATAGTTTATAAAAAATCGCAGAGTCTTAAACACGATAGCTTTTATATAGTCTATATCAGAAATCACAACGCGTCTTATACAGTAAAGTTTTTATATAGTGTATATCAAAAATCACAAAGCTTCTGATACATTAAAGTTTTTATATAGTTTATATCAGAAATCACAACGTGCCCTATACACTAGGGCTTTCATATAGTTTATATCAGAAATCACCAACCGTCTTTTACATCAGGCTTTTATATAGCTTATATCAGAAATCACCAACCGTCTTTTACATCAGGTTTTTATATAGCTTATATCAGAAATCACAAACCGTCTTTTACATCAGGTTTTTATATAGCTTATATCAGAAATCACAAACCGTCTTTTACATCAGGTTTTTATATAGCTTATATCAGAAATCACAAACCGTCTTTTACATCAGGTTTTTTTATATAGCTTATATCAGAAATCACAAACCGTCTTTTACATCAGGTTTTTTATATAGCTTATATCAGAAATCACAAACCGTCTTTTACATCAGGTTTTTTATATAGCTTATATCAGAAATCACAAACCGTCTTTTACATCAGGTTTTTATATAGCTTATATCAGAAATCACAAACCGTCTTTTACATCAGGTTTTTATATAGATTATATCAGAAATCACAAACAGTCTTTTACATAAGTTTTTTATATAGATTATATCAGAAATCACAAACCGTCTTTTACATCAAGTTTTTATATAGATTATATCAGAAATCACATAGTGTCTTATACACTAGAATGTCTATATAGAAAAAATCACATAGTGTCTGATACATTAGAGCATTAATATAGTTTATATGATTGATATTGGTGTGACGTCATGTTCTGATTGAGGTTACATTGTTGTATGACGTCACAAAAGGCACTTCATTCATAGCTGATATAAATGTAGTCTTTATTAGCACTGAATCTATCGGAGACTGCTGCGGGAAACGTAAATGTAATAAAACATATGTCATAAAATACCATTTTTATTAATACACGTAGCAGATATTGGCATCCGTACATTTATCAATTTATAAAAGGTTATATATTACTAGGGATTCCAAGCTTTGGTAGTTGACATATTTTAATGTCAAAACAACTCAAGTGCTAAATACTTCAGGCAAAGGAAAAACAATATAATCATTTAAAAGTTCAGAAATGTTGTTATTGCAAGTGTGAAACTATGCAAGTAGGAAGGCAAACATAACCACATGATTAATTTTCAATTTTTAAGTGATTGTTTATTTGGTATTATTTAAACTAAATTATTGCAAGTGCAATTAAATTTTATAAAGTAAAAAACCATTAACAGTTAACAATACATTATACATTTCCACCGAGTAAAGAACATACAGTAGAACGCCAGTATTAAGGCCATCTAACTGACTGACTGCAAGTGGTCCGATTAGTGTGATGGTCTCTAAGTGAGGTTCTGTACTGATTTTATCTTAATAAAGAGACTAGGAATTCATGGTCTTAATTGTGAGGTGGTTTCCTTAGCTAGGTGATCTTTAGCTGAAGTTCCACTGTATATATATATTTTTTGTTCAGTTTGTAAACAATAAAAAACAGATTTTTTTTTAACATGGAACGCAATCATGCGTAATACGTCCTTGTGTGAGTATAGTTCCACTGCTTTTTTTATTTTATCGCTTGCTTTTGTATTTGCAAAGATTAATAGCTATCGGACTCGTTGGACTGAGTAATCACGAGCTAAGGTACAAGAAATGTATTAATTCATTGTTGTTTTAGATCTAGTCAAAAATTGTTAACATATAAAGAAATGACACCAGGTTCAGGTAATATGTCACTTTGGCCTCGTTCTGTAGACTGACGCCAATGTAGTGATATTTTATTTATTTATCAAGCCTGCCGCTACATGTATCTTTGGAGTTGGATGTCATCCTAACAATCCTTAGGCTATTGACAAGTTAAACGCGTTAGTACGTCACGATACAATGTATGAGGTAGAAAGCCATGGCTTTAAGAATACAGTACATAGTTATGTCAATGTTGACATACATATGCTTAGGTCTACATCAACATGTAAATTAAGCATGTATCTACACAGACATGTATTTAAGACATCTTGGCCCAAAGTCACCAAATTTACAAGCTCAACTTTTATTTTATTATTTTGACTATAAAATTGTTTTTAAAATTTTGGATTTCAGTGATAACGAAACATTATGGATTTTAATTATTTACATATAAATTTTTGCGTCACACTTATGATTTTTCTGTTAAAAACGAATAAATAGTAAAGTAAGGTACTCAAGATTTGTGAACGTACTCAAACATGTTTTTTAATATTTCTGAAGTTTTCTTCAAATGAGCAATGATTTTTATCATTATTTGTATGTCATCAATATATAAACATGTCCAGTTACATAATGAAGTTTGCATGTTGTTTACCTTAAAATCGTAAAAACTTAGTTGAGCTTGAGTACTGAGTAAATTTGGTGACCTCGGGCCCGGGAAAAATAACCAACCCTATGTATTGGGTATGAAACAAGAGTATAAATCATCGAGGTTTTTCATTCAAAAGTCTTATACTTGGATTAAAAGCATACCCAGGTTATGGGTGAAAATTACCATAAAGTATGACAGCAAAAATCAAAAACACAGAAAAGTAAATTTATAAATTTGATTAACAATAACAAAATAAAGAGTATCTATTGAATATGGAAATCGATATTAGCCAGTGTTCCCAAACAGGCAAAAACCAATATAAATCACTAAGTTTTCGTTACAAAACACACACAAAAGCAAAACACACCACGTTCATTCAAGCGTAGTGGATGCCTATCACATTATCACTTATATTGTCATTAAGATGGTCCCATCTCAGCAATGCCAGTTCCCTGTATCAGTATTCTTACATTGTCAACAGAGTCAGTGATTACAAAACATTGCCCATCTCTGTGAGTTAGCATGGGGACTGGCACCGAGGTTTTATATATCTTTTCAAATCCCCGGGACACGGGGCGCTGTCTCAGATCTGACCTCTAGCCTTCATCCTGTTTTACTTGGGTAGCCCAAGTAGGATATTTACATCCAGTCAGCATAGCTATCAATGTCATTAAATTACTAAATTCTCATCACCAAGGAAAGATACATTACAGTGGGAAATTGTAAGGCTAAGACAAAACGTTTGGTTTTGACTTGCCCTGTGTTCAAGATATGCTGGGATCTATGTCTAGGAAATAATCAAGGTGGGGGACCAGAAGCAGGAAAATTATCGCACTTTCTACCTCCGTCTCTTCAGTAGGACAACAGAAAATATGAAGGAGAGAAATAGCTATCAGGGTTATGTGTATTATGTATATTGCATGTTCTTTTTGTGTTGCTAGAATGATAAAATGCACTGGTAGGGGAATGAAGTGAATTGTGGTAGCATTTACACGATGTTTTCTCTTACAATAACTTATCTTTTGTGTTTATAAATGATATGTATAGCTCACCAGAGCCGAAGGTCTACAGTCACAATAAGATAAATTGGAATTAGTTTGCTGTTAGAGTAAACATTTAAATAAAATGAATAAACGCATTCCCCCACATTGTATTTTACGACATGCCGACCGCTTTCGTGCATCTTACCACGTGAACTGCTGACAGGCTATCACATACTATCAAATAACGCAATTTCATTGGTCGATCGCTTTACACAACTTCGTGAGAAACTTTAGATTGACTCTCCAGTAAAAATATCAAGAGTCAAAATGAACACTGTGGCGAATTTGCCAAGCGTCAAAATCGAGTTGTAGTGAATTTCAGGGGTCAACACCCGGGACCACTGTCAAATGGAAACTCTGCAAAATTTAATGAATATGCTTTAAACAACAAATAAAACATATTACAAAAAATCATGATTGAAAATTCCAGAACAAACGTGTAATGTACTATTCAACATTTTCTTTTCACAAGCGCGGGGGGGGGGGGGGGGGGGGGGAGGAAATGAAGTCACTTGCTAAGCGTAAATACATACACTGTCCAAGAATAGGTCTTCCTGCAGTCTCAGTTATGGCATTGCAGTTGGTTTTTTAAAATTGACTAAATCACAGTTTGTTTTGTATTTTCCACAAAACACATGTCATATACACTGCATCTGAAGTTAACCTATTATGATATAACATCGTACGCTGGTCAGTGAACAGTTCTCATCAAGTACCTATTCTTGCCACCAAATTTGTACTACCGTGTAATTTTTACTACCGTGTAAATTGTACTACCGTGTAAATTGTACTACCATGTAATTTGTACTACCGTGTAATTTGTACTACCGTGTAATTTGTACTACCGTGTAATTTACAAACAGAAGCATACTATAACAGATAAAACAGTTATATGTTTCGAAGACAAGACACTTTTCCAATGGCCAAACAAACAGAACGAAATAATTTCTTTGACAAACCATAAAATATCAGATGATGAAAAATGATTAAAAATCAAGGTACTGGTCATGAATTCATTGCAGTAGGCCTACTGTCGTGTTCGCACAGTTTACTTCGGAGGTCTGTAAATCTTTGATTCCACAAATTCATTGCTTGAAATAAAGGAATCAATGGCTGAAATAAGTTGGTGTATAATTAAAATCGACCTCCCTCCATTTTCAATCTAATACGACAAACATAAAGTACTAAGGCTTGGGGTGGTCATTTGTAATGTTAAAAAATGTCTCCTACAGAGGGAATCTCCACATGTACTCAATAACTCAAATTATTTAGTATGGATGTCTTTACAGATTACACAACAGTTTGCGTGAAAAAATGTCATAAAGATTACGAATCATAATAAGTAGATACACGTGTAATAAATATAACTAAACCTAAAACAGGGTAATTACTAAATCAATGTAAAAGTAACTGAATCAAGTAATATTTTGCAAAATATGTTTTATGAATAATCAAAGGTCGATAATAATTTGCTAAAATGTTCGCTTAGTAGTTCACCACTGTTAACGTACAAAAAAAGACTTTGCTTGAAGTGAATACCAAACTGGAATGATTTACCTTAGCCAGCAAGCTTTATATATCGCTGCTTTAGCATTATCATTGAAATATGCCAACCAAAATAATTTCGATGGGGAAGGGGGATCCTAGGATGGTCCTAGTGAAACATTTTGTTATGATAAAACTTTTTCATCGGGATCAAATGAATCTCCTGGCAGAAATTAAGTAATACGATAATGACACATGATTTTCCTTTTTCTGATGTGAGATGTGAGGAAAGTACTGTAGGATCTACAGTATCAGGTAATTTCGGCACCGAGTAAATTTGCCACTTGTAAGTACTTTCGGCACTTCCAAACCATGCAATGGAACTTTACTTTTAGGGATTTAAATTCATCATGAGATATTAATTCATTTATTTTAATCTATATTAGCTGCTGGTATTACCTGTTCATGTGCCGAAAATATGTGCATCCCAAAAAGTTAATTGCCGAAGTAATTTGTTCGAGTACAGAAATTACTCAGTGCCGAAAATATTTGGTGCCGAAATAACTAGAATTTGGTCCTACTGGAACTACCCGTAGCTATATTTAACACATCTGCCCGAAGTGATTTCGACATTAGCATATCACAAAAGGAATCTAGTCTTAATATTAAACATATCATTGAAAATTACAAAGCTTCAAACTACATCAAGATGAGAACACATTCGTTTGCATGCTGATCTGCAGGACACCTGCATGGTGGAACACAGAAGCTGGTGATTTCTCATTTCCGGTAAATTAAAATCACGAATCTACAGACAGTCTCTCCCACGTTGGCGCGATTTTATTAATAAGAAATCATGTTTCTACAACATGTAGCGTATCAAAATAAACAGAGATATTACAAAATTATAAAATAGATTTCGGTCCCAAGTAAATCTGTGTATGTCCCTAAATGGTGACGAATAAAACGATGTGGAGCAATTCCGATTTTTTTAATTACCCAAAGTAATTCTTGCCGTTTTGTGTGAAAAAAGTGAAATGCATGCACAAAATGTTTTTGTGTGAAATTGATACACAGAAGTGAAATCTGAGGTGAAGAAAAGGAAATATTTCTTTACAAAGTTTGATCACTTGGGTAAAACTACATGAAAAAAAAACGCTTAACAAAGAGAGGACACCTTTCATGGTGTGCAAATTAACGAAAGTGTTCCGTCTTCTGGTTTACGAAGCCCAGCCCCGTCCCCCCGACACGCACTTGATTAATATATGACAAACAATACACATGTAGGTTTATCCCTTTTATGAGGTTTTATAACCTTATGTTCATGTTCCATTATCACGTGTCAATAGGTGAAGTCTAATTGTGTAGCACAGCTCATGAAATCTACATGTAAGTGAACGACTGTTTGTTCGATGTAAAACAAAAGTGAAAGTAGAGTTTCAAACTCAATAGAACTCTTGTGATTAATTTACGGAAAATGTCAGCTTTCATCACCTTTTTCAAGTCTTGCTATAAACACAGTCAAGGTCATTGCATGGGTTTCAGCATGACGCTAAGATGATTTGATGTGTATTATCTACACCAAAAATAATATATATGAAAAAGTAGAAATTTGTAAATATTTATTTCAATATTTGATTGAATAATATACTTAACTGGACATTTAATCATTAACATGTTTTCTGTCGTTTCCAAAGAATTGTTCTACAGAAACTGTGTTTGGAAAACACAATGATCATTTAAGAATAAGTTGAAGATGTTAATCTATCTATATACAAAACTTGAATCCAAGGATTCACTTTCTGTACATATCACTGATTATTACATATTCATACGTAGAAATACATATAGTTTTGTGAAAGGTCATGCACCTGATAAGAAGGGAAACAAGAGACCCAAGACGGCCTTAATTGTGTACCTGAAAACCATCTACAAATATGGAAAGACAACCAAGAAGAATATGTACATGTAGGCTGATTTGAACCAAGAAACAATATTGAAGTTTTAAGAAATTCATAAAAAATATCTAAAAATGCTTTGCAAAAACATATATAAAAGTGAAACAAATTAAAAGAATGCATCAAAGTGAATCTAACGGAAGATTATTGAGGAAAAAAGGCAAAAATGAAAAAAAAATGACAAAGACTCAAAAAATACTTCAAAAACACGTCAAAAATTAATATTCCGATTTCTATGAAAAATACAAAATTGAATCATACATTCATGTAGATCACTCAAAAACAATCTGTTTTTCACTTCATGTACCTGTTCTGGAGAAGATTTTCAAGTGGGTTATCTTATGTGACCTATTTTTCCCCACCCCGGGGCCAACTTGGATGAAACCTATAAACTTGATAGAGGACCTTGAGAGTACTTGCTTCCTGCAAAGTTTCGTCAAAATTCCACCTGTGATTTTGAAATAAAAGCTTACGGTGTGAAAAATGCACCACTTCACCACTTAAAAATCCACTTAAAGGGGAAATAACTCCCATAAGGGTCGACTTGACAATTGGGTCATATTGACTTTAGTGAAGATCTTTGAGTGCTGAACATGTTTGCTCTCTTTCATTTTCTTTTTATCTATTATATTTGTCAAAAACCACCCAAAAACATTAACAATCCACTTAAAAGGGGAAAAGCTCCCATAAGGAGCAACCTGACAATTTCGGCCCTATTGATTTTTTGTACGACGATGAACGCCAATGCTTTGGCTATAGCAATGGGTCACTTGACCCTCGGGTCAGGTGAGCTAACAAATTTATAAACATTATATAAAGGACTCACAAAGCTTTTCAAATGCTACAGCTCTTATACAGTGTAGTATCGATATGTGCAATATCACTACACACAGTATGCAAGTGACCGTCCGCTGAATTTGAGTAGTCGCTGATTAGGTAAGGCATGTAATCACCATATATAGTGTATAAACAAAGAGAATATGAATCTCGTTAAGGCAGGTTATGTATAGCGATTAGTTGACAAACACGTTACTTTTATACCGGTAGTTTTCAAAATGGACAGGAACTTATTTTACTATATTTTACAAATGCAACCTCCATGACCTCTTCACTGCTAACAGGATAGCCCTTAATGAAAAGTCGAAGTAAACCCATAGTAGGTTGTTATTACATACATGTAACAAGCCATAAAAAAGAGAAATCAGTATTTAAAGGGAAATAACTTCTATATGAGTCAAAGTGGTTGCAACTGAGCTGTACAAAAAATCTTAAAAAAGATTTTCTTGATGCGACGGAACTGACCCACCTTAAAGGTTCAGGCCAAAATTTAATTATTACAATTTTGTCCAATTGATTTTTCAAAAATCACTGACACGTTGGAATGACAAAATTCCTATATACTTTGTGAATAAACAGCTTTTCCCCTCAACACTGGTCTGAACCATTCTAAATAGTAATACACAGACAGGAGAAAGTTGTAATTGATGACATTAACACTCACCCGCTTAAAATATGAACCTTTTCTAGTGAAGCTCTTGGTTAATCCTTGGGATCTCCTTGTGCTGGTGTGTGTGTCCCCAATTCCAGATAGTAAGATTTCCTCAGGGTGCTGAAAAAATCTCAGTCAAATTAATATATAATGTAAAAATTGCAGAGTAACAAGTAACAGGAATGTGAATCAATCACATGGAGAGTATCAGAAAGAGGTCGAATACAAAAAAGTATTATATCTCTACAGCTCTCTTTATAGACTTTGATTTGTGTTTTGTGTCCCACTCAACAATTGTTCAGTTACATGTTGGTGACCATTTTTAATGGTGGAAGAGAGAACCTGGTTAAAATGTACAAAAAAGATAGTTAAGTGAAATTTCTTATATATCTCAGTTAGGGTTACAGTGGCGTTTGAACCTTCTCTGACTGGAAGTAATAGATTTCATGGTTCAAAGCGTGATGCACTAACCACTACGGAGTCCCAGTGCAGTTCTCTCTTAGACCTGCCCAAACAGTAAAATCGTCAAACACAATTAGCCCAAAACAAAAGACAAAAAGACAAAAGACTGAAAACAACATTGATAAAGTCATATCTACACCAAAAACACAAGACCATGTACAACTTACAAACAGTGATTTGTAATGTTTTCTTGGTTGTTGACAATATGATAATTCAACACTATATGTTGTAGTTTCAAACAGCTTATTGTGGCACCTGGGGCTACATTCCTCTCCCACAATGGGTCGGCTTAAGTGGACATTAGCTATGTGTAACCTCCACGCTATTATTTGTGTAACCATTTCAACCGTCCTTTCCACCTGGCCAATAAATTTCCCAACTTTCATTGACATATGTGGAATGAATTCTGCTTCTCAGTAAAGTGTAAGTGCTTTACTGGGGCTCTCTTTCATTCAAAATTATATATGTCAATTTGATATTAGAATTTTCGAGACGACTTCCACCAAGGTCAAGTCTAAGATGGAAAATGCAAATAACATTTTAGACTTACCTGTGCTTACCTGAGAGACCTTATATCTTTTACTGGTTTTCATGCATTCGTCCCTGTGAACAGGGCTTAAGGATGGGAGATAAATATTTACCTTCATCGTATGCATCTGTTTTGTACTTAGCTGATACATGTATACATCATGACCAGTTGTTAGTGGTGGCTACCAAAGCAACTGACCCATAGACTCATTGGTGCTCTATATCACACAAAGAGACTACAGAGTCGATTTGGGAACCCCTTTTTTTTCTTGGCTCCTTTTTTTCTCTTTATTAATTTTACTCAGCTACATACATGTACAAACAATCACAAAGTACCAATAAAATATACAAAAAAAATTTTCAACACCACAAAATAGATTCAATTCAATGTGTTGAGGTGGACAGAAACATGGGTACACAAAATCATGTAATGCGCAAAATCGTGTAACACAACAGTAATTGTATACATTATATAATCTTATTATTTCTGACAAAATCATACCAATAAACACAAATACTTTAAAACAGCTTAGGAAATTGTAAAATTATATCATAATTTGCGAAATGAGAGTAAGGTGAAATCCTGAGCAAATAATGATTTAAGTTTTGTTTTTGTTTTTTTTTCGTTATTTTTCGGGGTAATCAATTTCTTTTTGACAAATCGAAAGACTTAAATATATCTACTACAAATCTATATAAATACAAATATTTATAAATAAACATATTCAAATTATCAAAATTATATAAAATATAAATCTGATTAATCACTGAATGTAAAAATTCCTATTGTACAGTTACAAGTTTTAAAGACTTCACCTTCTAGGACATTACCGGACTGGGTTTTATGTGAATATATCAGGAAAATAATACAATAAAATTGTGATTTTATGAATCTTTGGGATATAAACAACACAAATGGCCAAAATGGTGTATACATTTTTGTTTTTTAGTATCTTGATAGGCTTTTAAACTAGGCATGCTTAGTGCCGACCGCTGTTTGACTAGAATGTGTTTTTAAAAGCCAGTCAAGATAGATCTACAAGAAACAAAAACTGTATACAAATTTTCCATCATATATGTAGTTTAATTAGTTTATATCCTAAAGATTTATAAAATCACAATTCTAGTGTACGATCTTGCTTTTAAATGCAGATAAAACCCCGTCCGGTCATATCTGGTCAGCATTCATGTCAGTATGAGATCTGCATGAAACATGCCGATTTTAAAAGTCCATCAAGGTACTAAAAACAGAAAAATGTATACACATTTTGGTCATATGTGTAGATAAAATCCTTAAAATTCATCAAATCACAATTTTATCATACTATTTTCCTCTTAAATGCACATAAATCCGCATCCGGTCTTGTCAGGACATATCCAGACAATGTCGAAAAAAAACGGTCCTTAGTATTTCCCTCTATACCCACATTGTTCAATCACTAATATTTACACGGTGAACAGTCATATTTACTTTTACAACTTTATTTAAGGAATTTATCAATTATTTTAATGTTTATACAATAAGTAAAATAAAACTGCAGATAAATATTTACCTAACAGATAACATGAGTGTCCCACTGTCCATCTTCAATCAAATTATTTACAATTTATATTCATCAACACACATTGAAATCCAAGATGGCAGACATTGCAAGTAGAATCGCAAAGACGCTGATAAAATGTCGTTACTCTGACGTTAATGTCGGTAAATAAACAATAAAAATATCAACAAAACATTTGTCGTGTGTCACAGAAGTGAAATGTGTGTAGATAAGTGTAGTATATAATGTGTAACATGTGTTATAGGAGTGTGTTGTGTAGATATTTACTCTAAGTATTTGGCTACAATCAGTTCCCCTGTCAACCCTGTCCCAATCCATAGAACGTCGTCCTCACCCACAGACACACCCCCTATTTCCCGTGATCCCTGTATGTGATAAGTACGTTTACACGTGCCCTCCCCACTTAACACATGTATGTACTCACTGCCAACTGTAGCAATGATCAAGTGTCCGTGTCTGTCCCCCGCTACAGTCCTTATGTCACTCTGTAACTCTGTCGTCGTCCGGTCAATGTGTCTGACCAGTTGACCACCGCCGTCTACAAACACAAGTCTACCACCCTCCCTCCCCCTGCCGTCCTGTAAACAGAATGTGTCACGTGAGACAGCGTGTATACCATACAGTTTTGTAGATGTAAAGAAGTGGGAATTAAGTTCTGAAATCTTCTTACCTCGTGCGGAGAACGTGAGAACTTTATCTTTAGTTTTACCTTTCATTCTGACACACACAAACACGTCATCTTGTCGTGTTGTAACTAAACCTGTAACATACTGCACACCACGTGCAGATATGTCGGTAAACTTACGTACTTGACCTGTCTTGTTTACACGTGAGATGACTGTTGTATTATAACCTGACACAAGTACCTCCCCTGTTGTAGTCAGCGCTGTGTATTCTGTACCATGTGACAAGTCAACACTCAGCAGCTGATCACCGCGTTGATTGTAAAGTTTTACTGTACGGTACAAACCAACCCAACACGTGCTGCCGTCTGATGTACAACTGTTAACATAGTCACCTACTGACAGCTGGTGGACAACGGATATCTCATGTCTCAGTGACGGAGATGGATCTGCGGGTGTGGAATAATGTAAACTTTGGATCGGGGAGGGAGATTCAGTGTCGGGAAGATCTTTGCTTGTGTCAGAGGGATCTATACGGGTGTCAATCATAAGTGAAGTGCTATTGGTATTTTGTAATGAACCCAGTGTGTTGTTTCCCTGGCCACTCAGAGATGATGGTGCAAATATAGAGGGGCTTGGAAGGTCAAAGGTTGTTTTAATGGATGTGTAATCTAATTCTGTGTTGCACTCATTTACTAACTGTAAAATTCCTGCATCTGAAACTAAATCTATCTGCGTTGTTATTGAAGTTGTTATGTCATCAATTGATGTTCTGAGGTCCTGAAGGAATTTTATTTGTTCGTGTATTTTTTTATGAGCGGAGTCCTGTTGTGATTTTAATTTCTTGATAATATCTGATTTTTTAATATCCAGTTCTTTGTGTCTTTTTTCAGTCTCTGTTTCGACTGTAGCTATTTGACTGTCGATAATTTTGTCAAAATTTGCCAAATTATCGTTAATACTGTGTATTTTTTTGTCAATTTCAGGTAAATGTTGTCTTTGCTTATCTACCGTTTTTAAAAAAGGGATTTTTAATATCTCAGCGTGTTTGTCGATATCTATAGACATACAATTTTTATGGCTTCCCCCTTGACACTTATAACAAATATTTATCTGACAACTCATACAATGACATGAAAACACTAAGTCGTGAATTTTACATTTGGTTTCTAAATGTTTGATAATTCGCCCCTCAAATGCCGACATCATTTTGTGATCTATATAAAATTTGTCATGATATTGCTTACACTTTTCACACATATTTTTTACGCATTCAGTGCAGTACAACTTTACGTCCGTCTCGGTATTGCACACGTCACACTGCACTTTAATCGGGTATTGTGTGTATCCTACAGTCTTCTGCTCTGATACTTGTGATGCGGCCATGGCTGCTTCAGTAGTTTTGATGATATGATTTGCAGTGTTTGGTCTTGACAAAATCAGTACTAGTGGTCTGAAATTATAAAATATATTTATCATTACAAAACGTTTTAAGTTATAAACAACTTTCATCGTACGCAATAAACCAAAATAGTTTTTGTGAGAAAGTTTACCAGGGGAAGGACGGTGGTCACTTCCCGGACACATTGTGACCGGGTCCTCACCCCAACATTAAAATCTGACCGTCATCATGTAACTGAAAAATTAGTAAGTGTGGCGTAAAACAACATTCAAAAATTTTAAAGAAAATCAGAACACAAATAAAAGGTCATGGACTTCATATGATAAAAAATTGCCCGTGTTCGAATCCTGATTAGGATAGCATTAACAAGTGACAACTCCCTCGCTAAGCGGTGAAGTTACTTGTTTTCCCGATTACCGTAGATTTGAACAAAACTGCAAGACAGTGAGGACTGGCGTGAAGTGTTACTCCAGTGCACCATAGTTCTAATTATATAAATAGTAGAGGGAATAATTATCATATCTATGATAATAATATATATGTATATGAAAAATCATCATCATCATCATTAAGGATATACATATATGTTTGGCTGAACTGTCGAATGAAGCTGATAATTTCAGTAATGAGACAATTTGATGGTAGACCATTGATTGATGACAATGATATTTTTTTGTAATATATAAATTACATATTCAGAGAGCCTTTATACCAGGCCTAACAAGAGGCCCATGGACAACATCGCTCAACTGAACTTTGTTGGTATCGTATCTGCAAAATATGGGAAGGTCAATTTACAAATTAGATAAAAAAGTCTTGGGAGTGGAGGTGACTTCAAAGTGAATGAAAATGACGCGTTGGAAATTAATTTTCATATGTCTACGTAAATAACAAACTAGAATCATACGTCTATGTAGATCACTAAGATGCAGTTATTTTTTTTTTCAATCCATACAGCAGTTCTGGAGAAATACAAAATAAAAAAGGTGCCCTCTGAGACCTATTTGGCCCCAACTGGGGCCCGATCGGACCGTTATAAAATATCCAAGCTTCCGAAATTACATTGAATCAATTTCTCTTTTGTGTATTTAAATTTCTATTTATCACTTTTTCGATTTCCTATTTGTCCACTTGAAAACATGTTTTCTAGACCAGTGTCATGTTTATCACACACTTAGTGGGTTAAAAAAAATTCAATTATGACCTAGTTTCTAAGCAAACCTAGATTATGAGGGGAAAAAGATTAAATGTAATTGTATCCATCATGTATTATTTCTAATTTTAAAAATTCGCAAATATTGTTGTTGTAACATTCATTAAAAGAAGAGATTGAGAAATACTGACTTTTTTAAAACCAGAATCCTTTCGACCATTTTGTATTTTTATGTAGGCAAACGGTTTGAATTTAGGTCCAAAGTCACCAAACTTTGCCTGTTAGTATAACTTTTCAGGATTCATTATGAATCTAAAACACGCGGAATTTACGTTGTAACTAGACAGTTGTGTGTACATTGTTTTTAGATCATTTTGAAAAGTATTAAGAAAATAAAAGAAAATTATTGAAATGTCAGAAATTAGTACATACTCAAATTAATGTTAATTAAGTAACAATGTGTTTCCTTGTCGGTCACACTTAAAGTTGTACTTGCTAGGACAGTAGCTGGCTATGTATGATTTCTGGTATTTAGAACACGATTTTTGGTGTGGTATTCTTTTTAGATGATTTATCAGGACATTTTTTCTCAAACGGAACAAATAAAGATATTGTCGTGGTATTACCAGAGCCGGTTACTGACCCCATATACGTACAGCTAATAATAATATTGTAAAATAAAAATTGAATATGAATAATGAGGAAATCTGATGAATTCATACCCAGGACCAAAGAAGGTCGAAACTTTGTTAAGAAAATAGTATCTAGAAATCTACTTATAGATCTACATGTGTCATTTCTGTTATGTTGTTGAGAAATCAGATGACTTGCCCATGGCAACGCTCCAAAATAGGTCCACATTTGGTGATGGACAGTAGTTTTACGTGTATATTAAATTTACCAATTTACAAACTTTTATCAATTTCTGCACAAGTTGGCACAGCCAGACACCCAAGATTAATGTACCCTCCTCAAATCAGATATAGAATTTAAATTCCATATGTTGTTAATCAAATTAGATCTGGGTCATATATCTTTGTTTAATGCATTATATCTAAATCAACGGAGTCGGACTGACTATATCCCCCACCCGCCCGTCCTCTCTGAACGCCTGAAGATTTTTACAAAAATGCCTTTTTGAATAACTGAAGAAATCAGCTGTATATGCAACAATTTCAAATGTAGGTATAAAAATACTTTGAATGATTTAGTTATGAACAACGAACAGATAGGGCCTAGTGACATTCATCGACAGCCCTAGGCGTGAAACATGATTGCAGGAACACTTCATCTCAGGCAGGAAAAAGTGATGGGAATTAATGATTATAGCTTATATTTTAGATTTATACTTGGATTTGTGGCCTTGTTTATACGTGAAAAATAAAGCTGCAATATAAATTATAAATCTGATCTATAACATGAGTTTTTGTAACTTTTTACCACTTGACCTTTGGCTTTGTCAACAAGCTTTGTTGACTGCCATGTTTTCAGTTATAATGTTATAAGAGTTATCTCCCTTTATACGTGCACGAGGGTCTAGATGAGATAGAATCGTAACGCGTAAATTACTTTATCGCAAATCGCCGATAATGATCGATGAACAAAACTACCATTTATATGACCAATAATAAACAGAATCCATATACAATGGACGATTTCAGAAATATTATTCTTCATTAAAACTATTGAATTTAAAAGATTAAAAGGGCATTGCACCAATAATTCGAACAATGATAAAGTGCCCTAAATTAATTAAAATAATCATAGAGCAAAACACACTTGATGCTTTTTTATTTTCACATTTATTTTTGTTCTATTTTTGTCACACCAACGTACTCCATATTGACCTTAAAACTTTAAGACAAGCGCCCAGTGGTTATTTGACATATATAGTTTATATCATTGCTGCTTTACAAAATATCCCCCTCACATATTTATATAGTTTATATCATTGCTGTTATACAATAAGTTCACTTTGACATATGTGGTTTATATCATTGCTGCTTTACAATAAATTAACATCATATTATGCAAAGTGCCACATGTTTCGAATGAGGTAATTGAAAAAAGAGTTTTTATGTGGCATGTCTCCAGTTTCAAGAAGACATCGGTTTTGAATGTACAATGTATCCGAAAGACCCATTACTTTTACCTCGTATACCAATTAGTTTCTGAAGAATAGTTTAAACCATTCTTAAAGTTTTTGGCATTACATAGTACCGATACGAGTCGATCGTTCTACCACTAGACCACTGCCAGCGTTAATAGTAATCACGTACTACGTATATACGTATACGGTATAAAACTATGTTAGTCGATCGGTTTACCACCAGACCACTGCCAACGTTAATAGTAATCACGGACTACGTATATACGTATACGGTATAAGACTACGTTAGTCGATCGGTCTACCACTAGTCCACTGCCAGCGTTAATAGTAATCACGGACTACGTATATACGTATACGGTATAAGACTACGTTAGTCGATCGGTCTACCACTAGACCACTGCCAGCGTTAATAGTAATCACGGAATACGTATATACGTATATGGTATAAGACTTCGTTAGTCGATCGGACTACCACTAGACCACTACCAGCGTTAATAGTAATCACGGACTACGTTAGTCGATCGGACTACCACTAGACCACTGCCAGCGTTAATAGTAATCACGGACTACGTATATACGTATACGGTATAAAACTACGTTAGTCGATCGGTGTACCACTAGACCAATGCCAGCGTTATTAGTAATCACGGACTACGTATATACGTATATGGTATAAGACTTCGTTAGTCGATCGGACTGCCACTAGACCACTACCAGCGTTAATAGTAATCACGGACTGCGTTAGTCGATCGGACTACCACTAGACCGCTGCCAGCGTTAATTGTAATCACGGACTACGTATATACGTATACGGTATAAGACTGCGTTAGTCGATCGGTCTACCACTAGTCCACTGCCAGCGTTAATAGTAATCATGGACTACGTATATACGTATACAGTATAAGACTACGTTAGTAGATTGGTCTACCACTAGACCACTGCCAGCGTTAATAGCAATCACAGACTCATTACGGACAGCATTATTAGTCAGTATACGGTCAAAAGCTGGATATGATAAGTGATATGACAAGAAAATAAATAAGAATAAACCGCTTTTCCGAAATCACTCATACTGGTATCTCTCTAGCAAAACCCTTTAGTAAACTATAGTTACTATGACAAATTTTCCTAACAAAATACTAAAGTAAACTATAGTTACTATGACAAATTTCCGTAACAAAATACTTAAGTAAACTATAGTTACTATGACAAATTTCCGTAACAAAACACTTTAGTAAACTATAGTTACTATAACAAATTCCCCAAACAAAATACTAAAGTAAATTATAGTTACTATGGCAAATTTCCCTAACAAAATACTAAAGTAAACTATAGTTACTATGACAAATTCCCCATGCAAAATACTTCAGTAAACTTTAGTTACTACGACAAATTCCCCAAACAAAATACTAAAGTAAACTATAGTTACTATGACAAATTTCCCTAACAAAATACTAAAGTGAACTATAGTTACTATGACAAATTTCCCTAACAAAATACTAAAGTAAACTATAGTTACTATGACAAATTTCTCTAGCAAAATACTTAGGTAAACTATAGTTTCTATGACAAATTTTCCTAACAGAATACTAAAATAATTCATAGTTACTGGGACGAATTTTTCCGACAGTATACTAAAGTAAACTACAGTTACTTTTACAAATTTCTTTAAAATATTATATTAAAGTAAAGTTGCTATGGCGTAAATCAATGTTTATTTCTATGGTTAATATAAGTTGTTATACAATAAATCAAACTCGTAACTGTAATAAATTTTAAAACGTTTTGTGAAGTCAAACATGTTTAACTAGAGGAACTGTAATTAGCCCTTTCACCCCTGAATATCTGAGTGGTATGCTCTTTCTACGGCCTAACACCAACCTACTATAGCATGTAGGGTTGAAAGGGATAATCAGTTCTGTTGACAAACATAACAGACGATTAACTGACTAGAAAAACATTAGTTAAACAGTTCTGTTGAAATACATGCTTAACCATAGAAATTGTAGTTAAACAGTTCTGTTGAAATACATGCTTAACCATAGAAATTGTAGTTAAACAGTTCTGTTGACACACATGGTAAACTAGAGAAACAGTAGTTAATCAGTTCTGTTGACACACATTGTTAACTAGAGAAACAGTAGTTAATCAGTTCTTTTGACACACATGGTTAACTAGAGAAGCTGTAGTTAATCAGTTCTGTTGAAAAAACATGTTTAACTAGAGAAGCTGTAGTTAGTAAGCAGTTGGTAGTTAATCTGCTGAACTGGCTATTGATCAAATTCCGCGTAAGAGACACACGATGTAATATACAAGTATAAAAACATTTACATCCATATTGGTATCGAAGTGAAATTCAATTAAAGCCATGTATATCATTGGACAGAGTACTACAGTGTTTCTTTATCTTTGTTTTGTGTATGGCGGATATCAAAACTCAAAACTTACCCAAAAGGTCAAATTTCCTTTTTCGATGAAAGCTGTCGTAGACGATCTTTTTTCAGACGTAGGATGTTGGTACACTGGTACTTGTTCTCCGTTTCTAAATCTATAAATATGATAATATCTTGATTATTATATGTTGCGATGCATTTTTATTGATACATTTGTATATATTTTCTCAAAATAAAGGTAGATAGCAAAAGGAATTTGATTTTGAGTTTTTAATTCAGGGCAGGTAGTTATACGATATTGGATATTATTAAATACTCACGAAATATAAGTCAGTATTTTGCTGATCTGTAATCGGATAGATTCATAAACTGTACTCAGATTCAATGCTGTGATTTAGATGTTCAATCTTGGGCTGTCTGGTGACGAATAGCTGTTGCAGTCCAGATACCTATACTTTAAACTACCCGGAGAGATATTCAGATAAAACCACGTGTTAATATCGTACTCTACTTAGCTACCAGTCACATGACAGTCATGTGCCGTGTTGTTTGCTGCCCTTCAGGAATGCTGACGTGTTTTAGTGAACATACAGTGAGATAACTGTAGTACAGCCGACATTGATAATTATTGTTAGGTACCGTATGTGCATTAGATACACACATCGCACCCTACAGATAAAATCACATGAAAGTCAAGTGCTGTACTATTTATTGTCCTCCGAAAATAGTGAAGGTTGGTGAACATAAAGTCAAATAATTGTCGTACAACTAAGACTAGATCAATACATTAGGTATTCTATGTGAAAATGTATTACATGTATATATCTATGTACATGTTTTCACCTTTTTCAATTTAGTTATAACTTATGTACTATAAAACTCCATCTACAGACATTTTTTCCCCAAGTGTCTCCGTGGGACTCCCTGGTAGGCAGTTCAATGGACGTTTATTGTACTCGATACGACACCGCCATGAAACGCTAATGTCGTGGCAAAATAATATTAAGTAATCGTTGACACTATATATAGTGACAGAAACCCGATAATTTGATACCCCACGACACAAGTAAATCTTGGTACAACCACGTCATATAGTGGCAAATGACGAAAACACAATGCACTTTCTGTAAATTTTTTGATCGTAAATATACTGTTTGAACGGATAGTTAAAATCTCCATTTTCAAGTAATGAACTTTAAAATTAGATTTTGTTTGAAATATGGCATTACTTGTGTCCATGTTGGTTGACGGTTCATGATTTCTTTCCGTTTCTGATTTTATACCGAGTTCTTGACGAGGAAATAATTACATCGAGTGACTTACGAAGTAATCTGGGATCGACCCTGACCCAGTAGACATATTATCATGTTTTCATTTTTTTTATTTACTAAGGCTCTTAGAAAAATGTTCATGTTCTCACTTTTTGATATAACCCCTGGTAAGTAAGAAGTGACAACATAATAATTACAAGAACATGAATTATTACAATTCGTGCGGTTCTTTCGCAATGTAAGTAAATGTGTATGTTTTCCCGCTGCAGCAAATTCTATCGTGCTTTCCATGTGTTTTTGTTTTATCATGATAATATTCCATTGCTATAATTAATTATTTTAAGACAACTAGAAAGTATTTTTGATTAAGTATATGTCACATGAGTTTATCCGTCCATACATTTGAATTTAAAGTTAATCACGTGATTTCATATGTACAGAAATGTGATTGGTACGTTTATCCTTTAAGACAACTATACAACCCCTAAACGTCTCAACGTCCAGAGTGATCATATGCCTCATTTTTGTTGCGTTGCATTTTTGATAAGTTTTTCAAAAAAACATCACCTTCAAAATTCCCCCTGAGGGGAACAAAGGCATTATAATTCAGGGGGCTAATATTAAAGACACAACAGAATCAAGTAAACACACTTCCCATGTGGACATTTTACTTACTTGAGACATAGACAGGAAATCAACAACCGGGATATATGACAAACGCGAAGGTTTGGGCCTTTCCATTACTCATTTTTCAAATTTAAGTAGTTATATCCAGCATTCGCCTGTATCTGGTGTTTTTATCTCATAAATGATCCGATATTAACTTGACCTGATCCCACCTCTGGATTCTCAGAAGTCCATGTTTATCATATGTTCACTGGATTTATATATGTACCTTGGCCATCCTGAAGTTTTATACTTTGATAGCTGATATTTCTATATAAAAAGGGTTTATTATTTATCAAGAAACACGATCTTATAAACAAATTGCTATACATACATTGGTTAGTCTCTAACAATATAAATAGCTAGTGCGGAACACTGGTATAGCATTACTATAGTTATCTTCGAAATATTAGTATCGTTAAAATAAAAAGAATCATACATTTCAAGTTTTGCATTACCGTTAAGGAATATATTATTGTTTCCACTATTACGATAATATATACATGTATACCGCTGTAATCTGTTTTCATCTCTATATTTACGATAATATCACATTCCTTAACACTAACTGATAACCATCCCACTACCCAAAAAAGACGAAACAAGGGTGTACAGGTATTATAATTTACACAGTCAATCTCGATAAAGGACAAGTTTTTGTGCATGGATATGTGATGGTGTTACATTTGAAGTAGAACACGACCAGATTTAAAACATGATAACATACCAGTGACTGATTTAACGTATTTTATTTCAAAGATCTGTATATTGCCGTGGTATCTTTGTTTACATGGTCGTATATTGTAAATGCATGTTGTTCTAGTTAAGGTAAACTCTAGGTCTTATTTTGCAGTCAATTTAAATACTTACTTCAACAAAATTCCTAGTTATATTTTGGATCCATATGTATTTATAACAACCATAAACATATTTTTAACATATTGAGATGAACCTACGTCATTTGCTATATAGTGGATACTTTTAGACGGTTTTGGCAATGCATTTAGATTTATTATTTGGCCTTTTATTATACCACTTTCCCCGAAGAAAGTCTATTTAAAATTGGAGTTCAACTGATATACAAATTAACCGAAACCATCGCCTTAAGCAGTATAACTTTGGTATTATGTTTATAATATTTCAACAGCTGATTTAAGTCAAATATAAGTTATCAGCTAGTTCTCAGAATCTATCACATGTTCTTATCTCGTAATTTACACCGAAAAACATTTGATGGCGTGACTATAACCTAAATACAAAGTGCAATGTTTTATATAGCATACATGATAGTACTCGTCGATAAAATAGAATATCGATTTAAGTATTTTATTTTATTTTACTTATTAAGATGATAGATGTAACGAAACTGCTGATTATAACAAAGTCGGAATAATAATGTATCATATTTTGTTTTTATTCCATTATTATGTGCTACTATTTAGTTTTCCAAAGCGCCAAAAATAACGACTTTCAAACAAATAGCTTTTATACAGTTTTTATCAGAAATCACAAAGTGTCTTATACACAAGAGCTTATACACAGATTATATCAGAAATCACAAAGCGTCTTATAGAGCCGACCTGGCTCAGTCGGAAGCGCGTTCGACTCTTGATCGTAAGGTCGTGAGTTGGAATCCAACCGGCGGCAGGTTGTTTTCCCGTTTTTCGGATGAGAAGTAAACCTTGAGGTCCCGTGTGACAGTAGGTGTCGGCACGTTAAAGTACCCTTACTGCTCAGTGGCTGTAAGTGCCTAGCATGGTATTTGGTGACGTCTCAATATGATTAAAAGATTGTTAAGTGGGACGTTAAAGCAACAATAAACAAACAAACAATACGTTTTATACACTGGAGCTTTCATGTAGTTTATGTCAGAAATCACAGTGTCTTATACACCAGAGTACTTCATATCAGATATCACAAAGTGTCTTATACTCCAGAGCTTTTATAAAGATTACATCAAAAATCACAGAACGTCTTATACACTAGAGCATTTATAAAGTCTATACCAGAAATTACAAAGTTTCTTCTACACAATCGCTTTTATAGCTTATATAAGGAATCACAAAGCGATTTTGACACCAGAGCTTTTATATAATTCATATCAGAAATCACAAAGTATTTTATACACTTAAGTTTTTATATAGCTTTTATCATAAATCACAAAGCGTCTTATACACTAGATCTTTTACATAGTCTATATCAGAAATCACGGTGTCTTAAACAACGTAACTTTTATATAGATTCTATCAGAAATCACATTGCGTCTTATACACTAGAAATATATAGTCTATCTTATAAATCACAAAGTATCTAATACACTAAGAGCCGACCTGGCTCAGTCGGTAGCGCGCTCGACTCTTGATCGTGAGGTCGTGAGTTTGAGTCCAGCCGGCGGCAGTTTGGTTCCCTTTATGATAAAAGCTATATAAACTTGGTCCTGTTTAACAATAGGTGTCAGCACGTTAAATAACTCTCACTGTTCAATAACCGTAAGAGCCAAGCATAGGCCAAAATCTGAAGTCCTTCACCGGCATTTAGTGACGTCTTCATATGAGTGAAATATTCTTGAGTGGGACGTTAAACAACAATAAACAAACAAAACCGTATACACTAAAGTTTTTATATAAATTATATTAGAAGTCACAAAGCTTCTGATACGCTATAGTTTTTATATAGTCTATATCAGATATCAAAACGTGTCCTATACACTACAGCTTTTATGTAGTTTATATCAGAAATCACAATGTCTTATATATCAGAGCTTGTATATACATATAGTTTATATCAGAAATCACAACGTGTCCTATACACTACAGCTTTTATGTAGTTTATATCAGAAATCACAATGTCTTATATATCAGAGCTTTGATATAGTTTATATCAGATACCACAAAGTGTCTTATACTCTAGAGCTATAGTCTATATCAGTAATTACAACGTGTTTTATACACTAAGTTTATATATAGTTTGTTAACATACAAAGAAATGACACCAGGTTCAGGCAATGTGTCACCTTGGCCTCGTTCTGTAAAATGACGCCAATGCAGTGATGGTTTATTTATTTATCAAGCCTGCCGCTACATGTATCTTTGGGGTTGGATGTCAACCTAACAACCCTTAGACTATTGACAAATTAAACGCGTTGCTACGTCACAATACAATGTATGAGGTAGAAAGCCATGGCTTTAAGAATACAGTACATAGCTATGTCAATGTTGATATAAATATGCTTAGGTCTACATCAACATGTACATTAAGCATGTATCTACACAGACATGTGTTAAAGACATCTTGGCCCAAAGTCACCAAATTTACTCAATACTCAAGCTCAACTTTTAGTTTATTATTTTGACTGTAAAATTGTTTTATAAAACTTTTGGATTTCAATGATAAGGAAACATATCATGAATTTAAATTATTTACATACAAAGTTTTGCGTCAAACTTATGATTATCTGAATAAATACGTTAAGTAAGGTGCGAAAGATTTTTTTTAATATTTCTGAAGTTTTTTTTTCAAATGAGCAATGATTTTTATCATTATTTACAATTTTATGCCATCAAGATATAAACATGTCCAGTTACATAATGAAGTTTGCATGTTTTTACCTTAAAATCGTAAAAGAAATAGTTGAGCTTGAGTACTGAGTAAATTTGGTGACTTCGGGCTCGGAAAAATAACCAACCCCTATGTTTTGGGTGTGATAACAAGAGTATAAATCCTCGAGGTTTTTCATTCAAAAATCTTATACTTGGATTAAAATCCCTTTATCATACCCTGGTTATGGGTACAAATTACCCTAAAGTATGCCAGCAAAAATCAAGAAAACAATGAAGCAAATTTATAAATTTCATTAACCATAACAAAATAAGGGGTATCTAATGAATATGGAAATCGAAATAAGCCAGTGTTCCCAAACAGGCAAAAACCAATGTGAATTACTAAGTTTTCATTACAAAACACGCACAAAAGCAAAACACACCACGTTCATTCAAGCATAGTGGATGCCTATCACATTATCACTTATATTGTCATTATGGTAGTACCACCACAGCAATGCCAGTTCCCTGTATCAGTATTCTTACATTGTAAACAGAGTCAGTGATTAAAAAACAATGTGCTCTCTCAAAATTTAGTGTATTTTTTATTATAAACATTAAAAATGTACGTGCGACGATAACAAACAGTAAACATTAATTACAAAGGCTTTGTTACTGTAAAGATGGAACAGTTTACCTGGTTTAATATTTACATACATTGTACAACGAAAGATAATATAGTAAAACTCAAAAACATTAAACTGACAAGAACAATTTGAAAAATGCAAAATATTTTTGTCGGTCTTATGGCTTTATCATTTTCGCATAAATAATTCCATGTGAAATGTTGGTTATAGACAAATCGCAAAAATATATTACTATGTTTAGTGTATAAACAATTAAAAAGCACAGATACATTTTACTTTGTCTGTTCTTCTATAAACAATTCAAACTATTTTCACAAACGTTTTACCAAAATCGTCTCTAAATATTTATACCCGGAAATGCTCCGATTGAATAATTTAGTGATCTCTACCAGATGTTGACAGTTCTTAAGATAATGTCGAACTGTACAATACAGTCGTTGTATTTGAGAAGCGATGCAGATCAGAAGTGAATCAAAAAGCTACCGGTATTAGCAAGTATAAAGCTCTTTTATAATACATGATGGAATAATGAGCGACTTGTTGCTCGTAATACAAAAAACAATCTTTAATTACACCAATATATTTTATACATGTTTTGTACTCTAAAACTTGTGTTCAACAAACCGTCGTTATTCCATATAACCCTAACCATGCTGATCCTTGAATGATACAAAACAGATATCCAGGGATGCTTCTCCTCCATGGTACTCAATTCTGGACCATTTCTTTCACTACTTTGTCTCTTGAATTCTCGAACAGGTAACAGCGTATCCACAACGGTTGAAAGATAAGAATCTGTAGGAATTACCATGGTTCGCATCATAATGGAAAAAAATAATATCATACAGTTATTTAGAAAACGAGATGTCATTTTGCTGGTATCAATTCCCTTCAAATGGATTCAGATATTAGGGAAACGGATACAAATAGCCACGGCAGCGCCTGACTCAGATTCTCAAATTATATATGGAAAAACACCTGCTTTGTTTACAACATGGGCGCAGACATTTTGGACACCCAAAGTTGTGCGGAGGGTAAAATGAGCCCAGAGATCTGATTGGTCATTAAATGAAAAAAATAGTTTTGCCATTAATAAGTGAAATTAAGGTGATAAAAAAAGATACATGAATATTGGTAGTACTTTGGAAATTTATAGGGTTGACGGATGAAAATTGAAAGGGAGGGGTCATATGAGAATAGATATTTTCCTTTGGTGCGGAATACTACGAGTTGTAAACAAGTGAAAATTTGAAGTAGAAATGCAACGGCAACCTATACTTTTGATTGCATATTTTGTTATCAAAAATATTGATCTTTCAGCACAGGGTACTTATTTGACCCGGATTTAATAAAACCTGGGAGTGACAGTGACCTGAAGTTTTGTAAATTAGCATTGAGGCCTATGGGAAAATATTTGGTGGTGTCTGTCCTATAGAGAAATGCACATTTGACACATGTAGGCTGGATGAAGCCTTAAAATAAGTCATTTCTCTCGTTTTTATCACCTAAGTTGCAATTCATTCACTTTTAATCATACTTTTAAACAGATTTGAGGGTCTCTATGAAATGGGGCACCTGTTGGGGGTCCACAAGGTGCAAACTTAATAGGTGTGCTGCCTCTACACACATTATTATGCATTTTTTGCATATTGAGATCTCTTAATTTTATCTGTATGTTTTATATTACACCTAGAACTAATATTTTATCATTTATTGGTCAAAATTCCATCTGTACTTGGAAAATTCAAGTATACCCCCACCCTCTCCTACAAATTGAAAAAAATTGAAAGGGAGGGGTCATATGAGAATAGATATTTTCCTTTGGTGCGGAATACTACGAGTTGTAAACAAGTGAAAATTTGAAGTAGAAATGCAACGGCAACCTATACTTTTGATTGCATATTTTGTTATCAAAAATATTGATCTTTCAGCACAGGGTACTTATTTGACCCAGATTTAATAAACATGGGAGTGACAGTGACCTGAAGTTTTGTAAATTAGCATTGAGGCCTATGGGAAAATATTTGGTGGTGTCTGTCCATATACACATATATAATCAGTGCTCTAGAATATTATATATTTTCCACTCACCCACCCACGGGTAAGCGACAGGTAAATATTTACTCACCCAACCATAAAATCCTCTCACCCAAATAAGAAAAAAAGGATTATTAAACGTGTTAAATTCTTGATGTCACACGGCATATCATTACTTTATGTGTCACATAGTTCCACTTCATGTGATTTCCTTGGATGATTCGAGGTAGGGGCTAATTTTATGGTCTTAGGTATGCTTTGTGTCTATTTCACTACTTGACCATGTAACAAGATCTCGCAGTGGTTCAAATTATTCTAAATGAGAACCACTCGACAGGAACATAATTCAATATCCGTGAACATTGTTTTATTTTGAGATGAGTCCGATGGAAATGATATTACGACAATGGAAATGAGTACGCCCTATCTTTCGATGTTATTTAAGTCAGGTATGCTGTAGACTACATCCCACGCAATAATGAGAGTTTAATAAAATAGAGATGCAAGTTAAGCAAAGAAAATCTGCCAATAAAGAATGCAAGAAATAAATTAACAATTTTGTACTGTGTGTTGTATTTTTTACAAGATTTGTCAGAAACGTAAATTCCGTTTCTAATTTCCTCACTCAATATGCAATTATAACTGTTATTCATTAACATAAAGTTAATATCCTCAACATGTATACTGTACCTCTGATATCCCTTATACTTACAATACATATACACAAGTCTGTGAAACATTTGTTGTAGGTGTAGTGATATCATGTGTATGATGTGTATCATCAGTGGCAGCCATACTGACATCAGCAACAGGTGACACTGGTTCACACAGGCACTAGAAGAAGAATTAGCAAGTTTTATCAAACAGCATACATGAATTGTCATACATCATCAACATGAGTATCTGAGAGATGTTACCCTTTATAATGCCCTCCAATATAATGTCAAACCCGTATAACGCCTCTATTTCTAGAAGAACAGATTCCCACCCATATAATTCAGTATGTACAATGCTGAAACCCACACACTGTCATCTGCCCCCCATATTTAAGTACAAAAAGTTCATCAATTTAATTTTTTTGCGGTGATGGACCTGAATTATGGTGTTGCGATGATGACGAAACTTCATCTCCTACTGTGATATTTACATAGGCTCAAGCAAATCTCTAACACAAAGTAGTCTGGAAGGTTTACAAAATTCAGATAAGTGTCATAACTAAAGCGATTCAAATACATAAGAGTACCCCCGACCTCATTCACTAAGTGCAAAACAGGCAGATTACTGACTTTTTCTTAAAAACTGAGTAAATGCACATTTTACAAGTTACAGATATTATAATGTTACTGTAACATTTACTTTTAATTTTTTTTATCCTTAAATATTAATGTGATGTATGTTAGATAACGTTTGTATGTATTTTAGATGTAGATCAATAAAATGAAAACCATGTGCATGCATTCAGTGTCTTGTACTTACACTTTAACATATATGTATGCAGATTACAGTGATTTCAATGACGTAATGAGTAAACCTCGATATTATGCCAAACCCGTTATACCGCCAAAATTCAGAAAAAAAAACTAAAGGTGGCATTATAACAGGGGTGAACTGTATGTCCAAATAAAGGGACATAAAGGGGAATAAAGGGCTTTTTTGAAGTACTGTCTATATATAGCCGCGTACTTTTGACAAAATTACATAGACTTCTTTACGAGGATTCGTTCCTCACGTATTTAATTTGGATTTGACTGTGAACGCACGGCAGGTGTGATGGGTCGACAGTGGATGCTTACTGCTCCATGACACCTGATCCCAGCTCTTGATTTCAAGAGGTCTGTGTTTGTCCATTTTTTATCGGATTTGTACCTATATCCAGGACATTCTAATGGCTTATACCTTGGTATCTGAGACATGGTTTTACATAACAGTTAGTGACATCCTTTAATACTGGCCATTAAGTTTTCTTTTTAGTCATTAGTTGACTGTTGAAATTTATACAGCTTTTATGTACACTTGTCAGTCTTACTCCAATTTACTTGAAATATCCGCTTTCATATATATCCTATCAAATGATACATATAGCTATATGTACAGTCATTTATTATCTAAAAAAAATTAAAGTTCCAAAAAATAGTTTTACAAGATTAGTTTGGGGTAAAAATAGTAAAAATGATTGAAAATGACAAATTTGGGGGATTAATTACATATTAATAACATTTTCTTTTATATATATAATTACCAAATGAGACATGTGGTTATATTTAGGATCATTTAATATTTCAAAAAGGTGAAAATTTCCAATACATAATTTTACAAGATTATTTGGGGGTAAAAACTATGACAAATGATTGAAAATCACAGATTTTTGGAAATTATTTATTAAAATTATCCGTTTTGATATATGTACCATCAAATGACACATACGGCTATATGTTCTTGATGTAGGGTCATTCAATATCTCTAAAACATTTAAAATGGTTTCCCAAGGTCATTTTGGGGTATAAAAGCAATGCAAAATCATTGAAAACCACAGATTTTGGGGAATTGTTCATTAAAATCATGTATTAAGATATGATATATTTGCGATTAAGTGACATTTTTGTCTTTATGTAGGATCATTCCATATCACAAATACTGAAAAGTTTCAACAAATGGTTTTACAAGGTTTAATGTTTAAGTAAAAACCATGTTAAATCATTGAAAATCATTGATTTGGGGGAATAATTAATAAACATTGTATATAGTGATATTTGTCAGGTCACGAAACCCATAATTATGACTTTACGTACAGTCATTCTATATTACAAACATCTGGAAAATTCAAATAAATGGTTATTTAGTGGTAAAACCATGGGAAATGATTGAAAATTACAGATTCCTTATTTATTTGTCTGATGAAATTCATTCTGATCATTGACATGTTTGTCTCAAATGTTGGTTATTCTCTGTCAAGCTCAAATGACACGTCCAAAAAAATTCATTCTTATTTACTATAGTGAATTTTTCAGGCGAAGAAAAAACGACATATTAATGGAAATGATATATGAAGTTCATTTTCTTATCGGATATTAAAAGAATATTTTTGTTGCCATATCCTATTTCACATGTTTCAATTCTTAAACATAAATAGTCAGGAAGATATTCAATGGAAATAAAATTTTTGGATGAATGAAATTAATAAGTTTGTGTTATGTCTTCTTTATATATTGGTAGTATCTGTACAAAACATGTGAATGTCTGAACACAGAAATAATGCACTTGTAATCCAACACCAGGAATTGTCACCACGAACACTGCCAATCTCTGTGAGTTATCATGGGGACCGATACCAAGATTTTATATATCGATTCATATCCCCAATTTAACCTCCCATCAGTGGGGAACCCGGGTGCTGTCTCAGATCTGATCTCTATTCTTCATCCTGTTTGACTTGGGTAGCCCAAGTAGGATATTAACATCCAGCCAGCATAGCTATCAAGATCATTAAGTTACTAAATCCCCATCACCCGGGAAAGGTACAACACGGGGGAAATTATAAGGCTAAGACAAAACGTTTGGTTTTTACTTGCCCTGTGTCCAAGATATGCTGTTATCTATGTTTAGGAAATAATTAAGGTGGGGGACCAGAAGCAGGGGAATTATCTCACTTTATATCTACATCTCTTCAGTAGGACAACAGAAAATATACAGGAGAAAAATAGCTATCGTGGTTATGTGTATATGTATATTGCATGTTCTTTTTGTGCTGCTAGCATGCTAAAATGCACTGGTAGGAGAATAAAGTGAATTTTGGTAAATCAATGTAAAAGTAACTGAATCAAGTAATATCTTGCAAAATATGTTTTATGAATAATCAAAGGTCGATAATAATTTGCTAAAATGTTCGCTTAGTAGTTTACCACTGTTAACTAAAAAATAGACTATGCTTGAAGTGAATACCAAACTGAAATGATTTACCTTAGCCAGCAAGCTTGATATATCGCAGCTTTAGTATTATCATTGAAATATGCCAACCAAAGCAATTTCGATGGGGAAGGGGGATCCTAGGATGGGGCGTAAAAATCAACGAGTGAGTGAAACATTTTGTTATGATAAAACTTTTTCATCGGGGTCAAATGAATCATCTGGCAGAAATTAAGTAATACGATAATCACACATGATTTTCCTTTTTCTGATGTGAGAAGTGAGGAGAGTACTGTAGGTCCTACGATATCATGTAATTTCGGCACCGAGTAAATTTGGCACTTGTAAGTACTCTCGGCACTTCCAAAACCATGCAATGGAACTTTACTTTTAGGGATTAAAATTCATCATGAGATATAAATTCATATAATTTAATCTATATTAGCTGCTGGTATTACCTGTTCATGTGCCGAAAATATCTGCATCCCAAAAAGTTAATTGCCGAAGTAATTTGTACAAGTACCGAAATTACTCGGTGCCGAAAATATTTGATGCCGAAATTACTAGAATTTGGTCCTACTGGAACTACTCGTAGCTATATTTAGCACATCTGCCTGAAGTGATTTCGACATTAGCATATCACAAAAGGAATCTAGTCCTAATATTAAACATATCATTGAAAATTACAAAGCTTCAAACTACATAAAGATGAGAACACATTCGTTGACATGCTGATCTACAGGACACCTGCATGGTGGAGCACAGACGCTGGTGATTTCTCATTTCCGGTAAATTAAAATCACGAATCTACAGACAGTCTCACCCACGTTGGCGCGATTTTATTAATAAGAAATCATGTTTCTACAACATTTAGCGTATCAAAATAAACAGAGATATTACAAAATTATAAAATAGATTTCGGAGACAAATAAAACAATTCCGAATTTAATAATTACCCAAAGTAATTCTCGCCGTTTTGTGTGAAAAACGTACAATGCATGCACAGAATGTTTTTTGTGTGAAATTGATACATAGAAGTGAGGTTTCTCCCTTTTATGAGGTTTTATAACCTTATGTTCATGTTCCATTATCACATGTCAATAGGTAAAATATAATTGTGTAGCACAGCTCATGAAATCTACATGAAAGTGAACAACTGTTTGTTCGATGTAAAACAAAAGTGAAAGTAGAGTTTCAAACTCAATAGAACTCTTGTGATTAATTTAGGGAAAATGTCAGCTTTCATTACTTTTATCTTACAAGTCTTGCTATAAACACAGTCAAGGTCATTGCATGGGTTTCAGCATGACGCTAAGATGATTTGATGTGTATTATTGACACCAAAAATAATATATATGAAACAATAGAAATTCGTAAATATTTATTAAATTTCAATATTTGAATGAATAATATACTTAACTGGACATTTGAACATTAACATGTTTTCTCTCGTTTCCAAAGAATTCTTCTATAGAAACTGTGTTTGGAAAACCCAATGGTCATTTAAGAAGAAGTTGAAGAAGTAAATCTATTTGAATCGAAGGATTCACTTTCTGTACATATCACTGATTATTATATATTCATGCGTAGAAATACATATAGTTTTGTGAAGGGACACAGAGACTCAAGACGGCCTTAATTTCGTACCTGAGAACCATCTACAAATGTGGAAAGAAGACCAAGCAGATTATGTACATGTAGGCTGATCTGAACCAAGAAACAATATTGAAGTTTTCAGGAATTCATTAAAAATATCTAAAAATGCTTTGCAAAAACATATATAAAAGTGAAACAAATTAAAAGAATGCATCAAAGTGAATCTAAGGGAAGATTATTGAGGAAAAAAGCAAAAAATAAATAAAAATGACAAAGACTCAAAAAAGACTTCAAAAACACGTTTCTATGAAAAATACAAACTTAAATCATATATTCATGTAGATCACTCAAAAACATTCTGTTTTTCACTTCATGTACCTGTTCTGGAGAAGATTTTTAAGTGGGTGACTTATGTGACCTATTTTGCCTTAAAATTTAATTAGTACAATTTTGTTGGAATGACACAATTCCTATATACTTTGTAAATAAACCGCTTTTCCCCTAAACACTGGTCTGAAGCATTCTTCATAGTAATGCACAGACAGGAGAAAGTTGTAATTAATGACATTAACACTCACCCGCTTAAAATATGAACCTTTTCTAGTGAAGTTCTTGGTTAATCCTTGGAAGCTCCTTGTGCTGGTGTGTGTCTACAATTCCAGATAGTGAGGTTTCCTCAGGGTGCTGAAAAAATCTCAGTCAAATTAATATATGCAAGGTAACAAAATTTGATAAATGTAAAAATAACAGAGTAACAAGTAACAGAAATGTGAATCAATCACATGGAGAGTATCAGAAAGAGGTCGAAGACAAAAAGAGTATTATTTGTCTACAGCTCTCTTTATTGACTTTGATTTTGGTTTTGTGTCCCACTCAACAATTGTTTAGTTACATGTACAAAAGAGATAGTTAAGTGAACTTTCTCATATATCTCAGTTAGGGTTACAGTGGCGTTTGAACCTTCTCTGACCGGAGGTAATTGATTTCATGGTTCAAAACGTGATGCACTAACCACTACGGAGGCGCAGTGCATTTCTCTCTTAGACCTGGCCAAACAGTAAAATCGTCAAACACAATTAGCCAAAAAAAAAAGACAAAAAGACAAAAGACAGAAAATAACATTGATAAAGTCATATCTACACCAAAAACACAAGACCATGTACAACTTACAAACAGTGACTTGTAATTTTCTCCTGATTATTGACAATATGATAATCCAACACTATATGTTTTAGTTTCACACAGCTTATTTTGGCACCTGGGGCTACATTCCTCTCCCACAATGGGTCGGCTTAAGTGGACATTAGCTATGTGTAACCTCCACGCTATTATTTGTGTGACCATTTCAACCGTCCTTTCCACCTGGCCAATAAATTTACCAACTTTCATTGATATGTGTGGAATGAATTCTGCTTCTCAGTAAAGTGTAAGTGCATTCCTGGGGATCTTTTTCACTCAAAATTATGTATGTCAATTTGATATTAAAATTTTCGACACAACTTCCACCAAGGTCAAGTCTAAGATGGAAAATGCAAATAACATTTTAGCCTTACCTGTGCTTACCTGAGAGACCTTATATCTTTTACTGGTTTTCATGCATTCGTCCGTGTGAAAAGGGCTTAAGGATGGGAGATAAATATTTACCTGCATTGTTTGCATCTGTTTTGTACTTGCCTGATACATGTATACCTCAAGACCTCTAAGATGGTCTCCTTGCATTCTTCTTTAGAGCAGCAACCACCAAACAAATATCTATAGATATACATAAAGTGGATAAATTTATATACAACACAGATATGGTAATGCAAAAATATGTCAACATGGATACTTACCCGACTTACTAGTTAATAAATGTAAAGTTGTTAGCAGTGGCTACCAAAGCAACTGACCCATAGACTCATTGGTGCTCTATATCACACAAAGAGACTACAGAGTCGATCTGGGAACCCCATTTTTTTCTTGGCTCCCTTTTTTCTCTTTATCAATTTTACTTAGCTACATACATGTACAAACAATCACAAAGTGCCAATAAAATATACAAAACATATTTTCAATACCACAAAATAGATTCAATTCAATGTGTTGAGGTGGACAGAAACATGGGTACGCAAAATCATGTAATGCGCAAAATCGTGTGACACAACAGTAATTGTATACATTAATTAATCTTATTATTTCTGACAAAATCATTCATTTTGATACCAATAAACACAAATACTTTAAAACAGCTTAGGAAATTGGAAAATTATATCATAATTTGAGAAATGAGAGTAAGGTGAAATCCTGAGCAAATCACGATTTAAGTTTCATATTTGTTTTTGTTTGCTTGTTTGTTGTTATTTTTTGTTTTTGTTTTTGTTTTTTCATAATTTTTCGGGGTAATCAATTTCTTTTTGACAAATTAAAAGACTTAAATATATCTACTACAAATCTATATAAATACAAATAATTATAAATAAAAATATTCAAATTATCAAAATTATATAAAATATGAATCTGATTAATCACTGAATGTAAAAATTCCTATTGTACAATTACAAGTTTTAAAGACTTCAAATTCTAGGACATTACCGGACTGGGTTTTATGTGAATAAATCAGGAAAATAATACAATAAAATTGTGATTTTATGAATCTTTGGGATAAAAACAACACACAGGGCCAAAATGGTGTATACATTTTTGTTTTTTAGAATCTTGATAGACTCTTAAACTAGGCATGCTTAGTGCCGACCGCTGATTGACTTTAACGGTTTTGACGATGCATGTCAAGATAGATCTACAAGAAACAAAAATTGTACACAAATTTTCCATCATATATGTAGTTTAATTAGTCTATATCCTAAAGACTCATAAAATCACAATTCTAGTGTACGATTTTCTTTTTAAATGCAGATAAAACCCCGTCCGGTCATATCTGGTCAGCATTCATGTCAGTATGAGATCGGCATGAAGCATGCCGATTTTAAAAGTCCATCAAGGTACTTAAAACAGAAAAATGTATACACATTTTGGTCATATGTGTAGATAAAATCCTTAAAATTCATCAAATCACAATTTTATCATACTATTTTCCTCTTAAGTGCACATAAAACCGCATCCGGTCTTGTCAGGACATATCCAGACAATGTCGGAAAAAAAACGGTCCTTAGTATTTCCCTCTATACCCACATTGTTCAATCACTAATATTTACACGGTGAACAGTCATATTTACTTTTACAACTTTATTTAAGGAATTTATCAATTATTTTAATGTTTATACAATAAGTAAAATAAAACTACAGATAAATATTTACCTAACAGATAACATGAGTGTCCCACTGTCCATCTTCAAGCAAATTATTTACAATTTATATTCATCAACACACATTGAAATCCAAGATGGCAGACATTGCGAGTAGAATCGACAGAGACGCTGATAAAATGTCGTTACTCTGACGTTAATGTCGGTAAATAAACAATAAAAATATCAACAAAACATTTGTCGTATGTCAGAGAAGTGAATTCTGTGTAGATAAGTGTAGTATATAATGTGTAACATGTGTTATAGGAGTGTGTTGTGTAGATATTTACTCTAAGTATTTGGCTACAATCAGTTCCCCTGTCAACCCTGTCCCGATCCACAGAACGTCGTCCTCACCCACAGACACACACCCTACCTCCCGTGATCCCTGTATGTGATAAGTACGTTTACACGTGCCCTCCCCACTTAACACATGTATGTACTCACTGCCAAATGTAGCAATGATCAAGTGTCCGTGTCTGTCCACCGCTACAGTCCTTATGTCACTCTGTAACTCTGACGTTGTCCGGTCAATGTGTCTGAACAGTTGACCACCGCCGTCTACAAACACAAGTCTACCACCCTCCCTCCCCCTGCCGTCCTGTAAACAGAATGTGTCACGTGAGACTGCGTGTATACCATACAGTTTTGTAGATGTAAAGAAGTGGGAATTAAGTTCTGAAATCTTCTTACCTCGTGCGGAGAACGTGAGAACTTTATCTTTAGTTTTACCTTTCATTCTGACACACACAAACACGTCATCTTGTCGTGTTGTAACTAAACCTGTAACATACTGCACACCACGTGCAGATATGTCGGTAAACTTACGTACTTGACCTGCCTTGTTTACACGTGAGATGACTGTTGTACTATAACCTTACACAAGTAACTCCCCTGTTGTAGTCAGCGCTGTGTATTCTGATCACCGCGTTGATTGTAAAGTTCTACTGTACGGTACAAACCAACCCAACACCTGCTGCCGTCTGATGTACAACTGTTAACATAGTCACCTACTGACAGCTGGTGGACAACGGATATCTCATGTCTCAGTGACGGAGATGGGTCTGCGGGTGTGGAATGATGTAAACTTGGGATCGGGGAGGGAGATTCAGTGTCGGGAAGATCTTTGCTTGTCTCAGGGGGATCTATACGGGTGTCAATCATAAGTGAAGTGCTATTGGTATTTTGTAATGAACCCAGTGTGTTGTTTCCCTGGCCACTCAGAGATGATGGTGCAAATATAGAGGGGCTTGGAAGGTCAAAGGTTGTTTTAATGGATGTGGAATCTAATTCTGTGTTGCACTCATTTACTAAATGTAAAATCCCTGCATCTGAAACTAAATCTATCTGCGTTGTTATTGAAGTTGTTATGTCATCAATTGATGTTCTGAGGTCCTGAAGGAATTTTATTTGTTCGTGTATTTTTTTATGAGCGGAGTCCTGTTGTGATTTTAATTTCTTGATAATATCTGATTTTTTAATATCCAGTTCTTTGTGTCTTTTTTCAGTCTCTGTTTCGACTGTAGCTATTTCACTGTCGATAATTTTGTCAAAATTTGCCAAATTATCGTTAATACTGTATAGTTTTTTGTCAATTTCAGGTAAATGTTGTCTTTGTTTATCTACCGTTTTTAAAAAAGGGATTTTTAATATCTCAGCGTGTTTGTCGATATCTATAGACATACATTTATTATGGCTTCCCCCTTGACACTTATAACAAATATTTTTCTGACAACTCATACAATGATATGAAAACACTAAGTCGTGAATTTTACATTTGGTTTCTAAATGTTTGATAATTCGCCCCTCAAATGCCGACATCATTTTGTGATCTATATAAAATTTGTCATGATATTGCTTACACTTTTCACAAATATTTTTTACGCATTCTGTGCAGTACGACTTTACGTCCGTCTCGGTATTACACACGTCACACTGCACTTTAATCGGGTATTGTGTGTATCCTACAGTCTTGTGATGCGGCCATGGCTGCTTCAGTAGTTTTGATGATATGATTTGCAGTGTGTTTGATCTTGACAAAATCAGTACTAGTGGTCTGAAATTATAAAATATATATATCATTACAAAACGTTTTAAGTTATAAACAACTTACATCGTACGCAATAAACCATGATAGTTTTTGTGAGAAAGTTAACCAGCGGAAGGACGGTGGTCACTTCCCGGTCACATTGTGACCGGGTCCTCACCCCACCATTAAAATCTGGCCGTCACGATGTAACTGAAAAATTACGTGTGTGGCGTAAAACAACATTCAAAATTTAAAAAAAAATCAAAACACAATAAAACATCATGGACTTCATTTGATGAAATAATTGTCCGTGTTCGAATCCTGATTAGGATAGCCTTAACAAATGTCAGCTCCTTCGCTAAGCGGTGAAGTTTCTTGTTTTCCCGATTACCGTAGATTTGAACAAAACTGCAAGTCAGTGAGGACTGGCGTGTGTACCAGTGTACCTATATATATATATATATTATAAATGTATATGAAAAATCATCATCATCATCATCATCATCATCATCATCTTCATCATCATCAAGGATATGCATATATGCTTGGCTCAACTGTCGAATGAAGCTGATAATTTCAGTCATGAGACAATTTGATGATAGACCATTGATTGATGACAATGATACTTTTTGTAAAATATAAATTACATATTCAGAGAGCCTTTATACCAGGCCTAACAAGAGGCCCATGGACCACAATGCTCAACTGAACTTTGTTGGTATCGTATCTGAAAAATATTGGAATCTCAATTTACAAATTAGATAAAAAATGCTTTGGGAGTAGAGGTGACTTAAAAGTGAATTAAAATGACGCGTCGGATATTAATTTTCATATTTCTACGTAAATAACAAACTAGAATCAAACATCTATGTAGATCACTTAGGTGCAGTTTTCATTTTCAATCCATACAGCAGTTCTAGAGAAATAAAAAATTAAAAAAGGTACCCCCGAGACCTAGTTGGCCCCAACTGGGTCCCTACCTAAGCCGATCGGACCATTATAAAATATCCAAGATTCCGAAATTACATTGAAACTATTTCTCTTTTGTATATTTAATTTTCTATTTATCACTTTTTCGATTTCATATTTGTCAATTTGTAAAACATGTTTTCTAGACCAGTGTCATGTTTACCACCCACAAATATGACCTAGTTTCTAAGCAAACCTAGATTATAGGGAAAAAAGATAAAATGTAATTGTATCCATCTTATATTATTTCTGATTTTAAAAATACTCAAATATTGTTTTTTGTAACATTCATCAAAAGAAGAGATCGGGAAATGCTGACTTGTTTTTTTTTTTAAACCAGAAGCCTTTCGACCATTTTGTATTTTTATGTAGGCAAACGGTATAAATGTAGGTCCAAAATCGCCATACTTTACCTGTTAGTATAACTTGGTACATACCAGAGCCGGCTACTGATCTCACGTACAGTTAATAATAATATTGTAAAATAAAATTCGAATTTGAATATTGACGAAATCTGATGAATTCATACCCAGGACCAAAAAAGGCCATAACAATGTTAAGAAAATAGTATCTAGAAATCTATATATAGATCTACATGTGTCATTTCTGTAATGTTGTAGAGAAATTAGATGACTTGTCCATGGCAACGCTCCACAATAGGTCCAACTTTGGTGATGGACAGTAGTTTTACGTGTATATTAAATTTACCGATTTACAAACCTTTATCAATTCCTGCACAAGGTGGCACAGTCAGACACCCAACAATAATGTACCTTCCCCAAATCAGATATAGAATTTAAATTCCATATGTTGTCCATGGCAACGCTCCACAATAGGTCCAACTTTGGTGATGGAAAGTAGTTTTACGTGTATATTAAATTTACCGATTTACAAACCTTTATCAATTTCTGCACAAGGTGGCACAGCCAGACACCCACCATTAATGTACCCTCCCCAAATCAGACATAGATTTTAAATTCCATATGTTGTCAATCAAATTATATCTGGGTCATATATCTATGTTTAATGCATTACATCTAAATCAACGGTGTCGGACTGACTATTAACCCCCCCCCCACCCACCCACGTATTCTCTGAACGTCTCAATATTTTTACAAAAATACCTTTTTGAATAACTGAATAAATCGACTGTATATGCAACAATTCCAAATATAAAAATACTTTGAATGATTTAGTTATCGGCAATGAACAGGTAGGGCCTAGTGACATTCATCGTCAGCCCTGGGCATGGAACACTTCATCTCCGGCAGGAAAAAGTGATGGGAATTAATGATTATAGCTTATATTTTAGATTCAAACTTGGATTTGTGGGTTGTTTATTGTGAAATATAAAGCTGCAATATAAATTATAAATTTTATCTATAACATGAGTTTTTGTAACTTTTGTAACACATGACCTTTGGTTTTGTCAACAAGATTTGTCGTCTGCCATGTTTTCAGTTATAATGTTACACGAGTTATCCCCCTTTATACGTGCATGAGGCTCTAGATGAGAGAGAATCGTAACACGTAAATTACTTTATCGCCAAACGCCGCTAATGATCGATGTACAAAACTACCATTTATATGACCAATAATAAACAGATTCCATAAACAATGGACGATTTCAGAAATGTTATTGTTCATTAAAACTATTGAATTTAAAAGATTAAAAGGGCATTGCACCAATAATAAATTAATTGAAATAATTATAAGTAAAATATACTCTGTCACACCATCGGCCTCTATATTGACCGTATATACTCTTGGACATGCTCGAACAATAATGAACTGCCCTAAATTAATTGAAATAACTACAAAGTAAAATATACTCGATACTTTTTTTTTATTTTCGTGTTTAATGTTGTTCTATTTTCTGTCACACCAACGGCCTCCATATTGACCTTAAATACTCTTAGACAAGCGCCCAGTGGTTATTTGACATATACAGTTTATATTATTGCTGTTTTACAATAAATTCACTTCATATTATGCAAAGTGCCACATGTTTTGAATGAGGTAATTGCAAAAAGAGTTTTTATTTGGCATGTCTCCAGTTTAAAGAAGACATCGGTTTTGAATGTACAATGTAATCAGAAAGACTCATAACGTTTACCTCGTATACCAATTAGTTTCCGAAGGAATAGTTTAGAGCCATTTTTAAAGTTTTTGGCATTTCATAGTACCGATACGACTCGATCGTTCTACCACTAGACCACTACCAGCGTTAATAGTATTCACGGACTACGTATATACGTATACGGTATAAGACTACGTTAGTCGACCGGTCTACCACTAGACCACTGCCAGCGTTAATAGTATTCACGGACTACGTATATACGTATACGGTATAAGACTACGTTAGTCGACCGGTCTACCACTAGACCACTGCCAGCGTTAATAGTAATCACGGACTACGTATATACGTATACGGTATAAGACTACGTTAGTCGACCGGTCTACCACTAGACCACTGCCAGCGTTAATAGTAATCACGGACTACGTATATACGTATACGGTATAAGACTACGTTAGTCGACCGGTCTACCACTAGACCACTGCCAGCGTTAATATCACTCATACTGATATCTGTCTAGCAAAACACTTTAGTAAACTGTAGTAAACTATAGTTACTATGACAAACTTCCCTAACAAAATACTTAAGTAAACTATAGTTTCTATGACGAATTTTCCTAAGAGAATACTAAAATAATTTATAGTTACTGCGACGAATTTTTCCGACAGTATACTAAAGTAAACTACAGTAACTTTTAAAAATTTCTTTAAAATATTACATGAAAGTAAAGTTGCTATACCGTAAATCAGGGTTTATTTCTATAGTTACTATAAGTTGTTATATAATAAATGAAAGTCGTAACCGTAATAAATTTTAACACGTTTTGTGAAGTCAAACATGTTTAACTAGGGGAACTGTAAGTAGCCCTTCCACCCCTGAATGTCTGCGTGGTATGCTTTTTCTACTGCCAAACACCAGTTTACTATAACATGTAGGGTTGATAGGGATAATCAGTTCTGTTGGCAAACATAACAGACGATTAACTGGATAGAAAAACAGTAGTTAAACACTTCTTTTGAAATACATGCTTAACCATAGAAATTGTAGTTAAACAGTTCTGTTGAAATACATGCTTAACCATAGAAATTGTAGTTAAACAGTTCTGTTGAAATACATGCTTAACCATAGAAATTGTAGTTAAATAGTTCTGTTGAAATACATGTTTAACCATAGAAATTGTAGTGAAATACATGCTTAACCATAGAAATTATAGTTAAACAGTTTTGTTGAAATACGTGGGTAACTAAAGAAACATTAGTTTATCACTTCTTTTGACACATATGGTTAAGTAACTAGCGGAACTGTAGTTTATCAGTTCTGTTGATACAAATGGTTAACTAGAGAAACTGTAGTTAATACGTCCTGTTGACACACATGCTTAACTATAGAAACTGTATTTAATTAGTTTTCTTGACGCACATGGTTAACTAGAGAAACGGGAGTTATTCAGTTCTGTTGAAAAAAACATGATTCTAGTTGAGTTAAAGCAGTTGGTAGTTAATCTGCTGATTATTGATCTAGGGAAGCTGTAATATATTTAAAAACATTTACATCCATATTGGTATCGAAGTGAAATTACAGTCATGTATATCATTGGGCAGAGTACTACAGTGTTTCATTATCTTTGTTTTGTGTATGTCGGATATCAAAACTCAAAAACTTACCTTAAAGGTCAAATTTCGTTTCTCGATGAAAGCTGTCGTAGACGATTTTTTTTCACACGTAGGATGTTGGAACACTGGTACTTGTTCTCCGTTTCTAAATCTAAAAATATGATATCTTGATTATCTTTGCGATGCAATTGATTGTTTGCGATATTTTCAAAATTAGATACCAAACGATTTTTTGATTTTTAATTCATTTATAAGTATGGATATTATTAAATACTCACGAAATATAAGTATGTAGTAATCGGATACCAATCACAAACGCTGGAATTCGAATCTTTTCTCTCTTGAGTTTTACAGTCGATATTATACAGGAGCAGATAAAAATCACGTAGTTATAAGATAGAAATTGGATAATCATTATGTTGACATACTAACGAAAAATAATCAGTTCTGTTGAAATACATGCTAAACCAAAGAATTTGTAGCTCATCTTTTGAATACGCTAAAGCATAGATTAGTTAAACATTATGTTGAAATACTGTAACCAGAAATTCAATTAAACAGTTCTGTGACATGGTTAGAAATTGTTCAATCAGTGTTGAAATACATCTTAACCATAGTTGACGAAACAGTTCTGTTGTTACAGTCCATAGAATTGTATGCCTTAACCATACAGTTCTTTGACATACATGGTTAACCCGGATCTGTGAAATACATTCAAATTGTATAAAAGTCACGTTTAACCATAGAAATTGTAATAACAGATCTGTTGAAATACTCTACGCATAGAAATTGTAGTGAAATACATAGTGAACCATAGATATTGTAGTGAATCAATTGTGCACACATGTTGTTTGCATTAGTTTATCACTTCTGTTGAAACATATGAAGTGCTAGCGGAACTGTAGTTTATCAGTTAGTGATACAAATACATTGAAACTGTATTAACTGTCTGTTGACACACATGCTTAACTATGGATTGTAGTTAATCATTGTAAAAGCATGTTAACTGAGAAGCATGTAAGCAGTTGGTAGTTAATACATACAGTTGCACCCTATACAGATAAAAAACATTTACATCCACGAAGTAAATTCAATTAAAGCATGTATATCATTGGAAAGAGTACTGTGTTTTCATTGTTTACTGTCGGATATCAAAACTCAAAAATATACCTTAAAGGTTGATGAAAGCTGTCGTAGACGATTTTTTTTTCAACAGGATGTTGGAAACTGGTAAAATGTTTGTTTCGTACAACTAAAAATACTAGAATGTTGCGATGCAATTTGATTGATACATTTGTATATATTTTCTCAAAATAAAGTGATAAAACGGAATATTTTGACATGCAGGTATTTAAATATTGGATATTATTAAATACTCAAAATATTCAGTTGTTGCTGATAATGTAATGTAGATTCATAAACTGTAATCTCCAATCTATTTAGATGTTCAATCTTGGACATAGCTGTTATCCCCATACTTTAAACTACCCGGAGTGATCAGATAAAATCACGTGTTAACATTGTACTCTACGCAGCTACTAGTCACATGACAGTCAGGCCGTGTTGTTTGCTGCACTTCAGGATGCTGACGTGTTATTGTAATACATTGAGATAACTGTCGTACAGCCGACATTGATAATTATTGTAAGGTACTGCATGTGCATTAGATACATACATTGCACCCTACAGATAAAATCACATAACAGTCATGTGTTGTATTGTTTACTGTCCTCCAAAATATTGAAGGTTGGTGAACATAAAGTATGATTGTCGTACAACTAATAATAGATCATTACATTAGGTATTCTATGTGAAAATGTATTACATGCATAACCACCTTTTTCAATTTAGTTATAATTCATGTACTATAAAACTCCATCTACAGACATTTTATCCCCAGGTGTCTCCGTGTGGACTCCCTGGTAGGTAGTTCAATGAACGTTATTGTACACGATACGACACCGCCATGGCACGCTAATTTCGTGGCAAAATAATATTAAGTAATCGTTGACACTATATATAGTGACAGAAACCCGATAATTTGATACCCCACCACATAAGTAAATCTTGCCACAACCACGCCATATAGTGGCAAATGACGGAAACACAATGCACATTCTGTAAATTTACATGTTTTTTTTATTTTGATCGTGAATATACTGTGTGAACAGATAATTAAAATAATACTTTACAAGTAATAAACTTTAAAATTAAATTTTGTTTGAAATATGGCATCACTTGTGTCCATGTTGGTTGACGGTTCATTATTTCTTTCCGTTTCTGATTTTATGCCGAGTTCTTGACGAGGAAATAATTACATCCCGTGACTTACAAAGTAATCTGGGAGTTCTTGACGGGGAAATAATTACATCACGTGACTTACGAAGTAATCTGGGATCGAATCTGACCCAGTAGACATATTATCATGTTTTCATTTTTTTTATTTACTAAGGCTCTTAGCAAAATGTTCATTTTCTCACTTTTTGATATAACCCCTGGTAAGTAAGAAGTTACAACATAATAATTACAAGAACATGAATTATTACAATTCGCGAGGTAAATGTGTATGCTTTCCGCTGCAGCAAATTTTATCGTCTTTTCCGTGTCTTTTTGTTTTATCATAATAATATTCCATTGCTATAATTTATTATTTTAAGACAACCAGAAAGTATTTTAGATTAAGTATATGTCACATGAGTTTATCTGTGTATACATTTGAATTTTAAGTTAATCACGTGATTTCATATGTACAGAAATGTGATTGGTACTTTTATTCTGTAAGACAACCAAACGACTCCTAAACGTCTCAACGCTCATTTTTGTTGCGTTGCATTTTTGATAAAAAAAAAACAATCACCTTCTTAATTCACCCTGAGGGAAACAAACACATTATAAGCCAGGGGGCTAATATTAATGACACAACAGAATGAAGTAAACACACTTCCCATTTGGACATTTTATTTACTTGAGACATAGACAGGAAATCAACAACCAGGCTATATGACAAACGCAACGGTTTGGGCCTTTCCATTACTCATTTTCAAATTTAAGTAATATCCAGCATTCACCTGTATCTGGTGTTTTTATCTCATAAATGATCCGATATTAACTTGTCCTGATACACCTCTGGATTCTCAGAAGTCCATGTTTATCATATGTTCACTAGATCTATATATGTATCGTAGTTTTATACTTTGATAGCTGTTATTTTTATATAAAAAGGGTTTATTTTTTATCAAGAAAAACGGTCCTATGAACAAATTGCCATACATTCATTGTGTTAGATCTAGATTAGTCTCTAACAATATAAATAGCTTATACGGAGCACTGGTATAGCATTACTATAGTTATCTTCGAAATATTAGTATCGTTAAAAGAACCATACATTTCAAGTTTTGCATTACCGTTAAGGAATATATTATTGTTTCCACTATTAAGATAATATATACATGTATTACGCTGTAATCTATTTCCATCTCTATATTTACGATAATATCACATTCCTTAACACTAACTGATAACCATCCCACCAACCAAAAAGACGAAACAAGGGTGTACAGTTATTATACTTTACACAGTCAATCTCGATAAAGAACAAGATTTTGCACATGGATATGTGATGGTCTTACCTTTGAAGTAGAACACGACCTGATATAGAACATGATAACTGATTTCCCGTATTTATTACAAAACATCAGTATATTGCTTTGGTGTCTTGGTTCACAAGGTCGCATATTGTAAATGTATGCTGTCCTAGATTAGGTAAACTGTAGGTCTTACTTTGCAGTCACAGTCATATTTACTTCAACAAAATTCCTAGTTATATTCTGGCTCCATATTTATTGATGACAACCATAAACATAATTTTAGCATAATGAGATGAAGCTACTTCATTTGTTCTTTTTCCAGTGGATACTTTTAGACGGGTTTAGCAATGCATTTAGATTTATTATTTGGCCTTTTATTATACCACTTTCCCTGAAGAAAGTCTATTTAAAACTGGAGTTCAACTGATGAAGTCTAAATAACAGAAACCATCGCCTTGAGCAGTATAACTTTGGTATTATGTTTATAATATTTCAACAGCTGATTTAAGTCAAATATAAGTTATCAGCTAGTACTCTGAATCTATCACATGTTGTTTATCTCGTAATTTACACCGAAAAACATATGATGGCGTGGCTATAACCTAAATACAAAGTGCAATATTTTATAAAGCATACATGATAGTACTCGTCGATAAAATAGAATACCGATTTAAGTATTTTATTTTATTTCAGATGACGCACTTACTTTACTTATTAAGATGATAGATGTAACGAAACTTCTAATGATAACAAAGTCTGAATAATAATGTAATATATTTTGTTTTTTATTCCATTATTATGTGCTACTATTTAGTTTTCCAAAGCAGCAAAAATAACAACTTTCAAATAAATAGCTTTTATATAGTGTATATCAGGAATCCCAAAGAGTCTTATACACAATAGCTTTTATATAGATTATATCAGAAACCACCGAGTGTCTTATACAATAGACCTTTTATACAGTTTATATCAGAAATCACATAGTCTCTTATATATTAGATCTCTAATATAGATTATATCAGAAATCACAAAACATCTTATACACCAGAGCTTTTATATAGTCTATATCAGAAATAACAACGTGTCATATACACTTTAGTTTTTATATAGAATATATCAGAAGTCACAATATACTTTATGTAAGAAATCATAAAGTATCTTGTTCACCACGGCTTTTATACAGATTATATAAAAAAAATCACAAAGCGTCTTATACACTACAGCATATATATAGTCTATATCAGAAATCACAAAGCTTCTGATACACTATAGTTTTTATATAAGACGAACTTTTATGTAGTTTATATAAGTAATCACAAAGCGTGTTATACACAAGAGATGTTGTATAGTCTATATCAGAAACATCGTCTTATACACTGGAGCTTTTATACAGTCTATATCAGAAATCACATCGTCTTATACACTGGAGATAATCTACATCAGTCACATTCTTATACACTGGAGCTTTTATATAGTCTATATCAGAAATCACATCGTCTTATACACTGGAGCTTTTATATAGTCTATATCACAAAGCTTCTGATACACCATTGTTTTAATATCGTTTATATCAGAAATCACATCGTCTTATACACTGAGCTTTTTTATCTATATCTCACAACGTGTCTATACAGAAAGTCACATAAGCTTATACTAGAAGTCACAAAGCTTCTGATACACCATTGTTTTAATATCGTTTATATCAGAAATCACATCGTCTTATACACTGGAGCTTTTATATAGTCTATATCAGAAATCACAACGCGTCTTATACACTAAAGTTTTTATATAGTGTATATCAGAAATCACAAAGCTTCTGATACACCATTGTTTTAATATCGTTTATATCAGAAATCACAACGTGTCTTATACAGTAAAGTTTATAAATAGTGTATATCAGAAATCATAAAGCTTCTGATACACCATTGTTTTAATATCGTTTTTTATATCACAACGTTTCTTATACAGTAAAAAACAAAGTGTCTATATACAGAAGAAAGCTTCTGATACACTATAGTTTTTATATAGTTTATATCAGAAAAAACAAAGTGTCTTATACAGAAGAGCTTTTATATAGTTCACGTCAGAAATCAAAGTGTCTTAGACACCAGTGCTTTTGTATAGTTTATATCACAAAACACACAGTGTCTTAAACACCAGTGCTTTTGTATAGTTTATATCACAAAACACACAGTGTCTTATACACCAGTGCTTTTGTATAGTTTATATCACAAATCACACAGTGTCTTATACACTAGAGCTTTGATATAGTTTATATCACAAATCACACAGTGTCTTATACACCAGTGCTTTGATATAGTTTATATCACAAATAACACAGTGTCTTATACACCAGTGCTTTTGTATAGTTTATATCACAAATCACACAGTGTCTTATACACTAGAGCTTTGATATAGTTTATATCACAAATAACACAGTGTCTTATACACTAGAGCTTTGATATAGTTTATATCACAAATAACACAGTGTCTTATACACTAGAGCTTTGATATAGTTTATATCACAAATCACACAGTGTCTTAGACACCAGTGCTTTTGTATAGTTTATATCACAAATCACACAGTGTCTTATACACCAGTGCTTTTGTATAGTTTATATCACAAATCACACAGTGTCTTATACACCAGTGCTTTTGTATAGTTTATATCACAAATCACACAGTGTCTTAGACACCAGTGCTTTTGTATAGTTTATATCACAAATCACACAGTGTCTTAGACACCAGTGCTTTTGTATAGTTTATATCACAAATCACACAGTGTCTTAGACACCAGTGCTTTTGTATAGTTTATATCACAAATCACACAGTGTCTTAGACACCAGTGCTTTTGTATAGTTTATATCACAAATAACACAGTGTCTTAGACACCAGTGCTTTTGTATAGTCTATATCACAAATCACACAGTATGTTATACACCAGTGTTTTTGTATAGTTTATATCACAAATCACACAGTGTCTGATACACTAGAGCTTTTGTATACTTTATATCACAAATCACACCGTGTCCTATACACCAGAGCTTTGATATACTTCATTTTAGAATTCACAAAGTATCTTATACACTATAGTTTTTATATAGCTAATATCAGATATCACAAAACGTTTTATACACTAGAGCTTTTATATAGTTTTTATCAGAAATCACAACGTGTCTTATACACTAGAGCTTATATATGGTTTATATCAGAACACCATAGTTTTTATATATCAGAATTTAAATAGTGTTGTATACACTAGAGCTTTAATTTAGTTTATATCAGAAATCACAACGTGTCTTATACACTAAAACTTATATATAGTTTATATCAAATATCGCATTGTCTTAAACAGCATAGGTTTTATTTTGTATATATTAAAAATTATATAGTGGCTTATACAACAGAGCTTTTATATAGATTATATCAGAAATCACAACGTGCCTTATACACTAGAGCTTTTATATAGATTATATCACAAATCACAAAGTATCTTATGCACTAGAGCTTTTATATACTTTATATTAGGAAACACGGAAGCTTTATATCTTATAGTTGTTTATATGGTTAACATAATCAGTAGTTTATACACCAGAGCTTTTATATAGTTCATATCATGAATCATGAATCAAATCATCTTATATGATCTTACAAGATCTTCTTCAACAGAGTTTTTGTATAGTTTATATCAAGAAATCACTGTCTAATACACTAGAGATTTTATATCGTTCTCATCAGAAATCACAAAGAGTCTTATAAACTAGAACTTTTATATAGTATATATCAAAAATCACAAAGTGTCTTATACACCAGAGCTTGTATATAGTTTATATCAGAAATCACAAAGTGTCTTATGCACTAGAGCTTTTATATACTTTATATAAGGAATCACAAAGTGTCTTATACATGGAAGCTTTTATAACCTACAGGAGATTTAGAGACACCAACGACTATTTTTTTACACAATGGGTAAACTATTCTACTCAAAATTGTATCATCTGCTTCAAGTACATTTGATCCATGTTAACTACATCTGTGAAAAGAGCTTGGACAGAAAAGGCACGTGCTCTAGAAGTTGACCCACGAACTTACAACCCTTTGACAAAATGAACAAGTCGGTAAACACAAACATTTTTACTCTATTACAGCACACACTTTGGCTATATAACTTATTTTTGCATTGTACGATGAATAACAGATAAAATAAAAGTGGGATCATTTGAAAAGGGTAAGCATTTATTTTTCAGCAGTTATATATATCTTATATATATTATTCATTTATAAGTACTTTTTAACGTTCATGTTTTAATGCACTCTAGAAGTCGGTGATTACCATCAAGGTACTCACCATATCCAATGATCCTTAAATAACGTGTGACCAAATTGCAAAAACAACGAACCTATCTTAGTGTGAAGTTTTGCAAATTTATTTGGTGGCATCTTCCCGGGTACATTGTTTATTTCCACCATTTAAATTAAAATGAAAATGGCCGCACTGAATTTGAAAAACTTCTATATAAAAATTGAGAGTTTTCTCCTAACGACAGATGACCATTTACCATTGGCTCAAATACTTTGAGTTGCCTTTTCGTTGGCGGTTGTTGTTTTTTATTGATACAGGGATATCGAAAAACGCGTTTAATGTCAACGTTCCGCAAATTTTATGGTCGGTATAATAGTCTTGTTTGCGACCTCTCTGTTTCACTAGGTGAAATGTTGAGTTGCCTTTTCGTTGGCGGTTGTTGAGACGTCTGTACCAATTGTGACGAGGATACACTCCTCACGTGTTTCATTGGACTTGACTGTGGACTCACGGCGGGTGTGACCGGTCGACAGGGGATGCTTACTCCTCCATGGCACCTGATCCCACCTCTTGGTTTACAGAGGTCCGTGTTAGTCCATTTTTACCGGATTTGTATCTATGTCCTGGACATCCTATTGATTTATACTTTGGGATTTTTATATTTTGATCTGTGTCTGACCACAAACTGTCTAAATACATTTGTCTAAACAAATGTTGACATTCTTCGACAAATTGGGATATCAGTCATAGGAAATGCAGACGATCTTTCATTCATCGACTTGGAAGTATTGACAATATATGGTCAATGACAGATCCATCAACTTCCATAAGTATATATCTATAAAATTATAATTATTTTCATCTTGATTCGATCATCTTTTCACAGTCAATTCAACAACTGAATTAATCTATTCAGATAGTTAATTGGTAATGATTAGTGATACGTTAACTTAAGTTTTTCAGTACGTGGTCTGTTTTTTAAGTATTTGATTTTTTTCAGTACATGGTCTGTTTTTTCAGTACGTAGTCTGTTTTTTCAGTACTTGGTCTGTTTTTTTTCAGTACGTGGTCTGTTTTTCGGTTCTTGGTCTGTTTTTAAGTACGTGGTCTCTTTTTTTCAGGACTTGGTCTGGTTTTTTTCAGTACTTGATCTGTTTTTTCAGTACATGGTCTGTTTTTTCAGTTTATGGTCTATTTTTTCAGTACGCGGTCTGTGTTTTTTACAATACACGGTCTGTTTTTTCAGTACTTGATCTGTTTTTTTTCAGTATTTGCTCTGTGTTTTTCAGTACATGGTCTGCTTTTCAGTATTAGATCTGTTTATTCATTACTTGGGTTATGTTTTCAGTACATGGTCTGTTTTTCTGTACTTGATCTGTTTTTTCAGTTTTTGGTCCGTTTTTCAGTACGTGGTCTGTTTTTTCAGTACTTGGTCTGTGTTTTTTCAGTACTTGATCTGTTTTTTCAGCACTTGGTCTCTGTTTTTCAGTTATTGATCTGGTTTTTTTCAGTACTTGGTCTGTGTTTTAAGTACTTGGACTGTTTTTGAGTACTTGATCTGTTTTTCCAGTACGTGGTTTGTTTTGACAGTACTTGATCTGTGTTTTTTCAGTTTGTGGTCTGTTTCTTCAGTATTTGGTCTTTTTTCAGTACTTGATCTGTTATTTCAGTGTTTGATCTGTTTTTTCAGTCCTGGTATGTGTTTTTCAGTACTTGATCTGTTTTTTTTTCAGTATGTGATCTGTTTTGTTCAGTACTGGGTCTGTCTCCATTACTGTATACCCAGCATATTTTTTTCCAGGTGTTTTTCGCCCTTTTACAACAGAAAATATATTCTTTAAACTCGCCCTAAGTAACTATAGTCTCATTGATGACGTGTTTGAGATGTCTGCAATTATTTGGTTTGAAATATTAGCTTTCAATTTAAATTTATCCTCTCATCTAAAGGCGAAAAAGGTTAAATTTAAATGAGAGCGATAAGTTTCAGTTATAAAGTAGAATTACTATAACCGAGTCATTTACCACAGACAGTGACTCCCTTTTTCGCCAGTCATACATTAAAGTAACTGATGTAAGTTTCACCTAACTTGACCTTTTCATTGAACTCGAAAGGTTTCCTTTAACATTTTCGACGGGTGTGGCATGCTGGCAGATGACGCCGACTCCTATCGGACACCTGGTCCTATCCCGTTTCGGATTCGCAATTGCTGTTCATGTTGAAACCATTTACATATATAATTTGTCGTACTCTGATGGAATTGGGTTTCGATAATCCATTGGAACTTCTTCATTTTTACTATTTATACATAAGATAATTAAAATGCCGTCAGATGATCCATACAGTTCTTATGATAATGTGTTGTATTTTCATTTATTGTAAATCTATAACAATATATTTCGATTTTCGAAATTACATCAATACAATTGTGAGTTGGTGGATTGACAAATTATTCCTGTAGGCTTACTTTAGTATTTGCAGTTTTTTCAAACAAGCAATCATAATAACTCTTACAGTAGTAATATAATTTGCTGATCATCATCAATGAGGACATTGTGAAATTATACTTTTCATTTCTTAAGACAAAACTTTGCAATGAGGACTTTGCAAGAGGACTTTGGAAGAGGACTGGCACGAGGAAATATTTGGATCCTCTGATTATGCCCTCTACAAACAGACAAGATTACGTCCGGAATTTGATCCAAGTTTTCCAGACGAAATGTTACATTTTAGGAAATGGATCTTAGTGCACAAGTCATTACCTATCTGACATATTGAATATGTGGGAAGATTTATATATAACAGTAGTGAGATATATCTTACTATTTGCTATGACTGAAAATTAAGATATAATATTGACCAAATATAAGATTTGTATATATATATATATATATATATATATATATATATATATTATATATATATATATATATATATATATATATATATATATATATATATATATATATATATATATATATATATATATATATATATATATATATATATATATATATATATATATATATATATATATATATATATATATATATATATATATATATATATATATATATATATACATTGAAATCAAAATGCATGTACTCGTCTCTCCAGAGAACGGTGTTCATGTGTGACTTAGGTTTGTCTTATTTTGTAGAAATTGTATTTACATTTGATATCTTTTAATCTTATCGGCATAAAAAAGGGAAGACAATTTCTCATTTTTGGAACACCTCATCTATATCCGGATGATACGGGATGGAAGGGAAAACACTTTCACATTTTGGGACACCTGATCTATATCCGGTTGATAGCAAATGGATGTTGTTGACTAAACTTGAAGCACAGGAGTATTGTGGATATGATTTCAGACCTTGAACCCATGTCAATGCAATTCACAGTGTGTATTTGATACGAATGTAAATGTTTGCTTCAATATCAATATCAATGCTTTATGTTTCACATGTGTCATATGTATGTTTAATTTAGATTTTATTTGCATTATCGGTGAGGGTGTACAGTTAGCAGGTTTTTTAAAGAAACGATAAATAATGTACGTCGGAACGTCGATGACGAATGAGTCGAAACTCCTCTCATATCAAAGTTAAACAGTTGTTCCGGTTTTTTTTTTCTTTTAAGACAGAAAAATTGCTCTTGAAAATTCCTGTTATCCGCTAAATTCCGGATATCTCTTAGTAATAGGTGTCCCGTTAGTTTCGATATTTCATTTGATTTCATTAAACTAAATCAACCCCGCGCACGATGAAACATATTTTAAACTCTACTGGTACATTCAACGGTTCATTCCAAAAATGTGAATATTATTTTTTGTTTCCTGACCATCCTTATAAAATCGAGTCCAGCAGTGATTTTGTTACAATTAATGCAAGGACAGCTGCCCTTATTACATTAATACGAATCACTAACAGGGATATATCACTTAATATCAAGGCACAACTATAAACTTTACAAAAATTATGATTTATGACATATCCAAACAGAAAATAACGCAAGTGGAGTATGGACCGAACGCCAACGATACCGGTGGAAGCTAATATCAGCTGGAAAAAATCCCATCAAACACTTTACATCCGGTACAGATAGTAAAATCCATTACAATTTTTAAAATGTTTTGTTTTCTCACGAATCATTTAATACAGTTTGTATTTAACCATACAGTTTGTATTCCATCATGCAAGATACAAACCGTGAAACTTTCTGTGATATAAAAAAGTAAAGATATTTAATCTGTTGCTGCTGTTTAAAGTCAAGAAATGCTGTTTACTGTTAGACGGCGATATCGGCCAGATTTTTTAACTATTGGCTTAAATTCTCGACTTGGCTTAGTTTTGAAGTTCATATTTTTTAGACAAAAATTCGGTATAAGGTCAATATTACTACATATGGTTGAAAATTACCACTACAAGATGTACACAGTGCATTATTCACACACGAGATCAATATGGGTTCGCACCAGTCTATACAAAACAAGTAAGCAACAGCGCGCAATGTCTTCGCATAGGAATGATTGAAGTCAAAACCTATCTCAGAATACACACAAAGACAATTTATTTTACCACACTTTCCTTTAACATTCAGACATATTAGAGATTCATTTAAAACAGATGGACATGGTGTGGGCTGAAAACCACTTATGCTGTAATTCTTATTATCACCGTATCAGAGTTACCGCCTTTTGATCACTCTTTTGACAGGAAAAACAAAAATACACCAAATCTCACGAAATCTCACGATATTACAGAGACAACACGATAAGGTGGAAATAAAAACAATTAGTTTGATAGATTGAAAGGAAAGTCAAATATGGCTATGAAACACTGCATAGACTGCATCTCGGATAGCAGATAAAATACAAGGTTACGATTATACCAGTTGCTAAAGGTTGGCAATAGTCGAAAAAAGTAGTGAGATTTAGTAACACCTGTAGGACGTAAAATAAAAAAACCGTGTCAAACACTCGCCATTGGGCAAATGTAATGTGCCTACAATCTCATGTAGATCAACAAGTTCAACTTTGTTCTTTTAGGAATGTTGAATTCCTTTTGACTTCAGTATTTACCCTAATCAATTGCATTGTAAACTACGGTATTTTGTACTTGCCGCCATATTGAAGTTCACTTGTTTACACGTTGTACTTTATACACTGTTAAAAGCCCCTTCAATATGAAGAGTTACACAGACGGAAATAAGACTATTTTAATAAGACAGTCATGAAAAAGGTTTACTAATTCCAGTAAGTGGACAGCTAAACATATACACTTTGCCATTGGTGCGAACTAAATTGTACTTGTGGGGATATTACGGCTAATGGTAAAAGCACTTGACCACATCTTAAAATTCAGAACACGTTGGTAGATAGGAAAAACAATATTTGGACTCATACAGGCAGGATTTGATTTGGTTGCAAGACAAAATGCCCAAATTCTCTGTAAAGTGGTAACAAGTGTGGTACTATGATTTGTCCCATAGTACACATAAAGATAGGACCTGATTTGGTCGGAATTCAGTATTTCTATTGTTTTGTAGAATGGTCGCAAGGTTGGTCCTATAATTTGTCCCTTAGAACTCATGAAGACAGGACCTGATTTGGTCGCAAGTCAAGCCTAATTATTTGTAGAATGGTTGGAAGTGTAACCCTAATACTCGCTTCACTACTTTGATCGAAAGTCACAAGGCCTAATTCGTTTTTGTAAATGGGCGCAAGTGTGGTACTAAGACTTAGGACATTCGCTGTTCGATAATATTAGTCACTTGCGATGTTGGCATACACTTAAGGGCCGTAAATTACTTTTTGCAACAGCGGAATTTCACATTATGATCGTTTCAGACACGCCGACACATATATGCATCCGTGTTTTCAAGATTAAGAATAAATTAATTCTGCATGTACCAAGCGATTAAATTGCATTTTAAACAAATCAAACGTGTCTGTCTAAGTTATTAGATATAGAGGACAGCATTTGGAATCATTGGTTGGTATTTTTGGAATTAAATTGTTGATTATGTATCCTGTCCGGGTCATAAAGAGTTGGCCTAAATAAAGGTGGCACTCTCAGCGTGAACAACGACTTGAAAAACACAGTGTGCACCCCTAGAATAATAAAAATTAACTAAATGTGACAATCAAACCGCAAGTAAACTCCAGTTTTAATTTTTGAAAATGCTTTAATGATCTGCATTGATATTACATTACTTGTCTTGCATTTTTGCAAAGACGGACTTTGATCGGCTTTCCTCATAAATCTGTTTTCCCGGTAATTCTCTTCATTGTTATTATCTGAAATAATAATAATAATAATAATAATAATAATAATAATAATAATAATAATAAAAATAATAAAATACTACTACTACTACTAATAATAATAATAATAAGAATAATAAGAATAATAAGAAGAAGAAGAATAAGAATAATAATAATAAGAATAATAATAATAATAATAAAACTAAAACTAATAATAACAAAAATAATAATTGTATTCATAAAGATTTATCCCCAGAATTGTATTTTACAATAGATTCACGGATGAAACATTGAAGGAAATTTATACACAAAGACAAAAAGTGAATGCGCTTTCGATAACATTTTTCAAACTTCGCTAATCAGTTGTTATCATGCAAACCGTTTCGTTATATTTGTCATTTCTCAAAAGCAGCTATTCAAATTCTTGGTGAGTTTTATTGGAGTAATGATCAAGGGTATTTACAAATGATACCACCAAGGCTTCTATTTGGTTGAAATGTGTCAGTTCCTCAAAATAGGGAGTAAGGTCGTCATTAAACTTTCTAGGATAATAATGGGCAAATTTGCATTTTCCAAATTCCATTTTATGAATTATTGACGTCCAATAGATTTAATCACTTACGCTTCAGAATAAACGTCTTCTCCAGCCGCTCCTTTTTCTCCTTTTTCTCCCTTATCGCCAGGATCTCCTTTATCACCGATGACTCCTACATTGATAAATAAAGTATGAAATGAACATGTAAAAATATTGAGTGTCAGTCAATCACATTGTATCATTAATGATGAAAATTCACTCATATATGTTGATGCAATATATGTCGACGAAAAAGAAACTAAAGACACCACATAATATAAAATATCTCAGATATCAAAGATTATACATAAGCTACCTACTTGAACATTTTAGTTACAATCAGACAAATGTGTTGATTTTGGCTTTCCTATTGTCAACATTCGACATTTAAGTAGTAATATCTTTTTCTCGCCATCATATGGTATCGCAAGATAATCCATATCATGGCCAAAATTTGAACATTTCATAAACAGAGGTAAACTACACTATACTGATAAGATGTAATTATTAGGATATTAAGAACTGTGTTAAATGTCAACATTTGGCAAATTCTAATAATGCATTGGCTGTTCGAAAGTGGTTAATCGTCTTGACTGAATATGATGATGACGAAGATCTATTCCTCAATTATTTCATTTAACTAGGGACTCAAGCTGGGTGTGAACGGTAGACATGGGGAGTTTACACCTCCATATCAACTGATTCCATGAATTTTTTGAGACTGAAGAATATTTTTTTTTGGATAAATTGGTATCTGCAATTTTGATATTGCATAATCGTCAAAATAAACAAAGAAGCTTAAGGTTCATGGATACACCGTTGGAAAAAACTTCTGACGCACAATAATTTTGATATTGTCAGATTTGTCTGAAAATTGTTATACAAAGGTATTTTGATGATAGATGCCCCATACCTTTTAGAGGTATTTTAGTATTACGAATTGATTGGTAGATCTTACTAAGGTGTCGGTTACCTCGGTAACAAAATAAAAGCAAGAAATTGGTCAAAATTTGATCGTTTTTGCTGAAAAATAGTAATTGGGTTTTCCTTTTTTTCTATAACGAATTCAATGGCAGATGTTAAGAAGTGTCAGTTGCTCAAGGCGGGTGTGACCCGTCAACAGGGTATGCTCCTCCGTAACACCTGATCCAAGCTCTTGATTTCAAGAGGTTTATGTTTGTTATTTTTTTATACCAGATTTGTAACTATATACTGGACATCCTAATGATTTATTCTTTGGAATCCAAGAATTTTTATATATTGCTATGGTAACAAAATAAAGGCTACTGTTTGGTCAAAATTGTGTTATTTTTAGATTTTTGTTTTTCAAAACTTGGTATACACAGCAATTTTGACACAATGGGTTCAATAGTAAATGTTACGGACAAGTGTAGCTATTTGTTGCTATGGTATCAAAATAAAGACTTTTATTTGACCAAAACTTAACTTTTGTTAGATCTAGTAGTATTTAGGGTTATTTTTTATTTTATTTTTTTTATTTTATGAACTCCATAGAAGATGTTTATGGAGGTTTGTAGGATCAAATCATTGTAAATACACACACGCACACACACACATACACACATACACACACACACACACACACACACAAACACAAAACAGACGGGTCACCTATTAATTTTGTTTAGTGTATTTGATGATGACATAGTTGTAAATGACCTGATATAATTTTTTTAAAACTTGGCATGTTACCAAAATACCTTAAATGGACGTTTCCCTTTAGTATTTGTGAATAATCTTATTAATCTTATAATCTATTTAAGAAAAAACCTGCATCGCCAATAAAATTTATATTGCAGTAACACAATGTTTTCTGTTATATAAGAAAAATTCTTACTTCACTAATAATGTTTTATTTTCAAACGAAATATGTTTTATTTGAAGTCGGCTAGATCTTGTAAGGATATGTGCATATTCGTTGTTTATTCGTCCGCACAAATGGTACTAATTCATGTATAAATTCATGTGACGTTTGTGCGGGACTATTGTTTCTATTAGTGATGAAATGAAGCTAGCAGACGATTTCCCGCGGTAACGTCATTTCAGCGCAAAGATTGCTACAGTTACATTGCATTGTCATTGGAGATACTAGTACCACAAAAACGTTATCGGTTATCACGTAATACATGAATTATTGTATATTTCATTTGAATTTGGCAGTGGTCTCGCGGCAGGTATAACCTGTCAACAGGGGATGCTTACTCCTCCTTAACACCTTATCCCACTTCTGAACTTCTAGAGGTACGTGATTGTCCAATATGCATACTATTGGCTACCCAAGAAGAGACCAATGGCCTTACCTAAGTAAACTGGCAAACATTCTCACAAAAAATAGCTTAGGTAACAGTGGGACTCAAACCTGAGCTGACAAGAAATGAGAGACTTCATGGTTTAAAGCACAATGCTCTAACCACTCGGCCCCTTTACAAATGATAAACACTGTTGTATTTTGTACTTTTTTATAGCTGCTAATTGAGATTTTGGTAAATAGCACGAGTAGATATTGAAAGTATACATACCAGTTTCACCTTTTGCTCCTTTAGAAGATGGTTCACCTGTAAAATTAGAAAAGTTTTTAAAAAAAAAAACATCGCATTACGCAGCACAAGCATATTTAATCAATTCTCGAACAGTCAGCCTTTGATATTTAGAAATTTTGGCGATATATCGAATTTGGCGATGAATTATATGTCCGTTTCATAAAAAATAGAGAAACTGTGCTTTTAAATCATAGACATTTCTTTAATGATCAGTCCAAGTCTTAAATCCAAAATGAAAAATTTTAATAAACATAAAACATCAACAATTCCCTTGCTTATTTGTTTTTCATTTTCTTGGTTTACATACTATTTCCTGGTTTTACACCGAATATATCTAAAGCGACCAATTGGCCGTTATTTTCATCTCGGTCACCCATGGCGGTATATCGAGGTAACTGTCATTTTAAAATGGACATTTGTTAAAAATATATAGTAGAGGACGGCGATAACGAATCTGGTTATAAAAGAGAATTATAGATAGCATGGAAACGTCCCTGGAAATACGCGGCGTTATTGCGAGAATGGCAACGAATCGAGTGGGATAATTCGAAAAATGACTGATTATATACATAAACAAACAATGAGATACATAGTTCCCCAGAGGTTTAGGTAAGTCCGCAGATTTATATATGACACACGGTTTACCGTCGCGACCCCAAATATAGTTCCGAGCCGTTCCTTTGCTGGACGCCATGATTTCTTAATAAGTACGCAGATGCGCGCCGCAGTAACTACATCATTTAGAATCGACTTCAATTCATATAATGTTTTACCCAAATCTCACCCTGTGATATATTTATACCTTTTCGCCTCGACATAAAGAGTTGTCGGGAAATAATGATGGGGAACAACAAGACGTATCTCAGGATTAATTTTATTTGGAATTATTTGATTAACACTCTGCTGATGTAAGATGTAACATATCCGTATTTAAATTTTACAGCCATGTGATAACCATGCTTACACATAATTTCGAATAATAAAACTAAGGAAAGAACTAGACTGACTTTGGCATAATAGTGCCTTACCTGAATACGTAAATCGAATTGTCCATATTGCTACAAGTCAAACTTTAAAGGAGAATTTCCGATCTTCAAATTTCATATATACAAAATTGGATTTGATAATTTAACTTATGGATTCTCAGTCTACTTGGCAATTAAAGGCTTTTGATCTTTGAAACGGCTAAATGATATTTCAATACTTCTAATTGACAACGAGGAATTCAATATCGATCTATCTAATATGAAATATTTAGAGCTGATATAGCATACAACGTTTACAGTAATATACTGTATGTGTACTTATTTTAGCGTAACTCCAATATTGCGCTAAATCAAGAGCAGCGCTAACATTTCTCCATGTCATTCTGTCTACAGGACAAAGCTAATGAAATTTATTGCGCGATTTCAAGATTGCGTTATAAGTCTGTACACTCTGAAAGCGCTAAATGTGATCGCGCTAATTCAAATACACATACAGTAAAACAATGTCTGTGCATTGTGGTAGAATTTACTTTTAAATAAGTCTGGACGTTCGTTTAATGAACTACATTTGTATTACCTTTTGCACCTGCAGTGCCTGGGGCCCCTTTCGAGGCTGTACTTCCTTTAGCACCAACTTCTGAATCTCCGCTAGATCCAGAGACCCCAGTTTCTCCTTTATCGCCTTTTGTACCTCCAGTACCTTGAGAACCTTTGGAACCTGCAGATCCAGAACCTCCCTTATCTCCTTGCACTCCCTTTTCGCCAGTGTCCCCAACGTCACCCCCTTCTCCCTTTGTACCTTCATCACCTTTATCGCCGGCATCACCTTGGTCCCCATCGGTACCTTTATCGCCTTTACTACCATCGCTACCTTTATTTCCAGTCATACCTCAATATGAAAAAACAAGAACTGTATTATGTTTGATCATCAAATCAGTACAATATATGTATCTTTGATTTCCAGGAGTTTAAAATCCAATCGGTGGTTACAAATGCGTTAACAATGAAATTCTCTGGGAAAGTACCGAGGGATATCCAGCAGTTCAATGAGAAAAAGTTTGACAGAAATAATGATTTTTTAATTAGTAACGTCACGCTTAATAAATTAAATTATAAGGTGGATATAGTAATTTTGTGCACTGTACAGGGATAAATTTTTTTACAGGTTGCAATTATCACGTTTTTCTCTTTCCTGATACGGTCAAGTTTTTTTTTTAATTTGCGGATAGGGATTTCCTTAAAGCTACATCAGGACCCAGGGCCATAAAACTATTCGGAGACAAATGTTTAATCAATTTCAAGATTTTACTCAAATCATGAGACTTTCCTCAACTTGGGTAAAGTTGTGGGCCAGAAAAGAATTCTTACACAAATTTCTTTCTCAAGTGATAAAATACTTAAGTACTCCATGAAGTTGACTAAAGTATTCTTAAAAGCGAAAATGGCTACCTCTATGTTTGCCTCGGGATAAATAAACACAGATGTCATTGTCATTGTCGCCCTAGAGTATTTCGGGACATGTTTAATCCTTTGGCTTTCGAAAACAGCGTGGTATTTTAGCGAAATAGGGATAGGAGACCAACACTTCTTTCTCTGTTGGCTCGTTTTGGCCTTATGACGTTTGATTATATCAACAATAGGGACGGTGTAAATTTAGTCCGGTATATGTGCCACAGTGTATGTTCCGAGTCATTAATCTTATCTAATGTACTTATATTAATTTACTTGTATCTTGAATATCGTGTATATACATATATTATATGTATAAATTACTGACTGTGTCATGTATTGGCATTTTACAAGACGTTTTAAATGTTTAGAAAACAGTTATGTATCTATTCCCCTTTTTATGCCACAAAACGTGCTGCCTACTTGATTTTAATGCCTCTTGGTTGGTTATTAGATAATTAATCATAGATTATGGTAAGAATATAGAAGTTCAGTTGGGACATATGTCCGGGACGAGATTTACACTGCTCATTGACAATAATACTCAGCTGAGAAAATTCTAAAGTCGTTTTATGGGCCGCGAGTTTTCACTTTGTACTCACATGAGTAAATTCTTAACGTTTGAGGATAAAATGTGTTATTATTACTGCAATGGATACAAATGAAACCCAGACAGAATATGCGACGATGAGAAATAATGCGACTTGGGTAATTGCAAGTGGGTAATAGAGAAAAAAGACAAAATGGTGTCTTAATTATGTTATGATAGAGATCGAGATCCTTTGGGTATTTCCTACGTTGTGTCTTTGCAATTTTGTTAATTTTAAGTTTGTGTTTGCTATTCTGTTGCTGTTTCGTGTTTATGATTTTATAAAGTCGTTCATAATTCAATGCGAGGACGTGTGGTGTTAAGACGTGGATAGTCCAAAGAAAATGGGTATCACGATATTTGTGCAAAAAAGGATCGATATGCATAACACAACTAGACAATCAAATGCTAGAGTTTTTATCCAATCATCTTGCATTTCTATGGACCAATCAGAATCTTAGCCAGGTGTATAAGAAAATATATACTGTATGGTTGTTTAATTTCACGAGGAGAAAATTTTGCATTTTTTCTGAAAGGAACTTATCCACGTTATATATTAAACGTTCGCGCAAGATTTCTTTGGCCGTGAATATAGCGAAATTAAATACCCGGCGTATAAAAGCAACTATACAGTAAATCCACAGGGAGGAAACATTTAGAATACGTAAGTACATAGTTAAGGAATGATTATTTTTCAGTCTTTCCTAAATTCAATTGTCTTCAGTAATTTGATAAACAAAATAAATTGAGAGAGCTACGTTGGGGACGTTTGGTAATATTTTCCTTGTGAGCCGGATTGATAAGACATAAACTGAGCTTAAGTGAGTGGCCTGTTGTGTGAGTCCCAGTGAGATACATACTGAGTCAAGTGTGTGAGCCTCTTAATGAGCCAGGTATGGAAGTACAAATGAGCCACTTGAGAGCCGGTGTTGTAGCATAGACTTCCCCCTCCGCATAGAGTTTTTTACCGGAAGAACGGGTCAGGGCCCACCCCCGGAAAAATGAGCTCAGCATAGAATTCCCTACTAGGAAGAGTCAACTCCTAGGAAAAAGCGCCCCAGCAAAGAATTTCCACCAGTTCGCTTTCCCCCTAATGACATATATATATATATATATATTAAATCAATGGGAAAAGACGTGTCAACTGCACCGAAAAGAGCCTTCGAATAAGTAAACTGCACTTGCACAGAGCGCTTCATACCTAATTTGCGTGTTTGTTTATTTTATAAATTATTTATGTTCGTTTGAGTGAAACGAATTAGAACATAAATCATATTTATCGAAGTTACAATAACACGTGTTTATGTTTACTTGTGTTTCACAAATTATTGGTCAGTTTTATACGGGTATGTCATCTGACATGTCACAATTGAATATTCATTGCATGAATTTCAGTTTGTTTTTGTTACGTTGTAACGTAATCCGATATTTGTATAGAATATAGCCATTCGAAGGCTCTTTTCAGTGCAGTTGACTTATTTCCGCCCACCCCACACCCATTTACATAAGTATATAGAATAAAGTTTTTAAAATTTGAACTATATATTTTGTTTTTTACATTGTAGTCACGTGGTCAGGAGACAGTGACATTTTGTTTGTATATTTATTATATCTAAGTAAACTGCACTTGCACAGAGCGCTTCATACCTAATTTGTGTGTTTGTTTATTTTATAAATTATTTATGTTCATTTGAGTGAAAACGAATTAGAACATATATATATATATAATATATATATATATATATATATATATATATAATATATATATATAATATATATATATATATATATATATATATATATATATATATATATATATATATATATATATATACGTGTCCGGTTCTTTTAATAGAATTATGTTAATCTATGTTGACCGAAGATTAACAGTACAACTTTAAGTTTTTGTATAAAAATGTAATAACTGTAATCTTGGAATTTATTAGCTACATTCAAGTTTTTGTCAATAATTTAATTGATATATTAAGCTGCCAAAAAGTAAACGAACAATATATAAGATGAGACAAGATCACTGTACTATCACTAAACATTTTAAACAATAAATGATTATGGCAACCACATTCTTGCATTTTATTGTTAAACATGTACAATGTCACGCCTTCATTGTACATATATAACTATAAATTGTTTGTATTTAGTTGCCATGTATGCCTTGATCTTTAATATGTACCAGGGTATCATAGATTTGCATTTAATAATAATAATTCAGAATAGTTTGTGTAATATTGGCCTTCGTCAGAGTGAGAACATCTCACCATTGTTGTTCACTTTGTACTTAAATGATATTGAAGAATATTTCTCACTAAATCATTTATATGGGTTAAAATATAAGTAATGATATGTGGGAAACATTAGGTACGTATTTTAGACTTTTGGCATTGCTGTATGGTAGTTATACAGTTCTTTTCTCTGAATCTGCTGATGGTCTACAGACAGCATTGAATGTTTTTGTTTTAAACTATTGTTTAGAAATTGTAAGTAAATGTTGACAAACAAACGTTATTGTATTTTCAAAGGGAAAGAAAACTAACTATAATTTTTGTGACTGAAATATGAAAATGTGAACATTATTTTAAATCGTATATACATACAATATTATCAAGAGCCTATATACGCATATGCATTAAATACGCATGCGCATTAAATACGCATACGCATTTTAGGGTGTTGATAGCACGAATTCATAAGAAAAGCAAATCTTTTTTCTGATAAATTACTCCATTTCTGTCATTTTACGGCAAAAAAAATTATATCAACTGTTAAATAAATCTATTATTATCCAGATAATAAGTCAACAAAAATAAATAATCTATTTTTTACGATTGAGAATTTCATAATATTTTTATATTTAGACTGCATTATCTCCATCAATTTCTAAAAGCACATCTATTTTCTATTTTGAAATTTGGAAACAAAAGGGGGGACAATCTATCCCAGGGCGTTATTTTAGCCCACGGGGGAACTCTGTACTGACTTTGTGTATTGGGGCGCTTTTGTTCGCATGGGGGATTGGGTCCAGACCCATTTTTCCGGTGGACAAACTATGCAGGGGGAAGTCTATGCTACAACACCGGAAGGCCCATTAAATTAGCCCCCCCCCCCCTAAGTTACTATGGAGTCCAGTTCAACAAACCTGGCTAGTGAGCTTTGCTGAGCCAGTGGAAAACTGAGCCGTCAAGAGTTATTAATACGGTTTGGATTGTGTCACTCATATAAATAGGTGTGAGAGGCAAATGTATCACAAGGAGAAATGTGGAACTTGTAGATGATAGGTTTAGGGGCAGATTACACGCATTTTCCATATATCTTGTTCTTTGTCTATCTCGCACACGAAAGATCTTGTTTATTTAATCCTGAATGCCAGTAATGCCCAATATAGGTTCTAATGTAATAAGAGTTATGCCCCTTTACGCTTTTTTTCTATGTACTTTTCATTTAAAATCATACTATCTGAAAAAAATGACCTGGTAATTAACCTCTTTACATCTCTTTTCCCCATTAAACAAGTCATAGGGGTTAGAACATTTTATATAAACGAATCAGAATCCGAGCAGTTCGTTCGATGTTAATTCAGCAAAGATATGTTTAGAAGAGGCTGCATGTTACATAAACATGAATAAAGCTGTCGCTGAATGTATAATACAATTAATTATATTTTGAAGTCATTGACTTCACAAAATACATGATGGAAAAATATTTCTTCGTTATTTGTCTAAATCAATTCATACTAATAATGACGGTCTAGTTTTTGGAACATAATGTTTGAGCTTTCGTGTTACATTTAGTCATGTTATACATACGCGTATCTTTTCCAGAAAATAGGCAGTATTGTTTACCAATTATTAATCCAATCTTTTCCTAGTACACGAGTACACAATGATGTGACGTCACTAACCAAAGTGAATCTTTGAACGCAACTCTAGAACAAATTACATTTTGTTTTATCTTTCCAGGCTTAATTGTTGATTTCATCAATGTTAAAATAATATGCGGTTAAAAATCTATGTATTATAAGCTTTGTTTTGCTATATTCCCTGTTGCGTAAAATTTCACTTCATCGTTTGACCTATATGTTGTTTTCCTGTTGCTATATATATATATATATATATCAAAAAGTTAATATTCAAATTATAATGCAAATATACAGCGTCGAGGATTTCATTATATTTTTTAATTTCAAGAGTTCTCGACGAAGTGTGTGTGTATATATATATATATATATATATATATATATATATATATATATATATATATATATATATATATATATATATTCAAAATAGCCGCGTATTCACAGAAAGGATTATGATATCAGCCTGCACTCATAAAAAAGTATACGAAATATTGCTTGCATCACCTTCATGCATGTCTACACTCATATATATATCAATACACCCAGTTGAAAAATATCAATTATTGGCGTGTACTATAAAAAAGAACTTCATTCTCCTGTGTATCAGCAAAAATACAAACGGCGGCAAAAAAAAAATATAGAAAACAGGAAACACAATGTGAATGATAATAATAATAATAATAATAATAATAATAATAATAATAATAATAATAATAATAATAATGGTCTCACCTTTATCCCCCTTGTCACCGTCACCACCTGAATCTCCGACAGTTCCTTCATCGCCAGTATCACCAACAATTCCAAGTCCTTTTTCTCCAGTGTTTCCCTTATCGCCTTCGTCACCTTTATCCCCAATTTCACCTTTATCACCTTGATCACCTTGACCACCCTGAGGACCGTCTGATCCTTTATCCCCCTTGTCGCCTTGAATACCTAGGTCACCTTTTTCACCTATAAAAATGAGAACATAGGTCAACTTCTTCATAATTAATTGTTATGAACTTCTTTCATTTCCGAAAGTAGTATAATGCCCTTATCACCCGTCTATGGCATTTATGTTTGATTTTGTTTTGTTTTTTGTCTTATTTTTAATATATTTTATTTTCAAATTAAAATAAAAAGAAAAAACAAATGAATTTGATTGCAAGTGATCGTGATTTATAATACATCCACTTACTAATAACGCACGCTAACACATTTTTCTTTTTCCGATAACACCACAATTAGCAAATTATTACGTTATGATCTTAATAAAGAGGATAATGAAAGACAAGAGCTGAAAAATTGATGGTTATATAGTCAAATCGCTTGCTTTCTGTAATGCATTTTAACAACATTTATTATTTCAAATTTAAAAATGATAAAATGTTAATTTTACCACATATTCAATGCCGGGCGCGGTCCGGATACCTGCGTATGGTGTTCATACCTTCCGAATGAATAAACATAGATCTGTGTCTACGAAAGACCATTTCATACAAAGCGGTAAAGTACCATAAGTTAATGTTAAGATATTCTCATAATGATATGAGAAGCTGTTATTGTCAAGTCAATATTTTTGCCAATCTAGTGGTTGATACAGCGCTGTGTCAAAAGTATTCGCGATTTTTACGTAATGACAACGTTGTTGCTCTGCGCTTTGCTCAGGGAATGGGTGATAACTCTAATCGTATGCCATGTTGGCCATCAAAATTTCTACAGAGGTCCCGTTACATCAGAGGTTACGTCACCAATAAGATTTTATCGTCTGCATTCTACAATATAATGTAAATAAACCACTAATTCGCAGTGAATAGAAAACCAACAGCAATCTCAGATGACGTGAACAAAATTATTGAAAAGAAATTAGGACAAAAATCGTAAGTTATTGATAGTATATTACGGATACCCGACTCAACCGCTAGATTAATTTGGAAAAAGGATATTTCCCAACTGGTGAAATCAAAACTGAAAAGAAACGGACACCCGCGGAAGTTGTCAAAACGGGATCGAAATTTGGTTATTCGTCAGGGATATTTTTTGATAGCGTACGTGGTCTTGTTACCAAGAAAAAAGCCTCCAAAATTTTAGGAAGATTATTATAAATCAAAAAAAGATAAAATCATAACTCTGACGTCTGTGCACAAAGAAATTGATAGATAATCGTAACTGTATTTTTTTTTCAATCATTACCGAAACTTATTTTTAACAGTAAAACCCAGTGGCAGATCCAAGAGGGCGTTAAGGGCGTACCCCCTTTGGACGCCAAAATATAGATGAATGTACAGTGATAATCAACTTAAAAGCTCAGAATTTGACCAAATAGCGGTTTAAAACCTACACTTTTTAAATAAAAAATGAGAAAATAATTAAGATAAACTGCCCAAATTTTCGCGACTCGCTGCGCTCGGTGAAAACAATTTTCTCTCCCTTTCCTATAACTTGAAATCCTGGACCCATCCTGGCTTTGTCTCTTTTTTCAGTTTATGGTGTTTGACTACTCTTTGTTTTATTTCAGTTTCTTTAGAGGTTTGCCCTACATATCAGTATAAAATCTAATAAACAATATGTCGTTTGCGTTTTATCAGCATGTATGAATATGACAATTTATGAGTAAACAAAATTTGCACCCGATCAAAATATATACGATGATATCAAATTCTTTACACAGAAAGAATTCACCGTTTTTGCGTGTATGTTTCTTGTCAACCCCTCCCCCAAAAGAAATAACAACAACAAAAATAAAACAAAAACAAAAACAAAAAAACGTACGCTCGACCCTCTTTGAAGATACCTGAATCCCATCCTGACCCATGCTAACGGAATATGCGATACAAAGACATAGTAATTTAACAACGGACGTGTAAACAGCATTCAAACTTTTCGTACCAAATGTATTCGCATCCTCCCGTATTTGATAATTGTGTTTTTTTAATCACAAAAACTATTCGTATGTAGAAATATTTCAAAACTGAATAACAGATGTACACCACACACACACACACACACACACACACACACACACACACACACACACACACACACACATTCTGGTGATTGATGTAGAAAGAACATTTTTAGCAAGAGAAATAAATATTTTTGGGTGAAATTATTCACATCTTAATTCTAATCTTCAGTGGAAAGTTCATTCAATATATATATAAAGTGTATGATTATGCCCATATTCACAGATTGGTGGAACGACGGGAACCGCGTGCTGTCCCCTATGATTTTAGTTGAACTATATTAGAGATACGATGCTTTAGCGAAGACATTTGGACATTAGTGTTAATTTCTCAGAAGCCGCAAAATGAACAAGAAAATAAAAATAATTCGGAATCATTGTACAGGTTTATAGGGACAATACATTATGTATCAATTGTATGTATATAATGGAAAACAGGACCTTAGTCAAATTGCAACAACAACAGAAAGAAGTATGGGAGTTGTGTTATATGGTTCTAAATTATTTTCCGGTAATTTCCTACAACCTTCTAACTTCCACGATGACCTACGTACATACGTCGGCTACAGTTAGGAATGTACGTATCAATGAACTTACGTACGTATACACGTATAATATATATTGTCTTTCTGAACAATGCACAGACGAGAAGACAACGAAGTAATTCTATTGTATTGTTGTTTAATTTTCCCCAAACATTTTCCATTTAAGATATTGATATGTCACCAACTTTAGGTGTAGTAACACAGATTTTTAATGTGGGATGAACGATGCAGTGAGTACTTAGATAAGTACGGCCATATCGTTATCGGTTTTGCATTTGTTGGATGGAAGAGATTGGGTGCAATTTCTGCTGTTATGAGGCTGTGCGTTATGTATATGTCAGTCCTCATAGAAAACTTTGTGCTTGACCTGCCAGGATGCCATCATTTTTTCATAATCGGTTGTTCTAGTCTAACTTAGAATTACGTTTATAGATGGTATACGAGAGCTCTGTCGATACGGGAGATAACACGCTTAACAGGCCTATAGGTATTTGTGTGAGTGTCATGGTACACTTTGTGTAGTTCTGGCTAATTTTATAAATTTTATACATCATATACTAATTGTTGTAATCGAAAATTAGAACGAATGTCATTCGCCAATTGAAACATTGCAAAATATTTTAATTATGCACACACTAAGAAATTACGGTAGACTTGTATATGCAATTTAAATCCAATAAGAAAGCAATATTATAAACATTTATATTATTAGGGTTTGATGCTAATTTTGAAAATCCTACATACACACGTATCCCACATTAAAAATAAAAAAGTACCAATGGGGTGATCGAAATTCAAGTCCATTACAAAACGACAAGATAGATATGTAAATGGACTCAACATGAAGAACAATTGCGAATTCCAAACGGGATAGGACCAGGTCTCAGGAAGCAGTCAGCTTCCTCTGCCAGCATGCCACACTCAACGGAAATGTTACACGGAAACCTCTCGATTCCAGTGAAGAAGGTCAAATTCGATGAAATTGTGATCAGATACTTTCATATGTGATTGGCGAAAGGGAGTCACTGTCTATCTAATATTCCTAAAAAGGGGACTTCATATTGTTTAAGGTCTCATTATCGACCATTAAACTTCTTTAACGACGTTTTCAATACCGTAACCTTGTGTAAGTAGTTTTATGGCGAGTCGTTTAGCTCTCAGAATAAAACATTCATATGCAGAGCATATTAAATAAAGATAGTATATAACAAAATAAATGAAAAAAAGCCTTTTGTGGATTCATTCTAGAAAACATTGTGATTTTTCAAGTCTATTTTCTGCCTTCCAGACACTAAAACTTTATTTACTATTTTCTATTTTTCAAAAAGCATTTCTTGGGGCGTGCGCATCCCACGCCCACACTAAATCCGCCCGTGGTAAAAAAAAATAATTAAAAGGATGAAATCTTTCAAAATCATATATAAGTATTACACTTTTTTGATATACCTACAACCGATATAGAGCTATCATTTTTATATTGGACACATAAAAGGCATATACAAACGGAACGGTTTTACCTGCGTTATAAATAACAGGAAAGCTGATTTTTTCAATCCATAGTTACAAATAATTGTTATTGCGTTATTGTAAAAGTTGTTAGATAAATAAAGCTTTATTTTAAAATATCGATGTTTTGCTTTCGGTTTATGTAAAATTAAATTGTTTTTGTGATTTCATCGAAATCAGTGGAGATTCAAATTGTGCAGTGTAACAATGACCACTTGCCGACGGCTAAATACACAAGGACCATATAATCGGACACTTATGATTGGTTAGTCTTGGCTATTTATGGTTATACCGCAGATGAACGCCATGACACTTACCTAATGTTCCTTTGATACCCGTAATTCCCTTTTCACCAATATTTCCTGAAACCAAAATATAAACACAAGTATAGTCAGTGAATAGAGAACAGTTGTGCAGTTTACAAATGAACTAAATATGGAATAGTAAAACTCAAATATAATGAAACAGAGAGAGAGAGAGAGAGAGAGAGAGAGAGAGAGAGAGAGAGAGAGAGAGAGAGAGAGAGAGAGAGAGAGAGAGAGAGAGAGAGAGAGAGAGAGAGAGAGAGAGAGAGAGAGAGAGAGAGAGAGAGAGAGAGAGAGAGGAGTCTGGCTGGGTAAGTTATTATCCTGCCTGGAAGAAAGTGTAACTAGAATCCTTTCTGTAAAACTTGGACACATGACCAGAAAACGACTAAAGGTATCGTTTATTGTCAGAATATGACTTCAAAGTGAACGTGGATTATCATTTGATGAATAGGACATACAATGGAACTTAGATGTATTGAAATCAAGGAACTAAAGCAACATTAATAGAGTTAGATAACCAAATGTCCAAATACAAAATACAGTAAAACCATATTACGTACCTTTAATTCCGATTCCACCTTTGTCTCCTTTGAGACGGTCTCCTAGTGCCCTCTTCTGTCGATTACCATTCCCGCTAAGTGCATTCTGTTCTTCTATGTGCCCGAGTAGTCCTGTAAATTATACACCATTGTGAGCATGGGGTACTATTTTATTATTATAGATCTCTGTAATACACCATTTAACTTGGACCCATCTTATCAAATAACTGAAAAAAACACAGGAGTTGTGCTTGAAAATGAAATTTTGCAATAGTAATGGAAGTATGGTATTCATCTCCCTGAATAGCATGTGTCGGTAATATTAGTACTATCTGTCTTTTTTCATTGGATATCTATGATGATATATACTACTAATGATAAGCCACGCAAAATAATAATAATAATAAAATCGATCTATTATTTCGTACTTGAAATGTGCAGGTTTAAACAACTGCACCATGGCACATCCCACATCTACATTATTCAAAGGTCCTTGTTTGCCAAACGTTCATCATATTCACATCTTTTCCTGTGAACTTCTGACGATTTAGATACATTTAGAGAACGTTGAAATTATAGGCATGCTTTAAACTAGGTTATACAAGTTTGGTTTTTCATCTTTATTTTCTTATCATATTCTGTTAACTGCAGTTAAACCAGAATTGTATCATGCACCTCTAAATAAACGGAATACTCTAATAGTAAATAATCAGTAAAAATATATATGTCACACTAAAATCGAATTAAAAGTTGAACTACTTTTAACACTTAAATCTAGTACATGTCCACTTAAACTTTCTTTTCCTAGTACAAACTATCAGCAGAAAATTAGGATTTTTTCGTACATTATCTATAATAGTCTTTTAAGGTAATCGTGATTTTCGAGAGAATACTGGTTTTGCTGGAAAGTAAAATGGGTCTTATGATTACTGTGGTTATGACGCAGATAATTGAAAACTTTCCCAACAAGAAATAAGTTCTCCATCCCAAATTAAACAAGGATCAATTGTGCTGAATACATATAGATACATTGGATCAAAATTTTATTATTCAAATGCTTGTAGTTTGCCAGCTGTCAATGAAAGTGAGGAATTGAACATATAAACGTGGTATTAGCTGGGGAACAAAAATTAAGGGACAAAGTTAGGTCCTTTTTTCAATATTCACCATTTTTACTACTTAAATTGCTATGCAATAGCGAGAAAAAGAATTGCACAGGCATAAAACGCATTAAGGAGGAAATAAAACTATCCGAATAACGCTGGACGTTCGGAATGCATTCGGTTAAAAGTGACGTAAGTTTATTGTGCTTTCTGACGTCATTGAATTAGGCAATATAATTGTGAAGTCATGGTGAAATATTTTGCCTAAAGATGCCGTGTCGGGCATTTGACGAATTGTAAATTACAATGATGGCACTTATTTACCGGAAAGACGGACGTAATCATCGTAATGACGCCCCTATCTGCAAGATTGACACTTTGAGAAAAATTACGTTTTAGATTTCATAAGTCTAATTTGAACATTTTATCAGTTCATTCCTATTCAGTATTTACTTTTTTTTCAAATTTTAGTCGTGCCAGAAAAATACCGAACCCCCTGTAACTAATGTGTCACAATAGTTAAGTTTTGTTGACAATATTTTATATTAATGTGGATAAATTCTTTTCGTATTCATAATGTTAAATAATAATACCTTAAGAATTGTGAAAATATTTTGGGGGTAAAATTGAATTTACAATTTTTTTAAAATTGTCAATTTTTAAGAGAAAATGGTGAATTTTTTGTTCTATAATTTCTATACTCATTGAAAGCTTTATCATACGAATGTTGAGAAATATACATTCAAAATTATTTTCCCTTGGTAATTTTATAAGGAAAACATTTCTTTTCCAGTATTGATTCATGTTTCTGATATATGTTTATATCTGGCTCAATAAACTAGAAATTACATTGACCTATTTACACTTTTCAAGAGAATCCTAGCTATGCCTCGGTGGAGGATATTCAATGAATTTTTTCTCAAAATTGTGCGGATTAATATATTCCATAGATTGCATTTCAATAAATATCAAAGTGAAGTATCAGAGACAAAAATTCAAGAAAATTTAATTTATTTGGAAGTCAGTTGTTCAATACCTCCTTAAATTCCTATGAAATTTGTGAAATTAGCTTGCGACACACATGTGTGACACTTTTTAAAGTGCAATTGATTACCTCAACCTTACTATTCGTATATGAATACCACACTGGACCTGACTTAGTTTCACAAAATATATAGCAATATAAGATTCTCTATGCCTGTGTATAGCTCTCATTTGTTATTGTACATCTAGTAATGGTAGAAACAAATTTAATTTTTTTCGGCTAATGCTGATTTACAAAACCACAGGTATACCTTTTTTAAACGATGGCAAAAAACAAATGCTCGGAATGAAATTAATATAAATGTATATTTCTGAAAGAAAGAGTGGTCACAAACATGGTCAAATAATAAATGTAAATTTAATGACAAATTCGTGTAAGAATATCCACTGATAATATGAATATTTTAAGTGTAGAATTAAAATGGTTCTATCTTAGCAAAATATTATAAAGTAACTGAGAAAAAACGTTATTAAACTGCAAAAAGTGTTTGACTGAAAAGGGTAGTTTTAACCGTTAACACATTAAGAATTTTATGTTCGCTCAAACTTTCGATATTTTATAAATCCCTTTAAAAAGTAACACATCACTACCATGACTAAAACACTAACTTATTGATAGTTTTTTTTCTAAATGTACATTGAATCGAGTTTGATTTACTTACGTTTTATTATTCCGGTTGCTTTGAAAATAGCATCCATACATTGTGTTTTGTTGAAATTTGTAGACTGCGCAATACTTTCCAGATCGCTGTTACCGACTCCTAAAATATTTGCCGCTTCGGACAATATCTCCGCCTTAACAATTGGGTAAGCATTTGCAATTTCTGTCCGAATTTGGCACAAAAAATCTGTTTTTGAACATTTCTCGGGTTGAATAGCCATCGTATAAACGGATGACATTGAAAACACCAATAATGTTAGTTGTGAAAGTAACATCTCGGCGGCTAAAAAAGAACTGAAACAAATTACAGTGTTAGTTTTAATTACTAACAAATGCTTCAGTGAACATCGAGACCTTGGGTTAAAAGATGACTCGATTTTTTTAATATCTGATCGGAAATGAATCAAGGTCCAATTTTAATGCACGACCTGTATACTTTACTTGTATGATAGGAGAGGTAAATGAGATTTAACATACAGGCTATGTTTCAATGACTTTTTTTATTTTGATTTGGTTTTTGTTTTACTCCACACTCAGCAGTTTCCAGTTACAAAGATGGGTATGGTGATGATTGGTTTTGGAGGACAGAACATGATTAAAATGTAGCCGGGAAGAGACAACACGCCTTCTACAAGTAAACTGGCAAACTTTCTCTCAAAAATTAGCTTAGGCTCCAGCAATGCTCGATTAATAATAATAATAATAATAATAATAATAATTGTAGTTGTTATTATTTTACTATTATCATTATTTTTATTTTTATTATTATTTTTATTATTATTATTATTATTATTATTATTATTATTATTCCCTGAGCTGTTCTATAGGTTTCTTGTTGGAATGTCAAAATGTAACAATGAAGTATAGATACTTTTATTGGAATATTAATCAAATGAATATGTATGTACATGTATAAAAACTATTGCTCAAGGCTCACGCACTAATCTTTATGAATTACTTTACTTTTCCGTCTTATAGTATATAAATTTGAATTTCATAATAAATATAACCCTTGCTTTATATCGGAGTGCATCTATTTAATAGCGTGAGTGTTTATGTATAGATGACCACGATGCTGTTTATCTTTCAATCAGATAAAGGTATATTTCATTCGTCAAAATAATGATTTTACATATATATACATTATTATTAAACCATCCTTATACCTGTACCACCCACTTGAGTGCTTCAATTAGCGTAACAAGAGTAATAGGATGCGTAACAGCACGTTTTTTTTTCTGTTTTGTCACGCATAATTAACACCAAAAGTCTCGTCCAACTTTTCTACAAACACAAACTGCTGATGGCGCTTTCAAACGTTCTGTAAATTTTATTAATTCAAATCATTGTTTAAAACTTGCTTTTCCAATTTACACAAACAGCTCGGAACATAGCGCAAATTTACCCGTGCAGAATGTGAATTTTAAATCATCAAAGTACTGGGTATAAAAGTCAGTCCTTTATTTATTGACCAGTTATTATCTAGCATCTTTAGACTATGTGAAAAATTCGGATTTTTGCTATTGTTAAAAACGTGATTTAATTTGATTTACTATGTTTCACTAAGTGAAATGTTGAGTAACCAGTTAGATGGCGGTTGGTGAGACATCTCTACCAAGTGTGAAGAGGATTCATTGCCCACGTAATTCATTTTGATTTGACTTTGGACTGACGGCGCGAGTGATCGGTCGACAGGGGGTGCTTACTCCTCCATTGCACCTGGTCTCATCTCTTGATTTCCAGATGTCCACTATTTTTTATATTAAGACAATTTTTGTGGAATGCACTAACATAGTTGAAATAGTCTTTAATTAGAATTGTCATTTGTATTCTTTTAAATTTTGATGATAATTTTCAACTCAAGTAATTACAAAAACATCACTATACTAGATACAATATCTTGAACTTACACACTTTGCTTCATGAAAAATTAGCAGAGTTTTTCTCTGAAACCGTAAGTCTGAAACTCACACACTATAATCTGTGAAAATTAGAAAGTGCACGACGGAAACCTACACACTAAAATGTTCAGAATAAGAAAGTTTCTATAGTCAAATTCACATAAGATAGGATATTTTGAATTAAATTTTCAATTCAGTTAGTTGTCTGATTCCGGTAGAAAACAAAAAAGATAGCCTATATTTTCTTTTCATAATTTTGTCTTTGTTTGGTTGCTTCGGTTTTTGAAAATACTTTTCCCACGGAAATCTCTGTGTTCGCCATGCGAAGTCAATAAAGTGGGTCATGCGGGCAACCGATATGTTACATTATATGACGTAATAAAATGAAATTCCACACAATACGATAATAGTAGGAATGCTCCGAAAAACATGATTTTCGGATTATTTTATTTTTATCTCATTTCTAGCATTACACAGTCCCTTTCAATTCTTAAGCTCTCCAACTTTAAAAGTTGACGTTTAAACTAAGAGTAAAGTTTCAACCATTTTAGCTTAATCAGCCAAAACAAATGGATACAATATAATGGTGTTTCATTAAAAACAAAATGGATACAATATAATGGTGTTTCATTAAAAACAAAATGGATACAATATAATAGTGTTTCATTAAAACCATAAGCCGGAAACGTACACACTTTTAATAAATATTTTGTAAAAAATGTCGTCGTTACGTTATAGAACTAGTTGATGTACAATTTGATTCCAAAAAAGTAAACCTATTTACTGCATCCGTTACAATCCGATTATTTTATTTTGCATACCTAAAGGATCCGATTCAAAAGATCATACCAACTGAATAATAAAAAAAACAGAAATTGGTTGGTAGTTTAAAAATTGCAAATGGGCATACCATGATTGCATATTCCAAATCCTGATTCCGCTAATATAACGTTTACCAAAGCAATAAAGGAGAACAGACAGAAATGTCTTTTTAATATTTTGGACCTGAAATGAAACTGCATGAGTAATGCAAAATGTCTAATAATGATACAGGTACGACATTATTAAGTACCAATGGATATACGAGGTACATCGTCACGTGACATATTCAGTAATTTAGTATAAATAATGGACCGTGAAGTCCCTGACTTGACTGTGGACTGATTTGTATCTATTTCCTGGACATTCAATTGATTTATACTTTGGTATCTGAAATATTTATATTTGTACACTGTCTACTGGACTCCCTGGCGGTTAATACTTTGGTATTTGTCACTTTGACTTTGTAATAAGAGGTTCTCTCCAGGCCCCACCATATGACATGAAAGTATTGAGAGTGGCTTTCCCATCGTACATTTTCCACATTTAAGTAGTAATATCCCTCAGTCACCCGCTAATGATCCGATATGCCAGGGCGTGCACAACATATGAAGATTTCATATACAGAGGTAAACTACTCACTGACAAATTATTGACACAGGGATATCGAAAACCGTGTTTAATGTAAACGTTCCGCATGTTTTACGGTCGGTATGATAGTGTAGTTTGCGACTACTCTGTTTCACTAAGTGAAATGTTGAGTTGCCTTTTCTTTGGCGGTTGTTGAGACGTCTGTACCAATTGTGACGAGTATACACTTCTCACGTGTTTCACTGCACATGACATTGGACTCACGCAGGTGTGACCGGTCGACAGGGGATGCTTACTCCTCCATGGCACCTGATTCCACCTATTGGTTTCCAGAGGTCCGTGTTTGTCCATTTTTACCGGATTTGTATCTTTGTCCTGGACATTCTATTGATTTATGCTTTGGTATCTGAGGTTTTTATATCTAAACAAAAAAGACACTGGGTCTCCTTTCACCAAACGCAAGGTTTATGTGAGTGAAAAGCATGAGTATATCGGATGAGACTTGTAACCGAGAGCCAGTGTCTCTATATGCATGGGACATTTGATAACCATTTAATGCATTGGCATCAGTTCATAGCTCTCGTCAAAATATGTGGGACGTTACCGAAAACTTGTGATATGTCCATATATGTGAATAATAATGTGATTTCAGAAAATAGAACAAAAAACCCGTCACAAAATTCTGAGACAAGGATAGAGATACACTTCAAATATCAGCGAACAATCAAATATGTGTGTATGCAATAACCCAGTAGCTTGTATATTGCCATCAATATTAATTTTAATCTTTTTTTCGATTACCTATTACCGTTTTTGCCATTCCGAATTATTCCAGACACAATAGTCATTATCTTAGAGTGATTTTTCTTCAGAGTGAAGATATGTATAAAGTATAAATCAATAGAATGTCCAGGACATAGGATACAAATCCGGTAAAAATGGACAAAGACGGACCTTTGGAAACCAATAGGTGGGATCAGGTACCATGGAGGAGTAACCATCCCCTGTCAACCGGTCACACCTGCCGTTAGTCCACAGTCAAGTCCAATCGCAAACAAGATTATTATACCGATCGTAAAATTTGCGGAACGAGACATATTGTTCCTTGCTATTCAAGATTGCTAAAATATTTTTTCAATTATAAAAGTTTAAAAAACAATAATATTTGGGGTTGCGTTGTCAGTATATATATATATATATATATATATATATATATATATATATATTATATATATATATATATATATATATATATATATATATATATATATATGGCTTTTCGTTTTGTCATATTCTTCCATGGAATTGCTATAACCTTTGGAACACCTGTTGCAGGTAAGGTAGAAAATCAAACATAGGGTTTTACAGGTCTGTGTGATATTTTCAAACTTAGAAAAAAAAGTGTAGCAATAAATGGTATTATGATCTGCATTAAATTGAATATATGCACTGATTCCATTTCTACGGTTTAATTTGATATTTTGCTTGCTCTTAAGTTAAAGTACCAAACAATATGGAACTCAGCACAAGTACAATTTGAAACCCGAGGTAAACTATACTTCGAAATCCAGTTGTGTATCATGGTGGATACATACAACAGATCAATTCGTAACGATTGTTACACACTATTCTTATTTTGCATTTAATTTCCGACTTAAGTCGATCTATGCAACCGGTAAGGGATGGTCCAGATCATTTCAAAGTTTGTCATAATTGTAGATAAATGTATATGTCATCGGGACTTGTTTTCTGTTGAAGCTTTGAATTTCTTTTTAAATATAAAAATCTCAGATACCAAAGTATAAATCAATAGAATGTCCAGGACATAGATACAAATCCGGTAAAAATGGACAAACACGGACCTCTGGAAACCAAGAGGTGGGATCAGGTGCCATGGAGGAGTAAGCATCCCCTGTCGACCGGTCACACCCGCCGTGAGTCCACAGTCAAGTCCAATGAAACACGTGAGGAGTGTATCCTCGTCACAATTGGTACAGACGTCTCAACAACCGCCAACGAAAAGGCAACTCAACATTTCACTTAGTGAAACAGAGTAGTCGCAAACAAGACTATTATACCGACCATAAAATTTGCGGAACGTTGACATTAAACGCGGTTTTCGATATCCCTGTGTCAATAATTTGTCAGTGAGTAGTTTACCTCTGTATATGAAATCTTCATATGTTGTGCACGCCCTGGCATATCGGATCATTTGTGAAATATAAACTCCATATGCAGGTGACTGAGGGATATTACTACTTAAATGTGGAAAATTTACAATGGGAAAGCCGAAATCGTCGCGTTTATCGTATAGCTTAGTTGCTAATTTTCCGTCTGTGTTTATATTAAGTAAAATGTCTAAGTATGAAGCGTGTGTACTTGATTCTGTTGTATCTTTAATTTCTAGTTCGCTGGGATATATCGCATTGACATATGTATGAAAATTGTCATTATTAATTGACAAAACGTCGTCGATATATCTAAATGTCAAATTAAAGGACACCGCTAACTTTTTCTTCTTTTGATTCAGCAGTTTCTGAATGAAGTCTGCTTCGTATGAATAAAGGAACAGGTCGGTCAATAAAGGAGCACAATTGGTTCCCATAGGAATGCCGATAGTTTGTTGAAAGACCACGTCTCCGAACATTACAAATATATTGTCTATTAGAAATTCCAGCATGCTTTTATATCAACTTCAGTACATTTATGTGTAGAATCAGAGTGGTGTTTGACGAAATAAGTATACTGATAGCCAATCACTAGATATATAAATTTTCGGGTACTACCTTTAGTGAAAAAGCAGTTGTCTATGATGCTGAAAAGTCTTTCTTTAATTTTTAATGTGGAATAGTAGTGTAATGAGTAGAGAAGTCATAAGTCTTGATACTGTGAATTCGAAACAGAAATCAAATATGGAACATCCAGCATGATATCTTAAAGTTTTACCTATATACCACAAAAATTTACATATGATAGTTACAGGTGAAGGTGTAGTTATGTGATAATTTTAAGAAAAGGCATAGACTATATTCATGCTTTTATTCTAATACTCCTGAATCACATTCGTCAATATACGTACATATCAATTGAAACTCCAAAGCGGTAAAAATAAAGAAAAAAACCAGATAAGTTCATAGTCGTTGACGATGCAGATTGGAAACTATGTAAACTGCTGTTGTATATAGGTATAACTCTTAAATATCATGCTGATGTTACGTTTTTTATTTTTACCTAGCCTAGGCCTAGCAGTTGCATACATTTTAGCATAGTTGTTTTAATCCAAGTTTCTTTGCGTTACAAATTTTCGGGTGTAATTTAAATTTTCGGGTGAAACTTAAATTGCCCGGTCAAAACAATTTTCTGTTGGAGTTGCCTCCCGTTGTACGTGTCTGTTGGGAGAGTAGCATGTACAGGAAACTAGCAACTGTTTGTTGATGTATTTCTAAAATTCTTACAATCAGTACAGTTTTTAGCGAGTTAGATATCTATGTGATTGTAGTGTGTTTAATTTTAAAAGTTAAAGTTTTCAAATTATTAAAGTGGTATATGCCTAGATCTAGATATTTACATTTTCTTTAAATTAAGCAGAATTTCAATGTTGAACAGCCTCTTCATTTAAGTGTTATGGTACACACACACACACACACATATATATATATATATATATATATATATATATATATATATATATATATATATATATATATATATATATATATATATATATATATATATATATATATATATTGTCAAAATATATTTATAAGTATTAGGGTCCATAGCTATAGTATACTATAATATTTTAATTTCTTTCTTTTTATCGTTGCTCATTGTAGATTTATAATTCCATTTACATCCCATCACAATCTCGGGCTAGGGGAGTTAAACGCAAGAGGGTTGTCCATGATGGTCCCCCTTCAGGTACTAGAGACGTTGACCAAAGGTGGCCGGTCAACTGTCAGCTGAGCTTGAGCAAGCAGTGGAGACGGTTGAAGCCGAGGAGCCAGTGCACACACAGGAAGGTCAAGGGTTCAAAACTCTAGGGGTTCATCTAGGTGATCCGACACCTGTCCCAAGCTTTAAAGCACCATTAAGTGCTAATGTGTCTTAAGCTAATAGACAATAATAATTGAAGAAATAATGTCAATATATTGATTTAGGGTTATTACTCATGACCTCAGTCATAGAACATGACATTCAAAAGATTTTGATTAATGGTAAAGGGGGGTTAACCACACAGTCAAAAGGTCAGATTAAGATTATTACCATTGAAAACTGGACAGATGGGGGTGTTTGCATCCATCTATGGGTCAGCATATCCAGAACCCTGATCTCCTGGTGTACATTTCCACTGTGAGGTTAGGAGCGGCACGAATTCCCGGTCTTGGCTGGGAAAGTTATGATGAACAATTTCGCATTCGGAAAGCTCTTGATCCGGTTAGCTCTTGGTCTGTAATAGATATGGAGCTCTGGCTGATTTATATATCTGGTCAAATAATGCAGCGTCCCCAAATTCAGGCATATGGTAGTTTTTTATCAAGGGAGGAATAAATGTTTTGACTTTAAAATTAAGGGATGAACCCATGTGTCGCCATGTCCCTATGCCAATATTTGCTCTCAGTGCGAGGGCAATCACTCCATGACTATATGTGGTACGGGAGATATTGGTCAGAATCAATTTCAGTCTAGGTTTCTCCAGCCTGGAGCAAGTCAGTATAGCCATAGGTTTAATCAACCTTTTAATCCGTACCCCAAACCTGCAGTAGGTGCCCAGTGTGGTTCTACCAGGTCATGTTCAACAACCTTTTCGTGGCTGGGGGAGGGGCAACAGGTTTATGGGACCTAGGCAGGTCACCTATTAGAGTTAATCGACTTAAGACTTGTCTTGCACTATACCCCCATGTTAAAGTTGCAAAGGAATTGGAAAAGGGGATCGAAAGGGGTATCAAATTACAGTATTCACGACCAAAGTTGCCGACCGAGTATAATAATTTGGTATCGGCATCTGATCACCCTGTAGAACTGCATCAAAATATATCTAAGGAAATTGATGAGGGCAGAATTATAGGTCCATTTTGTGAAAGGCCTGTTGCTCACCTTAGGCTATCACCAGTTGGTGTTGTTCCTAAATCTGACGGAAAATGGCGTATGATCATACATTTGTCTTACCCAGTGGGGAAAGGGGTCAACAGTTTCATAGATGACAGTTTATCGTCCGTCAAGTACTCCTCATTTGATAATGTTTTAGACATGGTCAGCAACTTAGGTAAAGGAGCATTACTTGCAAAAATGGATATCAAATCTGCTTTCCGCCTTCTTCCTATATTCCCGGGCGACTTTGATTTGTTTGGTTTTAAAGTCGATGGGCAGTATTACATCAACAAATGCCTACCAATGGGTTGTTCCAGTTCATGTAGATATTTTGAACATTTTTCAACGTCTTTGCATTGGCTTGTGTCCTTCAGGTCAGGATTAGTGACACAGGACCATTATTTAGATGATTTTTTTTGTTTTCGGGCAGTAATAGACGCAATGACGCATATTTTGATGAGGTGTTTTAAAGATATTTGTGGCGAGCTAGGAATACCTACAGCGCATGAGAAGACCGTTGGTCATGTGACCATGCTAACATTTTTTGTCTGGAAATTGATACCATGAAAAGGGTAGTGCAGGTTCGTCAGATTTGGGCTGTGGTGCTTATTTCGAGGGGTGCTGGGTGTTCTTTAAATGGCCGAAGACTTGGAAAGATCAGTCAAATACCAAGGATAAAACCTTTTTGGAGTTTATTCCTGTCATTTTGGCTTTGATGGGTACTTGGGATCTCAAATACAAGGATAAAAACCTTTTTATTTAATAAGCTGTCATTTTGGATAAAGTCTACTTTTATTTAATAAGCAGATAAAGTTTCGGATAGACAATGTATCCCTGGTGTCTGTGCTGAATTGTCAGACGCCCAGGTCAAAGCGTTTGATGATATTAGTTAGACTATTTGTTAAGTTGATCATGACATGGATAATTCACTTTAGAGCTGAACACATATCCGGAGTTGTAAATGACATTGCTGATGCTATTTCTCTCAAACAGTGGGGCAGATTTCGACAGTTGGCGCCAAATACACGGGAGACACCCGAAGTACTTCTATGAGAATTTTTTAGGTTGATTTACAACATGAATCCCTCCTTAAATGGGAAAGCTTCAACTACAGCTAGATTGTATGTATCTGTTATTAGCTTTAATTATAGGATTATGGGTATAAGTGATTGTACAAACAGTTACATAGTTACAAAGGTATTGCAAGGGATGAGTAGGCTAAAACATCGTAAAGATACACGCCTGTCAGTTACACCAGGGTTATTGCTTCGTATTGTTCAGATACTGCCAAACGTTTGTTCGTTTGTCTGAATAGCTGAAAGCCACACGATGGTTGATAAAATCTCGTATTTGAAAACTTAAAGGGACTATGAACACACATTATCCCTCTGTATTTAACGAACAAACGTTTTGTAGCGTCTGAACAATACGAAGCAATAACCTTGGTGTAACTAGCAGGTGTATATCTTTACGATGTTTTAGCCTACTCATCCCTTGTAATACCTTTGTAACTAGTGTCTGGTTCTACGTATTTATGTTTGGTTCATCGTCTGGCATAATTTTTGACAGAATCCATAACTAAACTGAAATTCTGACGCCAATTAAAGGAACCCGGTATTTAAGGCCCTTTAAAATAAGATTTCTGAGGTTTTCATTTTCAACAATAGAAACGTCGCCGGTAATGAAATATCCGATAGGATTGTATTTGAAAGGAAATGAAGCACATGAACATCTGGCAAAACAATATAGACTCATACAGGCAGGATTTGATTTTATTGCATGACAAAATGCCCAAATTCTCTGTAAAGTGGTAACAAGTGTGGTACTAAGATTTGTCCCATAGTACACATAAAGATAGGACCTGATTTGGTCGGAATTCAGTATTCCTATTGTTTTGTTTAATGCTCGTGAGGTTGGTCCTAAAATTTGTCCTTTAGAACTCATGAAGACAGGACCTGATTTGGTCGCAAGTCAAGCCTAATTATTTGTAGAATGGTTGGAAGTGTAACCCTAATACTCGCTTCACTAGTTTGATAGAAAGTCACAAGGCCTAATTCTTTTTTATAAATGGTACTAAGACTTAGGACATTCGCTGTTTGATAGTATTAGTCACTTGGGAGGTTGGCATACACTTAAGGGCTGTTAATTACTTTTTGCAACATCGGATTTCACATTGTGATCGTTTCAGAAACGCCGACACATATATGCATCCGTGTTTTCAAGATTAAGAATAAATTAATTCTGAATGCACCAAGCAGTTAAATTGCATTTTAAACAAATCAAACGTGTCTGTCTAAGTTATTAGATATAGAGGACAGTATTTGGAATGATTGGGTGGTATTTTTGGAATTTAATTGTTGATTATGTATCCTGCCCGGGTGATTAAGAGTTGGCCTAAATGAAGGTAACACTCCAGTGTGTACAACGACTTGAATAACACAGTGTGCACATCTAGAATAATAAAGATTGATTGAATAAATGTGACAATCAAACCGCATATAAACTCAAGTTTTAATTTTTGAAAAAGCTTTAATGATCTGCATTGATACTACATTACTTCTCTTGCATTCATGCGAAGACGGACTTTGATCGGGTTTCTTCATCATTCTGTTTTCCACGTAATGTTGTTATCTGAAAGGACAATAACAACAACAACAACAATGATAATAATAATAATAATAATAATAATAATAATAATAATAATAATAATAATAATGATAATAATAATAATAATAATAATAAAAATAATAATAATAATTATAATTATAATAATGATAATAATTAAATAATAATAATAATAATAATAATAATAATAATAATGACAAAAACAATAAAACTACTACTACTACTACTACTACTACTACTACTACTAATAATAATAATAATAATAATAATAATAATAACAAAAACAATAAAACTAATAATTATAATAATAATAATAGTAATAATAATTGTATTCATAAAGATGTATCCCCAAAATTGTTCTTTTTAGAATAGATTCACGGAGAAATTGAATTCAAATTGGTTGAAATGTGTCAGTTCCTCAAAAATAGGGTGCAAGGTCGTCATTAAACTTTTTACGATAATAATGGGCAAATTTGCATTTTATGAATTATTGACATCGAATAGATTTAATTACTTACGATTCAGAAACAACATCTTCCCCAGCTTGTCCCTTTTCTCCAGCTTCCCCCTTTTCGCCAGGATCTCCTTTATCACCGGAGACTCCTACATTGATAAAAGAGTATGAAATGAACATTTAAAAATATTGAGTTTCAGTCAATCACATTGTATCATTAATAATGAAAATTCACTCATATATGCAATATATGTCGACAAAATATAGACTACAGACACCACATAATATAAAAAATCTCAAATATCAAAGATTATACATAAGTTTCCAACTTGAATATTTTACATACAATCAGGATATACGACAAATGTGTTGATTTTGGCTTTCCTATTGTCAACATTCGACATCTAAGTAGTAATATCTTTTGCTCGCCATCATATGGTGTTTATATCTCGCAAGATAATCCAGATCATGGTCAAAATTTGAACGTTTCATAAACAGAGGTACACTATATACTGATAAGATGTAATCATTAGGATATTAAGAACTGCGTAAATGTCAACATTTGGCAAATTATAATAATGCATTGGCTGTTCGAAAGTGGTTGTTAATCGTCTTTACTGAATATGATGATGACGAAGATCTATTCCTCAATTATTTCATTTAACTAGGGACTCAAGCTGGGTGTGAACGGAGGACATGGGGTGCTTACACCTCCATATCAACTGATTCCATGGATTTTTTGAGACTGAATATTTTTTTTTTGATAAATTGGTATCTGAAATTTTGATATTGCATAATCGTCGAAATAAACAGAGAAGCTTAAGGTTCATGGATACACCGTTGGAAAAAACTCCTGACGCACAATAATTTTGATATTGTCAGATTTGTCTGAAAATTGTTATACAAAGGTATTTTGATGATAGATGCCCCATACCTTTTAGAGGTATTTTAGTATTATGAATTGATTGGTAGACGTTACTAAGGTTTCGGTTACCTCGGTAACACAATAAAAGCATGAGATTGGTCAAAATTTGATCGTTTTTGCTGAAAAATAGTATTTGGGTTTTCCTTTTTTTCTATAACGAATTCAATTCAATTCAATGTTTATAAGTGTCAGTTGCTCAAGGCGGGTGTGTCCCGTCAACAGGGTATGCTTACTCCTCCGTAACACCTGAACCAAGCTCTTGATTTCAAGAGGTTTGTGTTTGTTATTTTTTCATACCAGATTTGTAACTATATACTGGACATCCTAATGATTTATTCTTTAAGTCCGAGAATTTTTATATATTGCTATGGTAACAAAATAAAGGCTACTGTTTGGTCAAAATTTTGTTATTTTCAGATTTTTGTTTTTTTTCAAAAATTGGTATACACAGCAATTTTGACACAATGAGTTCAATAGTAAATGTTACGGAGAAGTGTAGCTATTTGTTGCCATGGTATCAAAATAAAGACTTTTGTTTTATCTAAACTTAACTTTTGTTAGATCTAGTAGTATTTAGGGGTAATTTTTTGGCACTATGAACTCCATAGAAGATGTTTTGTGCATCTGGACAAGCGTAAGCAGGACTTTGGATAACTGAAATACTGAAGATATGGAGGTTTGTAGAATCAAATCATTGTAAATACACACACGCACACACACACAGACACACACACAAAACAGTAACACAATGTCTTTTGTTATATAAGAAAAAATTCTTACTTCACTAATATTTTTTTTATTTTCAAACGAAATGTTTTATTTGAAGTCGGCTAGATCTTGTAAGGATATGTGCATATTCGTTGTTTAGTTGAATTATTGTATATTTTATTTGAATTTGGCAGTGGTCTCGCGGCAGGTATGACCTGTCAGCAGGGGATACTTACTCCTCCATAACACTTTATCCCACTTCTGAACTTCAAGAGGTACGTGATTGTCCAATATACATAATATCGGCTACCCAGGAAGAGACCACTGGCCTTACCTAAGTAAACTGGCAAACATTCTCACAAAAAATTAGCTTAGGTACCAGCGAGACCTAAACCTGAGCTGACAAGAAGTGAGAGACTTCATGGTTTAAAGCGCAATGCTCTAACCACTCGGCCCCTTTAAAAATGACAAACACTGTCGTATTTTGTACTTTTTTATAGCTGCTAATTGAGATTTTGGTAATTAGCACGAGTAGATATTGAAAGTATACATACCAGTTTCACCTTTTGCTCCTTTAGAAGATTGTTCACCTGTAAAATTAGAAAAGTTTTTTTTAAAAAAAAAAAAAAACATTGCATTACGCGACACAAGCATATTTAATCAATCTCGAACAGTCACCCTTTGATATTTAGAAATTTTGGCGATATATCGAATTTGGCGATGAATTATATGTCCGTTTCATAAAAAAAGAGAAACTGTGCTTTTAAATCATAGACATTTCTTAAGTGATCAGTCCAAGTCTTAAATCCAAAATGAAAAATTTTAATAAACAGAAAACATCAACAATCCCCTTGCTTATTTGATTTTTCATTTTCCTGGTTTACATTCTATTTCCTGGTTTTACACCGAATATATCTAAAGCGACCATTTGGCCGGGTTTTTTTTTATCTCAGTCACCCATGGCGGTATATCGAGGTAACTGTCATTTTAAAATGGACATTTGGTAAAAATATATAGTAGAGGATGGCGATAACGAATCTGGTTATAAAAGAAAATTATAGATAGCATGGAAACGTTCCTGGATATATGTGGCGTTATTGCGAGAATGGCAACGAATCGAGTGGGATAATTCGAAAAAATAACTGAATATATACATAAACAAACAATGAGATACATAGTTCCCCAGAGGTTTAGGTAAGTCCGCAGATTTATATATGACACACGGTTTACCGTCGCGACCCCAAATATAGTTCCGAGCCGTTTCTTTGCTGGACGCCATGATTTCTTAATAAGTACGCAGGTGCGCCCCGCTGTAACTACATCATTTAGAATCTTTCAGAATTTTTCAATTCATATAATATTTTTACCCAAATCTCACCCTGTGATGTATTTATACTTTTTCGCCTCGACATAAAGAGTTGTCGGGAAATAATGATGGGGAACAACAAGACGTATCTCAGGATTAATTTTATTTGGAATTATTTGATTAACACTCTGCTGACGTAAGATGTAACATATCCGTATTTAAATTTTACAGCCATGTGATAACCATGCCTACACATAATTTCGAATAATAAAACTAAGGAAAGAACTAGACTGAATTTGGTATAATACTGCCCTACCTGAATACGTAAATCGAATTGTCCATATTGCTACAAGTCAAAATTTAAAGGGGAATTTCCGATCTTCAAATTTAATATATACAACATTAAATTTGATAATTTAACTTATGGATTCTCAGTCTACTTGGCAATTAAAGACTTTTGATCTTTAAAACGGCTAAATGATATTTCAATGCTTCTAATTGACAACGAGGAATTCAATATCGACCTATCTAAGATGAAATATTTAGAGCTGATATAGCATACAACGTTTACAGTAATAAAATGTACGTGTACATATTTTATCGTAACTCCAATATTGCGCTAAATCAAGAGCAGCGCTAACATTTCTCCATGTCATTCTGTCTACAGGACAAAGCTAATGAAATTTATTGCGCGATTTCAAGATTGCGTTATAAGTCTGTACACTCTGAGAGCGCTAAAATGTGATCGCGATAATTCAAATACACATACAGTAAAACAGCGCCTGTGCATTGAGGTAGAATTTACTTTTAAATAAGTCTGGACATTCGTTTTATGAACTACAATTGTATTACCTTTTGCACCTGTAGTGCCTAGGCCTCCTTTCGAGCCTGTACTTCCTTTAGCACCAACTACTGCATCTCCGCTAGATCCAGCGTCCCCAGTTTCTCCTTTATCGCCTTTTGTACCTCCAGTACCTTCAGAACCTTTGGAACCTGCAGATCCAGAACTTCCCTTATCTCCTTGCACTCCCTTTCCGCCAGTGTCCCCAACGTCACCCCCTTCTCCCTTTGTACCTTCATCACCTTTATCGCCGGCATCACCTTGGTCCCCATCGCTACCTTTATCGCCTTTACTACCATCGCTACCTTTATTTCCAGTCATACCTCAATATGAAAAAACAAGAACTGTATTGTGTTTGATCATCAAATTAGTACAATATATGTATCGTTGGTTTCCAGGAGTTTAAAATTCAATCGGCAGTTATAAATACGGTAGCAATGAAAGGGAGATCCAGCAATTCAATGAGAAAATGTTTAACGGAAATAATGATTTTTTTTCTAATTAGTAATGTTACGCTTAAAAAATTAAATTATATGGTGGATATAGTAATTTTGTACACTGTACATGGATAAATTTCACAGGTTACAAATATCACGTTTTTCTCTTTCACGTTTTTTTTTTAATTTGCGGATAGGTATTTGCTTAAAGTTACATCAGGACCCAAGGCCATTAAATTATTTTCAGACAAATGTTTAATCAATTTCAAGATTCATGAGACTTTCCTCAACTTGGGTAAAGTTGTGGGCCATAAAGGAATTCTTACACAAATTTCTTTCTCAAGTGATAAAATACTTAAGTACTCCATGAAGTTCACTAAAGTATTCTGGAAAGCGAAAATGACTAGCTCTATGTTCGCCCCGGGATAAATAAACAGAGATGTCATTGTCATTGTCGCCCTAGAGTGTTTCGGGAGATGTTTTACCCTTTGGCTTTCGAAAACAGCGTGGTATTTTAGCGAAATAGGGATAGGAGACCAACACTTCTTTCTCTGTTGGCTTGTTTTGGCCATACGACGTTTAATTATATTAACAATAGGGACGGTGTAAATTTAGTCCGGTATATGTGCCACAGTGTATGTTCCGAGTCATTAGTCTTATCCAATGTAGTAATTTACTTGTATCTTGAATATCGTGTATATACATTATACATATTATATGTATAAATTACTGACTTCGTGTCATGTATTGGCATTTTACAAGACGTTTTTACCGGATATGCTCCTGTCCTTCGGACTGAGACAGTAAAAACCGAGGTCCCGTGTCACAGTGAGTGTCGGCACGTTAAAGAACCCTCACTGCTCAATGGCCATAAGTGTCGAGCATAGGCCAAAATTTGAAGCCCTTCACCGGCATTGGTGACGTCTCCATATGAGTGAAAGATTCTTGAGTGGGACGTTAAACAACAATAAACAAACAAACAAACAAACAAGACGTTTTTAATGTTTTTGAAACAGTTATGTATCTATTCCCCTTTTTGTGCCACAAAACGTGCTGCCTACTTGATTTTTAACGCCTCTTGGTTGGTTATTAGATAATTTATCATAGATTATGGTAAGAATATAGAAGTTCAGTTGGGACATATGTCCGGGACGAGATTTACACTGCTCATTGCTCATCAGTTAAGAAAATTTTAAAGTCGTTTTATGGTCCGCGAGTTTTCAGTTTGTACTCACATGAGTCAATTCGTAACTTCTGAGGATAAAATGTGTTATTATTACTGCAACGGATACAAATGAAACCCAGACAGAACATGCCACGATGAGAAATAATGCGACTTGGGTAATTGCAAGTGGGTAGTTGAGAAAAAGACAAAATGGTGTCTTAATTATGTTATGATAGAGATCGAGATCCTTTGAGCATTTCCTACGTAGTGCCTCTGCAATTTTGTTAATTTTAAGTTTGTGTTTGTTATGCTGTTGCTGTTTTCTGTTTATACTTTTATAAAGTCGTTCATAATTCAATGCGAGGATGTGTGGTGTTAAGACGTGGGTAGTCCAAAGAAAATGTGTATCACGATATTTGTGCAAAAAAGGATCGATATGCATAACACAACTAGACAATCAAATGCTAGAGATTTTATCCAATCATCTTGCATTTCTATGGACCAATCAGAATCTTAGCCAGGTGTATAATCTTAGCCAGGTGTATAATCTTAGCCAGGTGTATAAGAAAATATACACTGTATAGTTGTTTAATTTCACAGGGAGAAAATTTCGCATTTTTTCTGTTATATATTAAAAGTTTTCTTTGACCGTGAATATAGCGAAATTAAATACCCGGCGAATAAATATATATATATATATGTGTGTGTGTGTGTGTGTGTGTGTGTGTGTGTGTGTGTGTGTGTGTGTGTGTGTGTGTGTGTGTGTGTGTGTGTGTGTGTGTGTGTGTGTGTGTGTGTGTGTGTGTGTGTGTGTGTGTGTGTATGTGTGTGTGTGTGTGTGTGGTGTGTGTGTCCGGTTCTTTTAATAGAATTATGTTAATCTATGTTGACCGAAGATTAACAGAACAACTTTAAGTTTTTGTGTAAAAATGTAATAACTGTAATCTTGGAATTTATTAGCTACATTCAAGTTTTTATCAATAATTTAATTGATATAATAATGCTTGTATCACCTTCATACATGTCTACACTTATAGATATATCAATACACCCAGTTGAAAAATATCAATTATTGGCCTGTACTATAGAAAAGAACTTCATTTTCCTGTGTATCAGCAAAAATACAAACGGCGGCAAAAAAAGCAAATAGAAAACAGGAAACACAATGTGAATGATAGTAATAATAATAATAATAATAATAATAATAATAGTAATAATAATAATAATGATAATAATAATGGTCTCACCTTTATCCCCCTTGTCACCGTCACCACCTGAATCTCCGACAGTTCCTTCATCGCCAGTATCACCAACAATTCCAAGTCCTTTTTCTCCAGTGTTTCCCTTATCGCCTTCGTCACCTTTATCCCCAATTTCACCTTTATCACCTTGATCACCTTGATCACCCTGAGGACCGTCTGATCCTTTATCCCCCTTGTCGCCTTGAATACCTGGGTCACCTTTTTCACCTTTATAGATCAGAACATAGGTCAACTTCTTCATAATTAATTGTTATGAACTTCTTTCATTTCCGAAAGTAGTATAATGCCCTTATCACCTACCTATGGCATTTATGTTTGGTTTTGTTTTGTTTTTTGTCTTATTTTTAATATATTTTATTTTCAAATTAAAATAAAAAGAAAAAACAAATGAATTTGATTGCAAGTGATCGTGATTTATAATACATCCACTTCCTTATAACGCACGCTAACACATTTTTCTCTTTCTGATAACACCACAATTAGCAAATTATTACGTTATGATCTTAATAAAGAGGATAATGAAAGACAAGAGCTGAAAATTGATGGTTATAAAGTCAAATCGCTTGCTTTCTGTAATGCATTTTAACAACATTTATTATTTCAAATTTAAAAATGATAAAATGTTAATTTTACCACATATTCAATGCTGGGCGCGGTCCGGGTACCTGCGTATGGTGTTTATACCTTCCGAATGAATAAACATGCTAGATCTGTGTCTACGAAAGACCATTTCATACAATGCGGTAAAGTACCATAAGTTAATGTTAAGATATTCTCATAATGATATGAGAAGCTGTTATTGTCAAGTCAATTTTTTTGCTCAGGGAATGGGTGATAACTCTAATCGTATGCCATGTTGGCCATCAAAATTTCTACAGAGGTCCCGTTACATCAGAGGTTACGTCACCAATAAGATTTTATCGTCTGCATTCTACAATATAATGTAAATAAACCACTTATTCGCAGTGAGTAGAAAACCAACAGCAATCTCAGATGACGTGAACAAAAAGTATTGAAAAGAAATTAGGACAAAAATCGTAAGTTATTGAGAATATATTACGGATACCTGACCCAAATGCTAGATTAATTTGGAAAAAAGATATTTCCCAACTGGTGAAAAGAAACGGACACCCGCGGAAGTTGTCAAAACGGGATCGAAATTGGGTTATTCGTCACGGGAATTTCGACAGGGGAAACTTTTAAAAGACACTCTCAGCATGGTGAATGGATATATTAATGCTGCAAAACACATTTCCATTTTAGAGGATCAACTATGGCTTGCCATTGTCCAAAATTTTCTTAATATAACCTATCGGTTTAAGATGACAACACCCCTGTCCATAGAGCTCGTATTACTTAACAATACAAACAGCAAAATAATATTTCCACAAATGTTAGTCAGCTCATTCACCAGACATTAGTATAATTGAGAATTTATGGCTCAAAATAGATAAAAACACTTTGCACTATGAAGCATCAAGTATCAAGACTCCCGAAAAATTGCTTGATGAAGTCTAATTGACAGAAACGATATCGTCTTGAGCATTATAACTTTGGTAGTATGTTTATAATATTTATAACCACTAAGTCATTGCCACTGCTGGTGGACCGTTTGAGTCCCCGAGGGTATACATAAACCTAGTACCTGGTATTTCGGTACCAGCTTTTCATATTATACTAAAGTAATATTTGGCACTCTTAACATCATTTAAATTCAAAATTTTTCTAAAGCTAAGATAGTCATTTGTCCTGGACATCCTATTGATTTATACTTTGGTATCTGAGATTTTTATATTTTAAAGTGGTTACTCTTAGGCGGATTTCGGCTATACTTTTAGAGATATTATTTGGCCTTGTATAATACCACTTTCTCCTTAGAAAATACACATAACTTTTAAATTGGAGCTCAACTGATGAAGTCTAATTGACAGAATATAAAAATTTCAGATACCAAAGTATAAATCAATAGAATGTCCAGGATATAGATACAAATCCGGTAAAAATGGACAAACACGGACCTCTGGAAACCATTAGGTGGGATCAGGTGCCATGGAGGAGTATGCATCCCCTGTCGACCGGTCACACCCACGATATCATCTTGAGCATTATAACTTTGGTAGTATGTTTATAATATTTGACACGATTTTACACATTTAGAATTCCTTCGATGAAAACTACATTCAATCGTTGTATGGATATATTTCTTGTCGACTATTTGCTCTCACTAAGTCCGAAGGTAATCTCACCAAGTGTTGATAAATGTAAGTCAGTTTTTCATTATACAATTTAATGTTTAATTTCATGAAAGGCATCGTTGTTTACGTCCGCCATTTTGAAAAATCGCGAATACTTCTGACATAGCGCTGTACATTGACTTTTTTTTTTTACAAATACCGGTTTTGTTACCTAAAATGTTTAGTTTTGTGTTCGAAAATACTTATTGAATAATTTATTGCTATTCCGACAACACACACACACACACACACACACACACACACACACACACACACACACATTCTGGTGATTGATGTAGAAAGAACATTTTTAGCAAGAGAAATAAATATTTTTGGGTGAAATTATTGACATCTTAATACTAATCTTCAGTGGAAAGTTCATTCAATATATATAAAGTGTATGATTATGCCCATATTCACAGATTGGTGGAACGACGGGAACCGCGTGCTGTCCCCTATGATTTTAGTTGAAATATATTAGAGATACGGTGCTCTAGCGAAGACATTTGGACATTAGTGTTAATTTCTCAGAAGCCGCAAAATGAACAAGAAAATAAAAATAATTCGGAATCATTGTACAGGTTTATAGGGACAATACATTATGTATCAATTGTATGTATATAATGGAAAACAGGACCTTAGTCAAATTGCAACAACAACAGAAAGAAGTATGGGAGTTGTGTTATATGGTTCTAAATTATTTTACGGTTAGGAATGTACGTATCAATGAACTTACGTACGTATACACGTATAATATATATTGTCTTTCTGAACAATGCACAGACGAGAAGACAACGAAGTAATTCTATTGTATTGTTGTTTAATTTTCCCCAAACATTTATCATTTAAGATAATGATATGTCACCAACTTTAGGTGTAGTAACACAAATTTTTAATGTGCGATGAACGATGCAGTGAGTACTTAGATAAGTACGGCCATATCGTTATCGGTTTTACATTTGTTGGATGGAAGAGATTGGGTGCAATTTCTGCTGTTATGTGGCTGTACGTTATGTATATGTCAGTCTTCATAGAAAACTTTGTGCTTGACCTGCCAGGATGCCATCATTTTTTCATAATCGGTTGTTCTAGTCTAACTTAGAATTACGTTTTTAGATGATATACGAGAGCTCTGTCGATACGGGAGATAACACGCTTAACAGGCCTATAGGTATTTGTGTGAGTGTCATGGTACACTTTATGTAGTTCTGGCTAATTTTATAAATTTTATACATCATATACTAATTGTTGTAATCGAAAATTAGAACGAATGTCATTTGCCAATTGAAACATTGCAAAATATTTTAATTATGCACACACTAAGAAATTACGATAGGCTTGTATATCCAATAAGAAAGCAATATTATAAACATTTATATTATTAGGGTTTGATGCTAATTTTAGAAATCCTTCAAACACAAATGGGTGATCGAAATGCATGTCCATTACAATACGACAAGATAGATATGTAAATAGACTCAACACGGAGAAAACTTGCGAATTCCAAATGGGATAGGATCAGGTGTCTGCAAGCAGTCAGCTTCCTCTGCTAGCATGCCACACTCGTTCGAAATGTTCCACGGAAACCTCTCGATTTCAGTGAAGAAGGTCAATTTCGGTGAAATTGTGATCAGTTACTTTCATATCTGATTGGCGAAAGGGAGTCACTGTCTGTGGTCGTGCTCATAAATAGAATACTATCTATTATTCCTGAGAAGGTGACTTCATATTGTTTAACAAGGTCTCATTATCCACCATTAAACTTCTTTCACGACCTTTTCAATACCGTAACCTTGTGTAAGTAGTTTAATGGCGAGTCGTTTAGCTCTCAGAATAAAACATTCATATGAGTAGCATGCCCTGGCATAACGTATAAGCTGCGAAATGAAAACGGCATAGGCAGGAGATAGAAAATTAATACTTAGAATATTATAAACATAATACCAAAGTTATCATGCTCAAGACTATATCGTTTCTGTCAATTAGACTTCATCAGTTGAGCTCCACTTTGAAAAGTATGTGTATTTTTAAAGATAAAGTGGTAAATAATATCTCTAAAAGTATAGCCGAAATCCGTCTAAGAGTAACCACTTTAAAAAATATGACTATCTTAGCATTAGAAAATTTTCGAATTTAAATGGTGTTAACAGTGCCAAATATTACTCTAGTATGAGACGAACAGCTGGTACCGAAATACCAGGTACTCGGTTTATGCGTTTATCATAAAGGGGGTTCTTTTTATGCTACTACATTTTTATTTTCTTTTTAAATGCAGTAGTTTGATAATAAAAATATTAAATAAAGATAGTATATAACATAATAAATGAAAAAAGAAGCCTTTTCTGGAATCAATCTAGAAAAAATTGTGATTTTACTAGTCTATTTTCTGCCTTCCAGACACTAAAACTTTATTTACTATTTTCTATTTAAGAAAAGCAATTCTTGGGGGCATGCGCACCCCACGCCGACCCTAAATCCGCCAGTGGTAAAAAAATAATTAAAAGGATGAAATCTTTCAAAATCATATATAATTATTACACGCTTTTGATATACCTACCACCGATATAAAGCTTTCGTATTTATATTAGACACAGAAAAGGCATATACAAACGGAACGGTTTTACCTGCGTTAAAAATAACAGGAACGCTGATTTTTTTTAATTCATGGATACAAATAGTTATTATTGTGTTGTTGTAAAAGCTGTTAAATGAATAAAGCTTAATTTTTAAATATCCATGTTTTGCTTTCGGTTTATGTAAATTTAAATTGTTTTTGTGATTTCGTCGCCATCAGTGGAGATTCAAATTGTGCAGTATAACAATGACCACTTACCGACGGTTAGATACACAAGGGCCAAATATAATCGGACACTTATGTTTAATTAGTATTGGCTATTTATGGTTCTACCGCGGAAGAACGCTTTGACACTTACCTTGTGTTCCTTTGATACCCGTAATTCCCTTTTCACCAATATTTCCTGAAACCAAAATACAAACACAAGTATAGTCAGTGAATAGAGAATAGTTGTGCAGTTTATAAATGAACTAAATATGGAATAGTAAAACTCAAATATAATGAAACAGAGAGAGAGAGAGAGAAGAGAGAGAGAGAGAGAGAGAGAGAGAGAGAGAGAGAGAGAGAGAAGAGAGAGAGAGAGAGAGAGAGAGAGAGAGAGAGAGGCTGGGTAAGCTAATATCCTGCCTGGAAGAAAGGAAAGTGTAACTAGAATCCTTTCTGCAAAATTTGGACCCATGATCAGAAAACGTTATCATTTGATGAACAGGACATTCAATGGAACTGAGATGTATTGAAATCAAGCAACATTAATACAGTTAGATAACCAAATGTCCAAATACAAAATACATTCAACCCAAATTACCAACCTTTAATTCCGATTCCACCTTTGTCTCCTTTGAGACGGTCTCCTAGTGCCCTCTTCTGTCGATTACCATTCCCGCTAAGTGCATTCTGTTCTTCTGTGTGTCCAAGTAGTCCTGTTAATTATACATCATTGTGAGCATGGGGTATTTTATTATCATAGATCTTTGTAAGACACTATCTAACTTGAACTCATCTAATCAAATAACTGAAAAAAGGACTTGTGCTTGAAATGGAAATTTTGCAACAGTAATGGAAGTATAGTATTCATCTCCCTAAATAGCATGTGTCGGTTATATTAGTACCATCTGTCTTTTTTCATTGGCTATTTATAATGACATATACTACTAATGATAATTAAGCCACGCAAAATAATAATAATAATAATAATAATAATAATAATAATAATAACAATAACAAAACCGATCTATTATTTCTTACTTGATACGTGCAGGTTTAAACAACTGCACCATGGCACATCCCACATCTACATTATTCAAAGGTCCTTGTTTGCCAAACGTTCATCATATTCACATCTTTTCATCTGAACTTCTGACGATTTAGATACATTTAGAGAACGAGGAAATAATAGACATGCTATAAACTAGGCTATACAAGTTTGATTTTTCATCTAATTTTTTTCGTATCATATTCTATTAACTGCAGTTAAACCAGAATTGTATCATGCACCTCTGAATAAACAGAATACTCTAATAGTAAATCATCAGTAAATATATATGTCACACTAAAATCGAATTAAAGGTTCATTGGATTGACCAATATAATTGTGAGGTCAAGGTGAAATACGAATAGTAAATCACAATGATGACACTTATTTATCGGAATGATGGACTCAATCATCGTAATGTCGCCCCTATCTGCAAGTTTGAGAAAAATTTTCATTTAAGATTTCATAAGTCTAATTTGAACATTTTATCAGTTCATTCCTATTCAGTATTTACTTTTTTTCAAATTTAAGTTGTGCCAGAAAAATACCGCACCCGCTGTCGCTGTCACGTGTCACAGTAGTCAAGTTTGTAGACAATACTTTACATTTCTGTTGATAAATTCTTTTCGTATTCATAATGTTAAATAATAATACCTTAAGGATTGTGAAAATATTTTTCGGGGTAAAATTGAATTTACAGATTATTATAAATCGTCATTTTTAAGAGAAAATTGTGATTTTTGTTCTAAAATTCATATTCTCATTGAAATCTTTTTGATACGGATGTTGAAAAATATACATGTACATTCAAAATTATTTTCCCTTTGTAATTTCACAAGGAAAACATTTCTTTTACAGTATTGATTCATGTTTCTGATATATGTTTCTATCTGGCTTAGTAAACTAAAAATTGCATTTACCTATTTACACTTTTCAAGGGAATCCTAGCTATGCCTCGGTGGGGTATTCAATGTATTTTTTCTAAAAAAAATTGTGCGGATTAATATTTAATTTAAAAAAAATTCAGATAACAAAGTATATATCAATAGAATGTCCAGGACATAGATACAAATCCGGTAAAAATAGACAAACACGGACAAGAGATGGGATCAGGTGCCATGGAGGAGTAAGCATTCCCTGTCGACCGCTCACACCCGCCGTGAGTCCACAGTCAAGTCCATTGAAACACATGAGGAGTGTATCCTCGTCTCAATTGGTACGGACGACTCAACAACCGCTAGCGAAAAGGCAACTCAACATTTCACTTAGTGAAACAGAGTATTCGCAATCTAGACTATTATACCGACCGTAAAATTTGCGGAACGTTGACATTAAACGCGGTTTTCGATATCACTCTGTCAATAATTTGTCAGTGAGTTGTTTACCTCTGTATATGAAATCTTCATATGTTGTACACGCCCTGGAATATCGGATCATTTGTGAAATATAAACTCCATATGCAGGTGACTGAGGGATATTACTACTTAAATGTGGATTATTTACGATGGGAAAGTCGAAATCGTTGCGTTTATCGTATAGCGTAGTTGCGAATTTCCCGTCTCTGTTTATATTAAGTAAAATGTCTAAGTATAAAGCGTGTGTGCTTGATTCTGTTATATCTTTAATTTCTAGTTCGCTGGGATATATCGCATTGACATATGTATGAAAATTGTCAATATTAATTGACAAAACGTCGTCGATATATCTAAATGTCAAATTAAAGGAAACCGCCAATTTTTTCATCTTTTGATTCAGAAGTTTCTGAATGAAGTCTGCTTCGTATGAATAAAGGATCAGGTCGGCCAATAAAGGAGCACAATTGGTTCCCATAGGAATGCCGACAGTTTGTTGAAAGACCACGTCTCCGAACATTAAAAATATATTGTCTATTAGAAATTCCAGCATGTTTTTATATCAACTTCAGTATATTTATGTGTAGAAACAGAGTGGTGTTTGACGAAATAAGTATCCTGATAGCCAATCACTATATATTTAAATTTTCGGGTACCACCTTTAGTGGGAAAAACAGCTGGCTATGAAACTGGAACATCGTTCTTTTATTTTTCTGTGTGGAACAGTAATGTAAAGAGTAGAGAAGTTATAAGTTTTGATACTGTGAATTCTAGAAAAATTGTTTGCCTCTAATTTTCTAAAAGCTGTTTAGAATTTTTAAGTATCCACATCTGATTTACATCGCGTCGGGAATAAGCAATTGTAAACTATTGTTGAAGTTTCTCCTTAACGGCTCTCAATTTCTTGGTAAGGGGTAAAGATAAAGGTTTGGTAGAGCATTTACTGGATCCTGCTATGTATCTTTGCTTATATGGGGTTTTATGAAGTTTAGGTATCCAGTATAAATGTGGTAGCTCGAAATCCGTATCCGTTGTAGGTAAATCAAATGAGCGTAATACGGACACGGGATTTTAAAGGATTTCTTCCTTTGAAAGTGAGATACGTGTGTATGTAGGATTTCCAGAATTCGTACTAAACCCATGTTCTTTTATTAAACAATTATAGTAATGTGCCTTACAAATTAAAGCTATATTATTTGAGGCTTTGTCTGCTGTTTTTCCATAGTCCCTTTAAGTTTTCGAATACGAGATTTTATCAACCATCGTATGGCTTTCAGCCATTCAGACAAAGTATCTGGTTCTACGTCGTCATGTTTGGCCCATCGTCTGGCATAATCTTCGACAGAACCCATAACTTAAATGAAATTCTGACGCTAATTAAAGGAACGGGCTTCCCGGTATTTAGGAACCCTTAAAATGATATCTTTGAGGCTTTTAATTTCAACAATGGAAACGTCGCCGGTAATGACATGCCCGATAGGATTGTATTTGAAAGGAGAGAGAAGAAGCACATGAACATGTGACAGTGTTGTGTAGAAGACGGTACTGCAAAACCTGTTTGTAATTGAATAGCTTGGATGCGATGCTAGGTGTATAGCTATATAAAATGCAAGGCGTGGTCTTTAGTTTTAAATACTATAAACATACTACCAAAGTTATAATGCTCAAGACGATATCGTTTCTGTCAATTAGACTTCATCAGTTGAGCTCCAATTTTAATGTTATGTGTATTTTCTAAAGCGAAATTGGTATTATACAAGGCCAAATAATATCTCTAAAAGTATAGCCAATATGGTGGAATACAGGACTGAACCTTTTTTATGATTTAGAACATTGCCAATGTTTAAAGCGTCTATGCCTTTATTTGTAAATTTAAGTTTAAGGAAAAGACGTTTCTGTTCAGAAGAGTCATCGTTTGTAACACGTGCTGCCTTAAACAGTCTGTGATAAGCGATGTCCATTATAATGGTTTTCAGTATGTATTCTGGGGTTGAAGAATCCGTGTAGGGGTTCATTCTTGCTTCTTTTTTATTGAGATTTGTAAAAGAAACAGAATAAAGTTTGCTGCAAATGTGATGAAGACCCAATTTTTTGTTCACGAAAGGTAAAAGAGATGAAAAAGTGACATCATGTATGTAGGGTCGGTTGTATGAACGATGTCCGTGACTTCGTTTACGTCTTACCTTAGAAATAAAAAGTTCCATCACATTAACACCATTACACAGTGGGCTTGATAAATTGCCTACACTATGGATATTATCGTTATATCCATAGGGATATGCAGTGCCAAGCTGTTTATTCAAAAAAATATTCACGTTGTCTACGGAAGGGCGTACTCAAGATGGGGTTGTTGGTCTAGTGGTATATTTTTTCAATTATACGCACTCTCATAGACATGATGGAATGGTCAGGAGAGTTGAAATGTCGATAGAGTATCTGGTTACCCCCATTATTAATCTCGAATCGATGATTTATTATTCCATAGATTGCATTTCAATAAATATCAAAGTGAAGTATTTAGAGACAATAATTCAAGAAAATTTAATTTAGGAGTCAGTTGTTTGATACCTCCTTAGATTCCTCTGTAATTTGTGAAATTAGCTTGCGACAGAGATGTTTGACACTTTTTAAAGTGCAATTGATTAATTCAACCTTACTATTCGTATATGAATACCACACTGGACCTGACTTAATTTTCGCAAAATATATAGAAATATAAGATTTTCTATGCCTGTGTATAGCTCTCATTTGTTATTGTACATCTATTACAGGTAGTAATGATAGAAACAAATATTTTTTTTCATCTAATGCTGATTTACAAAACCACAGATGTAGCTTTTCAAACGATGGAAAAAAACAAATGCCTGGAATGAAATTAATATAAATGTCTTTTTTTAAGAAAAGAGTGGTCACAAACATGGTCAAATAATAAATGTAAATGAATTGACAAATTTGTTTAAGAATATCCTATGTTAAAATAAATATTTTAAGTGTAGAATTAAAATGATTCTATCTTAGCAAAATATTATATTGTAACTGAGAAAAACGTAATTAAACTAGAACAATTGTTTGGCCGAACAGTTTTAACTGTTAACACATTAATTTTATAAAAATAATTTTATAAATCCCTTCGAAAAGTAACACATCACTACCATGACTAAAACACTAACTTATTGGTAGTTATTTTTCTAAATGTACATTGAATCGAACTTGATTTACTTACGTTTTATTATTCCGGTTGCTTTAAAAATAGCATCCATACATTCTGTTTTGTTGAAATTTGTAGACCGCGCAATACTTTCCAGATCACTTTTACCGACCCCTAAGATATTTGACGCCTCTGACAATATCTGCGCCTTAACAGTTGGGTAAGCATTTGCAATTTCTGCCCGAATTTGGCACAAAAAATCTGTTTTTGAACACTTCTGGGCTCGAATAGCTATCGTATAAACGGATGACATTGAAAACGCCAGTAATGTTAGTTGTGAAAGTAACATCTCGGCGGCTAAAAAAGAACTGAAACAAATTACAGTGTTACTTTTTATTACTAACAAACTGAACATCGAGACCTGGGGTTAAAAGTTGAATCGAGGTTTTGTTTTTTATATCTGATCGGAAATGAATCAATGTCCAATTTTAATGCACGGCCTGTATACTGTACTTTTTTGAAAGGAGAGGTAAATGAGATTTAACGTACAGACTGTTTCAATGATATTTTTTTATTTTTATTTGATTTTTCTTTTACTCCACACTCAGCATTTTTCCAGTATGTGTAGTATTTTTATCTCTGCTATGGCCTTATGTCCATGAATTGGGAAAATCTTTGCCATGCTTACTGAGGTTCGGGACTGTTAGTCTTTAATGTCATCCAAAAGACCTAGCCTAAATGGGTATGGTGATGATTGGTTTTGGAGGATAGAACATGATTACAATGTAACCGGGAAAAGACAACCCGACTTTTACAAGAAACTTTCAAACTTTCTGTCAAAAATTATCTTAGGCTCCAGCAATGCTCGATTAATGATAATAATAATAATAATAATAATAATAATAATAATAATAATAATAATAATAATAATAATAATAATAATAATGATAATAATAATAACAATAAAGTACCAATGGATATACGAGGTACATCGTCACGTGACATATTCAGTAATTTAGTATAAATAATGGACCGTGAAGTTCCTGATTTACGTGCAACGATTTATTTCATGAGTAGATGTTGAAACAGTATACGTGGTTTTTTTCTCTCTGAATACACGTTTTCCTTAGCAAATACAAAACAGGACAACTATTCACCCAGTAATGGAGAGAATCCCAGCAAAATAATATGCGTATAATAATAACCAGTGGAATTTGCTATCCATCCTTTAAAAAAGAAGAAAAACATATTACCCATATGTTTGTATTTGAATTGTACTGTGGAACCTAAATAATTCTGACTAGTTGACGGGGAATCATTATTCCTTCATGAGCTGATACTACATCTGGATTTTCATAAAATATTTACATATAAAAATGTCACACACCAAAGAATAAATCTTTATAATGTCCAGGATATAGATACAAAAAATCTGGAAACGAATGGACAAAAACGGACCTCTGGAAATCCATAAGTTGGAGCAGGTGCTATGGAAGAGTGAGCATCCCCTGTTAACCGGTCACACCCGCCGTGAGTCTACAGTCAAATCCAAATGAAATACTTGCGGAACGAATCCTCAGACTTTGACACTGTCTACTGGACTCCATGGCGGTTAATAATGTGGTATTCGTCACTTTGACTTTGTAAGAAGAGGTTCTCTCCAGGTGCCACTATATGACGTGAAAGTATTGAGAGTGGCTTAAAACAGCATTTAAAAATAAATTCAAAGCTTCACCAGAAAAAAGTCCAGATAACATATACATTTATCTACAGTTATGACAAACTTTGAAATGATCTGGATCATCCCTTACGGGTTGCATAGATCGACTTAAGTCGGAAATTAAATGCAAAATAAGAATAGTGTGTCACAATCGTTACGAATTAATTTCTTCTATGTATCCACCATGCTACACAACTGGATTTCGAAGTATAGTTTACCTCGGTTTTCATATGGTTCTTGTGCCTAGTTCCATAGTTTTTTGGGGGGGTACTTTAACTTAAGAGCAATCAAAAAATCAAATCAAACAAGAAAAATGGATTAAGTGCACATATTCAGTTTAATGCAGATCAAAATACCATTTATTGCTACACTCATATTTTTTCTAAGTTTGAAAATATCACACAAAACCAAAAGCCATACCACAAATTTCCCCTCCAACCAGATCCAATATGACTATAGATTGCATAAGACCATATGTTCCTAATTGTGATACATCAGAATATTCACGATTAAGTTAGCAATCGATATATATATATATATTTATATATATATATATATATATATATATATATATATATATATATATATATATATATATATTTATATATATATATATATATATATATATATATATATATATATATATTGTTCTATCCTTTCATAAAGCTTGTTATGAAATTACCCCATTACCCCAATGTTAAAGTTGCATAAGTTGGTGCCATTTTTGTTCCCATGGCAGTTCATAGGATTTGTACATATTGTTTATTATCAAATTGGAATGTATTGTTGTTCAAAATTAATTCAATTTGTTTATTCTTTGCATTAAGCTTCCTACATTAGTGTTATTTTATCTACTTCATCAACTTCTTTATTTACTTTACCACTATGAGATTCATGATATACATTCAATACATTTTTGTTGATAAGTAACTGAAGCACTTTATTGCAAAGTGAAATCGATTATTTCCAAAAACGCATTTCCACAGTCCTGATTTCCTAAATCCAAATACTGCTACATAAGCAATGAACACTGGCAACTCTCTTAATAACGTACATCTAAATGTTGCGATTCCGTATAACGTCAGGGTTATCCAGTTCAAAAGGGCTGGATCGACATGTGTTTTTTCCACAGCTGATTCCAATATAAGTTTCCCCATGATACCTTTTCGAAAAACAATTATAAAAATAAAATAGTAAAACAATATAGTATATAAATGTCAGATGCCGACGTATACATCTTCAGGACGCCCAGGATATACATTAAATTCTGGAAAAAATCAAAAAATGATTTTCGACAAACACGAACATCTAGAAGTATGGGAAATGAAGAAGTTGCAGTGGACATTCGAAACCCTTGTTTCATAAGAATACGACAAAATTAATAATATATTTGATATTTATTTTCTTTGCATATTTTACAGTCGATAAATTGGTTCGAATTACCAATTATTACCAATCATTTCGAATTGCTTGTCTGACATTTAACATATTTTTCTTATCAACATTACAGAAAAATGGTCTGATAAGACCTATATTTCAAAACATTTTTTTTTCTTCAAAATGTAAAATATTGGCAAATCTTTTTTTCGTGCCTTATTTCTATGGTGACAATAACCTCAATATTGATCACTCTTGTGGAAAACAGAGTCCATGTATTACACTGAAGTTGATTTAAAAAAGAAGCTAGAATTTCTGACAGACAATATATTTGTAATGCTCCGAGACGTGGTCATGCAACAAACTGTCGGCATTTCATATGGGAACCGATTGTGTCCCTTTATTGGCTGAGCTGTTCCTTCATTAATACGAAGCAGTTTTCATTAAGAAACTGCTCAATCAAAAGAAGAAAAAACTAGCGATGTCCATTAATTTGACATTTAAATATATGATAATGTTCTGTCAATTTATAATGACAATTTCCATACATGTCAATGCGATATATCGCAGCAAACCAGAAATTAAAGATACAACAGAATCAAGCACACACGCTTCATAGTTAAACATTTTTCTCAGTATAGATACAGACGGGAAATTAACAACTAAGCTATACAACAAACGCGACGATTTCGACTTTCCCATGGTAAAAGTTTTACAATTAAGTAGTAACATTCCAAAGTCATCCGCTTATGAATTTTATATTTCACAAATGATCCAACATGCCAGGGCGTGTTCAACATATGAACATTTCAAATACGGAGGTAAACTACTGACTGAAAAATTATTGACCCAGAGATACCGAGACCCGAAAATTTTACGATCGGTATAATAATCTTGTTTGCAATTACTCTATTTCACTATCTGAAATATCGAGTTACCTGTTCGTTGGCGCTTGTTGAGACGTCTGTACCAATTGTGAAGAGGATTCACTCCTCACGTATTTCATTGGACTTGATAGTGAACTCACGGCGGTTGTGACCGGTCAACAGAGGATGCTTACTCCTCCATGGCACCTGATCCCACCTCTTGGTTTCCAGAGGTCCGTGTTTGTCAATTTTTACCGGTTTTGTATCTATGTACTGGATTTATACTTTGGTATCCGAGATTTATATATATATTATATATATATATATATATATATATATATATATATATATATATATATATATATATATATATATATATATATATATATATTATTTTTATATTTCATACTATTCTTAACCTTTTAGTTGTCATATTTATGCAAGTTATGTACAACTGACCGAAATGCCCGAAGGTATTACTATATCCTGATTCCGAGTTAGATTCATTATTGCTTAGATAAAAAGCTCACCGATTGCTGATACGATTCTCTTAAAATGCGTTTCGTAATTAACGTTTTACTTAAATGTCTACGGCTATCGAAAGTCTTGAAATAATTTACAGATCCGCCATTGTAACCACATCGGCATGCACATGTAGCGTAACAGAACTTGTCAACAACATGTATTTTTTTATTTTTTTATTTATCTTTTTTCAATTTATGTATAGCTTGTATTACACTTCCTGTCGGGTCAACTCTAACGAAATCTACTGATGGTTTATAAACATTAGGCCTACTGCCTACTGTACAGGTAAGAATGATTCAAGTGTTAATCATTGACACCTAGGCCGTCACTAATCAGTGCAGAATAGAGAACAGTTGACGGTGTAATTGTTTTATTGACACAATTATATCAACCGTGAAGAAAATCAAGACTGAAAACAATAGCCTGATCAGTAGGTGGGTTCTAATGCGATGTTATGCCGCTGTAAACAGATTATTTACATTGAGTTTTGTACATTTGTTCCCGGATTCTAATGTCGGAGTCGGATACCGAATATTCCGTTGGAATGAGAACGTTTTATGTACATGTATGTTTGTTCCCGAGCAATTCCGAATACCGTCTTCACTCTGAAGAAAAATCACTCTAAGATAATGTCTTTTCTGCCTGGAAGAATTCGGAATGGCCAAAACGGTAAAAGGTGATCGGAAAACAAGAACATGTTTATTAAAGTTGATTATTGATAGCAATATACCAGCTATTAGGTTATTGCATATACACATATATAATTGATCGCTGGTATTGGATGTGTATACGTAGACTCCCAATTTTGTGACGGTTTTTTTTTTTGTTCTATTTTCTTTAGCCACATTATTATTCACCTATATGGACATATCACCAGTTTTGAGAAACGTTCCAACTATTTTGACCTGAGCTATGAACTGATGCCAATGCATTAATGGTTATCAAATGTCCAATGCATACAGAGACCCTGGCTCTCGGTTACAAGGTTTATCCGATATACTCATTCCTTTTACTTCCATAAACCTAGCGCATGGCGAAAGGACAGCCAGTGTCTTTTTTATTAAGTTCCTTTGAAATGATCCGAAACAGAAATCAAATACGTAACATCCAGCATAATATTTCAAAGTTTTACCTATATACCACAGCAGTTTACATATGATAGTTACAAATGAAGGTGTAGTTATGTGATATTTTTAAGACAAGGCATAGACTATTTTCATGCTTTTATTCTAATATTCCTGTGTCACAATCGTCAATATACGTACATATCAATTGAAACTACAAAGCGGCAGAAATAAAGAAAAAAAAACATTTGATAGTCCTTGATCATGCAGATTGGATGAGTTAAACTAATAATAATAATAATAATAATAATAATAATAATAATAATAATAATAATAATAATTACAACAACAACAACACAATAATAATAATAATAATAATAATAATAATAATAATGAAAATAATGAGACTTTTCATTTTGATTGTCGCCAATTAAATATTTAAAACACATTCTCCCGAATGATTCCTACACGTATTCAGAAGAAAATAATCACTGTTCACGGTTTTGAAGGTTTAAACATATCACTTTTACATGTTTACATAGAACAATAAAGGCAAATATATTGACGCGTACATGCAATTATTAGTAATCATATAATCTATATGTATAATTACACATGATTCAATTTACAATTGCAAACATGCTGTCCTTAATGTTCCGCCATTTGTAATGATGATATCATAGGCAATGACTGCGCGTTGAATATAAATTGTACATATTGCATATAGTACTGCAGCAAACGTCACTTTAATTAAATCATTTAGGCAATTACTGGTAATCAATATCTACACTGTTTTGTTTTCCTCCTTCCTCGATTCCTACAAGCAAAAGAAAATACAATACAATATTTGCCAAATATATTATACAACACTGAACTAAAACAGTTATGTTCCATGTTCAAATCACCAAATACATGTATTATTATTATTTGGAAAAGGGACTTTTGGCACCTCACACGCAGGAGGTTGATTGACATATTCAGGATAACCAGGTGGCTGCCTCTACCATTAAAACTGGTGTTTGTTTGTTTGTTTAAGTGATGTTTTCGGCCATACTTTACATAGTTTAGGTTACATTGTAGCGACCAGTTTTTAATAGCTGAAGAGAGAACCCAGTTACAATGAACCTGTGAAAAGACCAATCGTTCGTAAGTTTCCTAGCAATTCTATCATAAAAAAGAATCTTAGGTTTAAGCGGCGAAGTTGGCCTCTGTGCTCGCAGAAGGCCCGTGGTTTTAACGGGTTTTCACCTCTACTATTAAATGTGGCCATCAAGGTATACCGATATATTATCCGAGTGGCGTAAACTCGTTATGAAACGATAAAAAAATCACTCTTACCTATATTTAACTACAGTCAGCAAGTTCCGATTTCAAGTCACATGACTGAATAAGATTATTCCATCCTTGACCAATTCCACATTGGTGTTCGTACGGTACCTTCCAAGCACATTGATAAAACCTACTGCAGTCACGTGGGTTCGGGTAGTAGCCAAAGTTTTCAGGACATTCAAATGCTGAAAAAGATAGTATACCCTATTACTCGGAATTAAACCATTTTGTATAAATAAAATCGAAAGTGCAACATTTTGTCTTTAGATATGATACACGTTTACATACGCTGCTGTTTAAATTCCCTGCTGTATCATGACGTAAAATTGAAAAAGTAACAACGGATATTCGAAACTCAAAAGTCCATTATAATACGACAAATTAGATAAACAAATAGTCTCAACATGAAGAACTATTGCAACTCCCAAATGGAATAGGACCAAGAGTCCGGAAGAAGTAAGCGAAACATGTTTTTTTATATACAAATGCATATAGGGTCAAAATGAAAAGAAATATTTCCCTGCTAGTGTATACGGTAGATTAAAAAGGAGGAGTAAGAAGGTACTGCGAAGGTAAATACAGTAGGTGCAGTCGTTTTGTATAAAGTTCATTTTCCTTCATACAGTCTTGACAAAAAATTCAAATAAAACACAAGTAAAAGCTAAAAAATAACAATGACTTCTAATGCTTACACTATGTCTCTTGTTACCTTCACAATACATTTTAAAAGGGGTAGGAAAACGGCAATTTTGTTTTATAGTAACATTTGGAATTTGATTCACGTTCTTTCAACGGAGAGAGAGAGAGAGAGAGAGAGAGAGAGAGAGAGAGAGAGAGAGAGAGAGAGAGAGAGAGAGAGAGAGAGAGAGAGAGAGAGAGAGAGAGAGAGAGAGAGAGAGAGAGAGAGAGAGAGAGAGAGAGCGGAGAGTCTGGCTGGGTAGTTTAATATCCTACCTGGAAGAAAGGAAAGTATAACTAGAATTATTTCTGTAAAACTTGGACCTATGACCAGAAAACGACTAAAGGTATCGATTATTGTCAGAATATGACTTCAAAGTGAACGTGGATTATCATTTGATGAATAGGACAAATAAGTGCTTTATACACGTGAAAATGCCTCATTAGACTATATCAGTCTTGTCTATAGTACAGGTCTAACTTTGTACCACTTCACCTTAAGCTAATGACAACTCAATGTAAGGGCAACATTTTTGTCGGGATATAAAACAACAAAAAATCCAACAGATCTTATAAAGAATACAATAGTTCTAAATTTACTATCTTGGTTGACATTATTGTCATCGTCGTCGTCGTTTTCCTTGCTGTCACTGACATCCGCACCGTCATTTACAACGTCGAGTTCGCAGTTCGCTTGATCTTTATGATCGCAAAGCAATTTATCCGGGTTCCAGTGAAGTCCATCCGGGCACTTCATTTCCAAGGCGTCGCCATGAGAACACTGTAAATACTTCGTGCAGTCTGTAACATGCGGGAGATAGTCACCATCTCTGCAGGCTAAAAAGGCAATACATTGAAAATTTACATAAAGTTTTATAAGTGTGTATTTCCGTTCTTTTAATTTCAAAATACTAAAATTTGACACAGACAACTTACGGGCTAAGAACGGGATCATTGATTGACAAACCTCGGTTTGATGGCCAGTTACAGTTCTGTGTAGTTTCATTCCACACAAGACCACTCGAGCAATTAAAAATAGTAACCTCTCCAAACACACAGTGGAGGAATTTATCGTCATCTTCAGGATGAGGTCTGTAGCCAGTGCCAGCCTCTTTACAGATATCCTCTACAAAACACATACACTCTTTTAAGTAGGATATATAATATATAGCAATTACAATTCATTTGCAGACACACACCATATAAAGATGATTATAATTCCTGGCCTCATGGACAATGATTAAAGTTCATGAGAGAGAGAGAGAGAGAGAGAGAGAGAGAGAGAGAGAGAGAGAGAGAGAGAGAGAGAGAGAGAGAGAGAGAGAGAGAGAGAGAGAGAGAGAGAGAGAGAGAGAGAGAGAGAGAGAGATTGATTCTCTGGTTTTTAGGCACACTTTATTTCTGTACTGTATATTCGGAATTGAATATTATAAAAAAAAATAAAGTATTCCTTAGAATAAGTATAGCGTTTACTTATTAAATATAACAGTTGGACAATTGACTTATTGGCCCCTGAATACCTGTCAAATAATGATTGGGTTAGCTTCATGACAAAGAGGACGATGCGATGCGAGATATTGTAATGTTTATATGTATATTTGTCATATTTACAAAGGACATGCCTGTACGTGTAACCTTTTAATTTAAATACAAATATTTCAAAACTTACAAGAAGATATTGACGATACATGTTATCATTAAAACATATACTTTTATATAAAAAATAGGGCCTATACATTCGGTAGCATGAAGTCTATCAATTCCTGTCAGCAGATGTTCCAGTAACGCTGGAACCTAAGATGACTTTTGTAAGAAAGTTGCGGCCGGCGCATGGTCTCTTCTCGTAGCAGGGTTCTCTCCCCCAACATTAAAATATATCCACCACCATGTAACTGCAAATTGTTGAGTTTGGAATAAAATAACATTCAAAATTCAAGACAGACAGACAGACATACATAAAAACATATATATACATACATTGCAAATATGAGAGAATTATCAAGTTAACTGAACCTACCTGGACAAGAAAATGTATTACATTCCGACGATCTACTTTCTTCATTAGATCCAACACAATTTATCCCACCATATTGAGGCTTGGGGTCCGTGCAAGTGCGTGTCCGAGTGCTGACCATAGTTCCATTATTGCATATTTTCGAACACGAGCCCCAGTCCCCCCAGTTCGACCATGTGCTCCAACTTCCGTTTACTGTAAATGATAAGCAAAACACCAAGTAGAGAAGTTTTAAAATTTATTTGTAAATAAAATTGTTGCCTCCAAGCTTAACTTCAGCTCATTATTTCTAATTAAGGTAAACTAATAATGTTAGTGGTATTTACCTGGACATGGATTTGTATTGCAAACACTCAATGAAGCCTCATTATCTGATCCACTGCATCTCTTTCCATCACATTTTGGAGTAGGGTTAGTGCATGACCTTTTTCTATTTCTAGTTGTCGTTCCATTTCCACAAGTTGCAGAGCAGGGAGTCCAAGATGAAGACCAAAACCAGCTACTCCATCCACCATCGACTGCAAAATAATGTTTAAAATTATTTAAATTGATATGAATATATACAACATCGCGGATACTGAAGTATAAATCTTTAGGATATCCAGGACACAGATACAATATCCGGCAAAAATGGACAAACACGGACCTCTGGAAACCAAGAGGTGGGATCAGGTGCCATGGAGGAGTAAGCATCCCCTGTCGACTGGTCACACCCGCCTTGAGTCCACAGTCAAGTCAAAATGAAATACGTGAGGAACGAATCCTCGTCACAATTAGTACAGACGTCTCAACAACCGCCAACGAAAAGGCAACTCAACATTTCACTCATTGAAACAGAGTAATCGCAAACAAGACTATAAAAAGACCGTAAAATTTGCGGAACGTTGACATCATACGCGGTTGTCGATATCTCTGTGTCAATAATTTGTCAGGGATTAGTTTAGATCTGTAAATGAAATGTTCATATGTTGAACACGTCCTGCCATATCGGATCATTTGTAAAACATTAACTCCATATGCAGGTGACCATGGGATATTACTACTTAAATGTGGAAAATTTACGATGGGAAAACAGAAATCATCGCGTTTGTCGTATAGCTTTGTTGCCAATTTCCCGTCTGTGTTTATAATAAGTAAAATGTCTAAGTATAAAGTTTATGTGCTTGATTCTGTTGTATCTTTAATTTCTAGTTCGTTGGGATATATCGCATTGACATATGTATGAAGATTGTCATTATTAATGGACAAAACGTCGTTGACATATCTCAATGTAAAATTAAAGGACACCGCTAGCTTTTTCTTCTTATGATTCAGCAGTTTCTGAATGAAGTTTGCTTCGTATGAATAAAGGAACAGCTCGACCAATAAAGGGGCACAATTGTTTCCCAAAGGAATGCCGACTGTTTGTTGAGACACAATGTATCCGAACATTACAAATATATTGTCTATTAGAAATTCCAGAATGTTTTTTATATCAACTTCAGTGAATTTATGTGTAGAATCAGAGTGGTGTTTGACAAAATAAGTATCATGTTAGCCAATCACTAGATATCTAAATTTTCTGGTACCACCTTTAGTGAAAACAAAACAGTTACCTATGATGCTAAAAAGTCTTTCTTTTAATTTTTTATGTTGGATAGTTGTGTAAAGAGTAGAGAAGTCGTATGTTTTGATACTGTGAATTTGAGAAAATTTGTGTGCCTTTAAATTTTCTAAAAGTTAAACATCCACGATTTACAATTTCTGGAATAAGCAACTGTACAGTATGGCTGAAGTTTCTCCTTAACGGCTGTCAATATCGTGGTAAGGAGTAAAGATAAAGGTTTGGTAGGACGTTTAGGTATCCAATATAAATACGGTAGCTCAAAACCAGTATCGGTTGCAGGTACATCAAAAGAGCGTAATACGGACACGTGCTTTGAAAGTGGGTTACGTGTGTATGTAGGATAAACAGAATTCGTATTAAACCCTAGCTCTGCTGATGAACAATTTGAGTTATGTGCCTTGCAAATAAAACTATATTATTTGAGGCTTTGTCTGCTGGGACCAGTACATAGTGGTCATGTAGTCTATTCAATTCAGTTACTAAATCTGAATCACTAAATACAGAGGAACAACGTGTATTCATAGTTCCTTTAAATTTTCGAATACGATATATTATCATCCATCGTACAGCTTTTAGCCATTCAGACAAAGTGTCTGGTTCCACGGTTTCATGTTTGGCCCATCGTCTGGCATAATCTTCGACCGAATCCATAACTAAACTGAAATCTGACGCGATTTAAAGGAACGGGCTTCGCGGTATTTAGGACCTCTTAAAATAAGATTTTTGAGGTTTTCATTTACAACAATATAAACGTCGCCGACATGCTCGATAGGACTAAATCTGAAGGGAGATAATGCACATGGACATGTTACGGTGTTGTGTAGAAGATGGTTGATGTCTATGCGCTGCAAAACCTGTTTGTAATTGAATAGCTTGGATGCTATGCTAGATGTATTGCTATATGAAATACAAGGCGTGGTCTTCAGTTTAAAATATGGAGGAACACAGGACTGAACTTTTTTGTGATTTAGAACATTTCCTATACCTTTATTTGTAAATTTAAGTTTTAGAAAAAGACGTATCTGTTCAGAATAGTCATCCTTTGTAACGCGTGTAACAGTCTGTGATAAGCGAAGTCCATTTTAACGGAGTTCAGTGTGTATTTTGGGGTTGAAGATTCCGTGGAAGGGGGTTCATTCTTGCTTTCTGACAAGTTCATTAAATAGTTTAAATGAAACAGAATAAAGTTTGCTGCAAATGTAATGAAGGCCCATTTTTGTTAACGTAAATTGAAAGATGAAAAAGTGACATCATGTTTGTTGGGTCTGTTGTATGAATGATGTCCGTGACTTACGTCTTACGTTAGAATTAAAAAGTTCCATCACATTAACACCACATCGTTACATCCATAGGGATATGCAGTGCCAACTGTTTAATCCAAAATTCTTCACATTGTCTACGGAAGGGGTTACTCAAGGTGGGATTGTTGGTCCAGTGATATATTGAAAGCATGACATTGTAATTATTAGCAATTATCATTATTATTATTGGCATTGAAGTAAGCTTTCTCAATCAAAATATTTTGTACAGTTATTGCCAATATAGTACAAATTGTTTCCCTTACTACAGACAGACTATATTTTAGTAACGAAACTGAATTTGTGTTTTGCCTAATTTCTCTCTCTTGTTCGACGGTTATTAACATATATATTTCAATGTTCTCAAAGATATGTTATGACGAGACAGGTTGACAGTTTTGAAAAATATGAAATATTTCTGGATATGTGATACTAGTCACTTACCTGTATCTATTCAGAACATATTCCTTTCTCCTTTCTCTACCTTTCAACCGATCTCAAATTTAAATCTGACTAAGATCATGTTAAACAATATTTTAAATCGAATAATATAACAGTTCCATTTACCTGGAAACTGTACGATACAGGAACGTGTACTCGTTTGAACACTGGAACCGCTACATTGCCGTCCACCATGTTTAGGGGTCGGATTTTTACAAGCACGAGTTCTCCTTCTACTCTTTATTCCGTACCCGCAAGTTTTACTACAAGAATTCCAGTTTGACCAGCCATACCAACTGCTCCATTCTCCATTCACTTGAATATTGATAAAAGATGTAAATAAATCTATGAAGTTATACCCTGATTACAAGATATCATATCTTTGTTTATATCTTAATTTACCCCAAATTAAACGATTGTCAGACATATCGCGGGTGTTACTGTTTTAATGTTTAACCCCGGGCTCCCGCAAGTAAACGGACCCATTTTCTCACAAAACAGATTAAGTTCCAACTGTCCTAGAACTCGGGCCAACACACACACACACACACACACACACACACACACACACACACAGATATATATATATATATATATATATATATATATATATATATATATATATATTATATATATATATATATATCAAACAAGCCAAATTTCAGAAAAAAACAAATGTAATACACCGTGACTATTTTAAAATCAGTTAATACATTTAGTATTGAGTACTTCAAAACAGTATAGTTTGATTACATAGTGACAACTATAGACAACCAACATACAAATATAATTATTTGCACCAACCAAAAGTGCACAAACATTTATAAAGTACAGAGTATAATGAAGAAGTACCAATGTAGATTAGTAACTCAAACACGACATATTATATATGAGCCAGAGGCCGAGAAAAGGGTCTTTAGGATAATTTGTGGGGAACTTGTTATTTTTATGTTTTCAGAAACTTGAACATGCATTGGACTTAAAAATATATATTAGAATGAGCCCAGGCAAAAGCAACTCTTTGTGTATTTGGTGTGAAAATCTTCCAAATAAATTATGTCGGATGGAATTTGTTGTTTCCTGGCATTTCATTGGTTATGTTGCAAGGACCCCTTTTCATCCGCAAGCTCATATGTAACTTGTGTCTAATGTTTGTTGTCTGTACGGTCTCAATACTAAGAACAATTGCAAATCCCAAACGGGATGAGACTATGTCTCTAAAAGGAGTCGGCGTCCCCTGGTAGCATTATGCACCGCTGCAAATGTTCCACCTATACCTCTCGGGTTCGGTGAAAAGGTCAAGTTCAAAGTAAAGGTCAAGCTTAGTGAAATTGCCATGGGTCAGCTCCAGGTCTGATTGGCAAGTCATGGTATATGGTCTTGCTCCAGAATACCATTTAACATTCTTGATAGGGGGCTAACGGCCTAATACGATCCCCGTATCGACGTTAACGCTGATTTGTGATAAACCACAAAATGCTGAAATACAGAATTTTAAGCCATCTATATTGTTTTATTCCCATTTGAATATGTTCAAAGACTTATTGGGTTAAAAGAAAAAGTATTGTATTGTTTATTTGCATTGTGAACAAAAGGTGCAGCACAAAAAGCAATGCTTACCAATACAAGTTCTGGTAGCTAACGTCGTCTTGTATGCTGTCCTGAATGAAAAACGGAATTGGGTCATGGCATGCACTCAAAATGGTCATTTATACTTTTCAAACCAGAACAGTTGAGGTTTTACAGACCTATTGAATTATTTCGATTTGAAACAGTGAGCATAATATGCCTTTTCGAATGAAAAGACTTTAATTAAATGTTATGTTATTATTTACAAAGGGGCTTTGTATTTAGATAGTGTTAAAACCACCGGCCTATAAACCATGCAGTCCACCAGAGTGAGATTTTAACGATATTCACCTACAGAAGCCAATATGAGTCATAAACTAGTTTTATATCTCATTATAGCATGTCTTGTGCCTCAGCCATTTACATACCTGTATTTTGTACATCTGAAAAGCCAAAAAATTCCACACTTTGTTGACGATTTCTTTTTATATGAATACCTGTGAATGTATGTTTCTCTCCCCGTATCTGGATTGCATATTCTATTAAAAATCAAATAATTCATAAGTTAGATTACATATAAATATATATATCTATCAAGTCCCTTATTCTCATATGCTATCTGCAACATAAATCATTTCATCACGAATAAACATGAAATCTCACAAATAAATTGTCACAATAATGTTTCAGTCATTAACTTATCATAATTTAAAATAAAAATTGCCTCGTCAAATTTCAGGAAGGAAAGAAAACAATCATAGCTTCGTACCCTTGTGATAGTCCAAATAAACAGACTATAGTTATAGCAATTGTTGCCAAGATCCATTTTCTGCTTAACATGTCGATTTTCCGAAGACCATACTCCAGGTCCTCAACTCCGTTTCTGATGAAGTCTAATTGACAGAAACGATCGTCTTGAGCGTTATAACTTTGGTATTATGTTTGCTATATTTATAGGCTACAACTATTCATTGTAAATAAAGGGCGTGGTTGAATACATTTCTAACAAATGAACGTGTTATACACCGCCATTAGTCATGCCATTTACTGAAAAGCTATTTTATGTTTCCTGTGGTCCATCTTTGTTTCTTGGTGTTTATTTTAAATTTTCTATGTATTCTCAAGTTTTCCAATTTATTAGAAGATTAGAACGTTGTTTATGTTTTGAAGACAAAAACATATAAAATATCGATGACCCAAGAAATTCTCTATGTTGGTCGCCGCTTTAAACACAGCTGAGATCGCCTCTAACGTCAGAGATTTCATACGAAAGGAGAAAACCTAAAAACATAAATACTTGTTTTAATTTGCATTTGACTTCATTTTTATAGTAATGAGGTCTATTAACTGAATTTAAAAAGGGGATAATCACTCCTCTACAGCATTTTATTATATCTCCGAGTGTCTTAGAAAACGTGTATGTATCTGAATGCTGGTTGTGAATTGCATCTATGTTTTGCGCAAAAACAATTGGATATATGATACATGAATATTTTGTTTTTTCTAACTATATTTCATTTAGCAGCTCTGTATCGGTATTTGAGTTATGAAGAGGATTTGTTCCTCACGTATTCAATTTGAATTTGACAAAGACTCACGTTGTGTGTATTCGGTCAACAGGGAATGCTCACTCATCCATGCCATCTTATACTACCCCTAGCTTTCCAAGGGTCTGTGCTTCTCCAATATTTGTATATAGTAGTCTTGACAAATTATGCTTTAGTTATTGTGATATTCAGTCATGATAAGTGATCACATTAGATATATCAGTAATTATTTAGGGATTCCTATCATCAGCACAAATACAATCACAATAAAGTTCTAGCTATTTTGTTTTTCTTGGAAATATAAAAATCTCAGACATATAAGTGTCCAGGATACAGGTATAAATCTGGTAAAAACTGAACAAACACGGACTTCTGGAAATCAAGAGTTGGGGTCACACCCGCTGTAACTCCACAGTCAAATTCAAATGAAATATGTTAGGAACGAATCCTCGTCCCCGTCATATCTTAACAACCGCTATTGGGTGTCCGGGTAGCGCAATGGTTAGCGCATTCGCTTCTCACCATTGCGACCCGAGTTCGATCCAAGGATTTTACAGTGAAGTATGTGAGATGGTATGGCGGTAGCTAACTCGGACACGTGGGTTTTCCCCGGGCACTCCAGTTACCTCCCACAGCAAATCCCCCCCCCCCCGCATGCTAACATTGGAGCCAACGAGAGATATCTATATAAGTTGCTTTAACTTGTTTGTCAATTGTTGTAAAATAAATAAAGTTTAAACTTTAAACCGCTATTGAACATGCAACTCAGCATTTCACTTAGAGAAACCAAGTACAGTGCTGGTTTTATATGAGATATTACCTGGTTTAAGCTTATTTCCGCAAATTTTCACCATACAGTTGCAATCATGTGATGTAACACGCCTGCTTTGAACTTGGTATCGCCTGTGGTGTCAGTGACTTTCGCTTTATATACCGAACCCTTGGCGATGTTATATACATATCTATAGTCTTATATACAAACATGCTGGTACTCCCGTACATCGATGGATTTATTATTATTATTATTATTATTATTATTATTATTATTTCCTGTGGATGGAATTGATATTTGTTTATTTTCATCTTTTGAAAATAACAAAAACGCCTGTAATGCAGCATTTTGTTTCTGCGTGGAAATATACAATGTAGAAAGAACTATAAACTAACACAGCGTGGGGAGCCGGTCTGGCTCAGTCGGTAGCGTGAGGTCGTGAGTTCGAGTCCTGTTGGCGACAGGTTGGTTTCCTGTCTTTCGGAAGAGACAGTAAAACAGGAGGTCCCGTGTCACAGTAAGTGTCGGCACATTAAAGAACCCTCACTGCTCAATGGCCGTAAATGCCGAGCATAGGCCAAAATTTGAAGCCCTTCACTGGCATTTGGTGACGTCTCACTTTGAGTGAAAAATTCTTGAGTGGGACGTCAAACAAAAATAAACAAACAAATAAACAAAACGAAACGTGGGGACGCTTAACCGTGTACAATGTTATAGTAGATAAACATTTAATTTCAAACAAATTCAATTCATAAGATTTTTGTTTAAGTTTGTTATAGAAAAAATAAATAGAAAGTTTGTTTGAAATAATGTTGTAAACAACTGGGCACGTGTTATTCAATTCCTGGGCGTTGTGAAATAATTTACGAAATGATATAAAAAAGATATTGTTATACAAAGTACTAGGTGTAATAATTCGCTCTTCGCTGTTGCCTACTTTTCTTTTGGTGTTTATATCGTATCTGCCGGTAATCCGTGTCTATAGGCTGTTTGTTTTAGCAATATCTTATACGGTTACTGTCATGAAGTAAATGTAAATATCATAAACTGATTAATAATTATTTTTATCTCTTTTATCAATACAATTGGCGCCTTTTACAATCGGACAAGTATTGCAGTTTGTAGATTATAGCGTACTGCATTTAAAACAAACAAACAAATTCGCACCTATAGCGTCATAAAGGAACCACAAAGTTTGTTAATATCACGTTTTGGAATGAAATATGCACCATCAAATGTTCACGTGATTTTACAAAAATGATGAATGCGAATTACCTAAACAGCAAGTGATCAATATTGTTAAGAGGAGGAAATGAGCGATGTAAAATGTTTATGATATCTCGATTGGAACGTACAAATCAATAGGTAACACAATCATCTTTATCAATATGCTGAAATATCACGTTTCGAAATGAAATTTCCGTTAAAGAATTTTATGAGAATTTCGAAATTTAATAACAAATAAAGATAAAGTAAATTGTCAATACTATTAACTACATGATTGATATGATCAATAGTTTGAGAGGGGGAAATGTACGGATGCCCGTACTTGCCGCGTATAAACTATTTTTTATCTGACAGTCGCCAGAAAAAAAAGTGCGCACGCGCGGAATTATATCGGTATGAAATTCTTGCCGGTGATAATTCATCATATTTGCTGTTTTAAACTTATATCAGTAAATTTAATTCCTGAAAGTAAATGTACAGGTGAATGAGATTCATATGAGTTCCAAAGGGAAATAAAAAAAAATCAAAACGAGAAAAAATAAACAAATATAAACAACTGGTGATCAGTCGTACGTAATCGATAATTAGGCACTTTCGTTGGTAAGAATTATCTCCCTTGTCAGCAGGTATCGATTGTGATATCATTTATTTGTGCGTAAAATGAGAAATATTATTAATTGTGACTTCATATGATTATGTGAAAACAACTTTTTATTCTCACGTATAACGATTTGACGTCACAATCGATACCTGTTTATATGGGAGATAAGTCTGATATAAAAAGTCTCAGATACCAAGGTTATAAATCATAGGGATGTCCAGGATATAGGTACAAATCTGGTTAAATAAAATTGAAAAAACGGACCTCTTGAAACCAAGAGCTGTTATCAGGTGTCATGGAGGAGTAAGCATCCCCTGTCCACCGGTCATAACCTTCTTTGAGTCCACAGTCAACTAACGAAAAGAATATAAATGCCCAGTACTAACGGTAACTCGAGTTAAAAAACTCCAATGACATTTGAAAACCCAGTACCTTGTATATCAGTGGCAGTCATTTTTAAAAAAAATATTTTGCACAGACAGCACAAACTTCTAAAAATCTAAAATATAATTTTTTACTGTTGGTAAAATCTTAAGACAGATTTAGCATTACGTTTAGATTTATCATTTGTCCTTGTATGATGCAATTGTTTTTAAATATGCATTTATTTCAAATACATTTTGGCCAAAGTGATAAGCCTTACTGACAGAAACGATCGTCTTGAGCATACACTGTGGCCTCAGCTGTAAGACTATATTTTTATTAAAAAATAAGCACTCAACATTTAAGAACACCTGTCGTCTCAAAATACCTATGCCCTCCAAGGATTGCAGACAAATGTTTATCTATCTATCTATCTATCTATCTAATTTCTATATAGATATAGACCGGCGTGGGTAATTGCAGTACAGTGCGCCTTTATTTTGACATTTTTTCTTTCATGATGCACATTTTGATTACGCTGGCAAATATGGTAAAATACTCTGCTAAGCAAAGTTATCTACAATGTATAGGCCATGGTGAGATTTTGGTAATTGTAGCAGATGACAGTAGACAAAATCGGAATGACAGCGCTTCTCTTGAAATCCCGAACCCGAATTCAGTTTCATAAAGTTACAGAGTAAACAGAAAGTTGGACAAGTTTCATATGTCTTTGTAATATTTGTTATATGAGCGATGTACACAACTCAAGTAATAAATAAACATAGTATATACTTAATATAAACATCACAGCAAAAGGACAAAAAATACAAAGGTATTTATCACCAGGATATTAAAGAAAACAATGTACCGATATGGCGAATATGGGATTACAGAGGTAGGATCGGATGACCTGAAGGAGTTAAAAAATTATTTTTTAAATACTCGAAACATTTATTTTACATCAGTTTGCACAGCAATTGAATCTTATTGGATTCCATATCACATGAACGTGACCACATGTAAGGTCAAAAATATCTGAAAGTATTGCTCTATACAAACAACAAAAGGATGAAATATTTTTACATAATGGTCTCCTAGGGCGTTACCCAAGGGGCAGTTGTACCTACTTGCTTCACGGCAATTGCTAGGTTTTTAAACTAATTATCGCTTACAATTGAATAATTGATATTTGTGATAAATCGAACCTAGATGGCCTTTTCATCCAATACATTTTACGAATCAGTACTTAATGTTAGCTCATTAGTTAAGGACATTTGACCAACCACTCAATTTGCTTTATTTATCATTAATAGAAGCATTTCTATTCAAAGAAAATATTGCACAGTGTTAAAAGGTCATAAATACCGCCTTCAACATAGACTGTCCATTACGTAGTAATATAGTGGTGAACTGATGTGCAAGGTAGCAGTTCAGTCAACTGTAACATGATAATTGCTAGTGAATATAAATGCCAATTAAAAATGGAAATTAAGAATTATCTTACTCTGTGTTGGGAAGAATTGACGGTCGTTCATTGTCATTCTTCAAACTTACTCGTTCCCCCTCAAGACACATTTGGACCGGCCTTGATAATCCATTTACGGAATTGCCCATTGCTTTTAAGGAGTCGATAACTTACTAAATGTTTGTTTTATTAATGTTTTAAGTCATTCAAAGCAATTCTGCAGGTACATGGTGGCGTTCAGTGTTAAATAGAGGATGAGAGAACCTGCTTACAATACATCCGGGAAGAGAATAGGAAGAAAGTTTGAAAATGTCTTCACAAAATCAGCTTAGGTTGCAGTGGGAAATCCGTAACTTTGAAAAGTAACTGCGACGCGATTTGTGTTAAAGTTATAATCTACTCCAATTCAGTTTTAATTTTTTATGGACAACAGTATGACACATGGTTAATCTAAAATGAAAATAAAACCATAATCGACAAAATGAACTTTGACATAATGTGCGTTAAACAAAGGCAAAATATAATTTAAAGTAGTAAGTTTGTGTAGAGTTTACAATTTCAGTATATCATAAAAATATATAAATCACAGAGATAAAGTCTCCGAATTTCGTTACAAAATATCACAAACATAATATCAAAATTACAATATTCAAGATGATCGTTTCTGCCAACATTTCATCAACACTGCTTTAAATGTATAGCAACACTGATTGCGACTTTATAACGAAATTCGTAGGTTGTATCTGTGTAAATCAGTATTGGGATATGTAACATATAGAATGAGATGATAAAAAATCTACATTTTTGGATAGATTTATTATAGAATATGAATTAACACAAGACAGCATAATTAAATACCTAACGCAGTAGTAGCGAGGAACGGACGTTATTCAATCACGCTATGTATTCAGAAATCAAAACGGAGGGAAATGATATAGTCTGATATAGATTTATCTAAATGAAAAATGGAATTTAACGAAACTGGTTAAATACCCAAAAAGTAAATTCATATGCGCCATACAAATATACATTGCATTTAATTTAATCATCACAATGACTGTTGATCAAGATAATTGATGTAATGATTTAATGTTATACAATTAATATATAAATACAATACAAATGTTTACAATACAACTAAAGATTGAACATTAACATTAACACATTACCACAATTGTTGTTGTTATTATTATTATTATTATTATTATTAATAATAATAATAATAATAATAATAATAATAATAATAATAATAATATTATTATTATTATTATTATTATTATTATTATTATTATTATTATTATTATTATTATATTATTATTATTATTATTATTATTATCATTATTATTATTATTATTATTATAGTAAATATAATAACAATTTTCATCATCAACACCAATGTTATTATCGCATTTCCTATAATTACTATCATCATCGTCGTCATCGTCGTTATTATTACTACTGTTTTTAGTACTTCATTATCTTTATTAACTGCAATGCCACAATTTATTATGGAATATTGTATGCTCTCTCTCTCTCTATGTATATATATATATATATATATATATATATATATATATATATATATATATATATATATATATATATATTTATATATATATATATATATATATATATATATATATATATATATATATATATAAATATATATATATATTAAAATGATTCACACAAGTACTTAGATAAATAATTTTAAAAAATCACAACACCGGTTTCATCATTATTATCATCAAGGTGTTTATACTCAATTAATTAAAATAATAATAAATGTACTTTCCGTGCATTATGTTGGGATACATTTATTTAATAGCGTGACTTTTTATGTATAGATTTTTATCCATCCCTATGTCTGTACCACTCGCTATTTGGGATGTTTCAATTAGTGTACCTAGCGTATGTCTACGCGATTCTTTCTGGACATGCATAATTAATTTATCTCATCATGTTAGCGTCGTTTTTCACTGTAATTGGATACGGGAATTTCGCCAGAGCTTCTTTTCTAAATGAAATTCATCACATTCCAAAAAAAAAGAATGATGGCGTCGTTAAATGCGGAATGAATTTAAAATTCGTGTATACATATAGATAAATAAGGGACATGTAACAAAAACAAAACCACACAAATGTTTCTATCCGTATCATTAGACTGCACTTGACCGTTGTAGCAAATGGGTTCAAAGAGAGCTACGCCCTAGTTGAATGTATCCGCTTCAACGATTGCGTGCAGTCTGATGATACAGATAGAAACGTATGTGTTGTTTTGTCTATATAAACCATCACCCCTAATTTTTATTGGGGGATTTCCGATAAGGAAATCGTAAGTAAGCGATGAAAGATGAAAACTTTGTGCTATCCCACGGCAAAATTGTCAATTATGTTATACATTATTTAGTACGTGTTTATTTCTAATTTGGCTTAACTTAACAGCAGAAGTAGTACACAATGGCAGATAACATCGTTGCGACACGTCCTCACAACGTAGACAACAATACGATAACTCAACGGGTAGAAATATATCAAGTAAGGCATTTCATCGGAAACTTTAAAAAAGATAGCAACCTGTCAAACGATATAAAGTTCAGATAGTAACATACAACTGTTTCATAAGTTGAACATTTGACACATACGGAAATCACATTCAAGGCAGCCATGTATTTATTTTACTTCTATTTGGAATATATCGATTCCCAAATAGGAATTTCTCTAGAATGTTCCTAGAACTCGAATAGTTTTGTTAAGGCTTGAATAAATGTTAATGCCAATCTCAAGAGGTTAAGGGAATAGCCTATTCAATAGTTCAGTTGTTATTGTTTTTTAAACACATAGAATAAAATAAAAAAATGTTTTGGGTCATTTTGTTGTTTTCAAAATAGTCATTAACATAGCTTCTTATCAAACGATAATTCACAAATTGGGGCACAATGGATTCCAACTGAAAACTGAAAAATGTTTGCCCTTAAGGAAGCCATAAGTTTTTTATCTATCTATCTCTCTATCTATCTATCTATCTATCTATCTATCTATCTATCTATTTATCTTTCTATTTATCTTTCTATTTACCTACCTACCTACCTACCTGCCTACCTACCTACCTACCTATCCATCCATCCATCCATCCATCCATCCATCCATCTATGTATGTATGTATGTATGTATGTATGTATCTATCTATCTATCTATTTATCTATCTATCTATCTATCTATCTATCTATCTATCTATCTATCTATCTATCTATCTATCTATCTATCTATCTATCTTTCTATCGATTTACTTATCTCTGGGGGTATTATCTCTCCGGATTAAAATACTACTTATGTTCAACGTCAGTTAACCCGCATTTCATAGACATCACAAGTGTCATATGATTTAGCGCATTCACGTGCCGTATGTATCTTGCACTTGCTTTTGAATTGATATAAATTACCTCACACTGATTTATTGGATCTACGGACTAGTTTAATATTTGCCATCAATACAACACATAGTGTAATGCTCAAAGTACCAGTAAATATAACAAAATCAACGAAGTAATATCTGCATTTGATTTATTTCCTTATAATCTTCATTACATAATAAAACTATTACAAGTATGTAAGAGGCAATATGTACGGAGTCCAATTGATGTCACGTATGAAATATATTTTATATTTTTATATGGGGTCGTTATATATATATGTATATGTATATATATATATATATATATATATATATATATATATATATATATATATATATATATATATATATATATATATATATTATAAAGAGTGCCACATCACAAAACAGTTTTTTGTTTTTATATATTTACATTGCGTAACATGTTTCGTGTTACAAACGCTCATCAGGCAATGGTCATCAATAAAATTGCATTGAATATATATATATCATGAATCTCATAGTGGTAAAGTAAATATATATATAAGAAGTTGATGAAGTAGATAAGATAACACTCATGTATGAAGCTGAATGCAAAGAATAAACAATATTAGTTAATGTGATAAGAAGGCTATTCCTTTGCATAAGATTACATGAAATGTGTAGGTTAGGTTCTGTTGAGTAATGGTTTGAATTTATCAATAAAGTCTTGCTTTTTGAGTGTCATATTCGAATTGTCATCTGTTTGATATATTGGAATTATCTTTAAATTCCTTTACTACGTATGCACTGAAATATATGTTTAGAAACAAGTAAATTACGATTGTGCGGTAACTTTATATTGTTTTTGTGCAGAGCTACTTTAGTGACGGTGTACATCCAATATATTCTTCTTTGCAGTTCTGACATAAAATTACATATATAACGTTTTATGACTTGCAATTTAAAATTATTTTGTTACATAATAATGAACAGCAATTTTTAAATTTGAATGTTTTCAATAATGATGTCACATACTTTTGCATGTAGTTACAACTCCGATGTTAGAATGTTCATTATTTGTAAAGTAGGCACGAGTTAGTAATTGTTTCAGGTTTTTAGGTTGTCGATTTTTTGGTTTCTGTTGCTTTGTTGTTGTTGTTTTTTTTTTGTTTTTTTTTCGTTTAAAATTTTATTTAATTTTTCGTGCTATCTGGGGACCGCTACATGTTTACATACTCTGTAATACAAGAATTGAGAAATTTGTTTGTGGAAAAGAAAGTGAAATTCAAGAATGAATCTAAATTTTCCGAAAAGCTTGACACTCTTATTGCAATTGATAACGAGAGGGAAAGTGCTATGGAACAGACGACAAACTCTATTTCACTTTTTAATTATTTTGAGAGTAACTATAGCCATATCCGTGATATGAGGATATATTTTTTTGAAGAAGGAGGCTACAGTGTTAAAGGTCACACTTTAAAATGGGAGGAACCTTTTAAACTCGAAAACAGCGTTTAATGTCAACGTTTCGTAAATTTTATGGTCGGTATAATAGTCTTGTTTGCGATTACTCTGTTTCACTAAGTGAAATGTTGAGTTACCATTTCGTTGGCGGTTATTGGGACGTCTGTACCAATTGTGACGAGTATTCACTCCTCACGTTTTTCATTGGACTTGACTGTGTACTCACGGCTGGTGTGACCGGTCGACAGGGGATGCTTACTCCTCTATGGCACCTGATCCCACCTCTTGGTTTCCAGAGGTCCGTGTTTGTCCTTTTTTACCGGATTTGTATCTAAATCCTGGACATTCTATTGATTTATACTTTTTATGTGAGATTTTTATTCATTTAAACCAAAAGAGATTGGCTTATTATAATGCTATTAAATGTCGGGGACTTACCGTACGATACAGGGAATTGTACATCAAAAAATAATCAGGGAGAAAAACACTCCACGGCATACAGAAATCCAAAGAAAATTATAATGGACTTAAGTGCATCAACATTCATTGCAAATATAAAAATCCTAGAAGATAAAACAGAACATTTCACCATAATTTCGGGAAATGGTTTATTTAAGTTGTGTTACTGCAATATTGTAGAGTTTAAATTTCTCCTGTATTTCCAGTGCACGTGTACTTAATTATAGTTGAATTAAGAGAATTGCTTCTATATTAAACTACAAAACATGAAACTACCAAAACGTTGACTGAATACCTTGATTTAAGAAATAAGTAAAGCAAGCAGCTCAACGGAAATCTGACTATACATGTAACAGCAGTGCTTCGGGATGATTAAAAATCTGTAATTACTTAAGATATATATGATTTTAAAAATGGTACGGTAACAACATATGAATTCAACATATTTACTCTTGAATCCGAAATGTTTAGTTTACAATTTACCTGTCTCATTGTGTGTTAATTCTGGTACCATATTGATCTAGCCTAACAGGTGAAAATAAATTATATGTCACGAACTAATGTGACATTATTATAGCTTACCTGTGATAAGTGAATTTAGTATATCTTAAACGATAATTAAATCGTGTTTTGTTTATGTAATCTGCAGTAATTGTTTCATGGTTTCATGTGAGCGAGAGTGAGTGAGTGAGAAAGTATATATACATGTATACGTTTTTTGTCTATATAAAATAAACTTGCTTTGTTTGTAAAATTTGTTTCTGTTTTCTGTTTGATAAACAAAATTCAAACGAACTTCATCACACACACACACACACACACACACACACACACACACACACACACACACACACACACACAGGGGCCACCCAATAAATAAATATATATATATATTCGTGTTATCTAGGGACTGCCACATGTTTAAGTGGTGGCTGCAGTATGTCCACCCGGCAATGACAATAGCTTATTCTAATGAACGTATATGCATACATAGTGAATAATTGATATCAGAAAAAAATATAACAAAACAGAAGTGCACTCGTAATTTATCAACGTTGGGTCTATTTTGTAATTAATGCCATAATCAATATTACATCTTCATTATCAACGAAATTAACCAAATCTTAATTTTTGAACTAAAAATAAGCAGCAGTACTTACATGCATATTCATTTGGTAAACCATTAAAGTCTTGTGTGTACAACGCTAATTAGACAATATGCATCAAAGTGACTGGAACACAATATCACATTAAACAAACTCAGATACCAAAGTATAAATCAAAAGGATGTCCAGGATACATGTAAAAATCTGGTGAAATTTGATAAACGCGGGCATCTGGAAATCCAGATGTGAATCAGGTGCCCTGGAAGAATAAGCATTCCCTGTTGACCGGTCTCACACGCCGTGAGTTCACAGTCAAAGTCAAATAAAATAGGTGTTGAATAAATCACAATTGTTACAGACGATTTAACAACCGCTATCGAACAGGTAACTCAAGATTTCATTTATTGAAACAGATTAATCGCAAACAAGGCTATTGTTATACCGACCGTAAACATTGCGTAACGTTGATATCAAGCGCGATTTTCGATAACCCTGTGACAATAATATGCCGGTAAGTAGCTCACCTCTGTATATGAAATGTTCATATGTTGAACATTCCATGACATATCGAATCTAAAAGTAACTGATGACTTTTTCACCGAACTTTAACTTTTCAACGAACTCGTGAGGTTTCATGAAACATTTGTTACGGGTGTCCTCTAGATCTAGACACCTTGTCCCATCGCGTTAGCCATTCGATATTGTTCTTCATCTTGAGACCGTTTTTCTACTTTGTTGTATTTTAATGGTTTTGAATATCCAGAGATACTTCTTTATTATAACCATAATATGGTTGCAATGTAGCCATAGAATGTATTCACAGATAGATTTACCAAACTTCACATATTTAGAGATTTCAAAGTGAAAATAAATAGCAATGCTTCCTCATTTAAAGGGAAGAAAGGTACCCTGGAATATACAAACACCTGATCATCATTATTTCTTAATATCTGCATACTTATGAATGTAGGAATTAATAGAATTAATAATCTGACCCATTTGCGTGTTTATAAGGGATATTTACACATGCAAGAGTTATGTTCCTTTCCGGAATTTAGATTTGTTCATCAACTGTCCTATTAATTATTAAAGAAGAGTCATTTATTTTCAAAACGTGTATTTTTTCCTAAATAACTTAGTACAATTTGATCTTAAGACATGGCAACCATATGATTAGATGCTTTTATTAGAGTTGATGGATAAAGAAGACGAAAGATCGAAAGCGGTTACCCACCAAAACCCCAATTGTTTTTACATATTTACATATAAATCTTAAATCCGGGCACAGTAAAAATTAAGTCATCATTTTTTTCTTGAAATGGTCAACTTAGAACGGTCAACAATTATTTAGATACAATAAAACAAGCTGCATGTATATAGCAAAAACATAATACCATCAGGTATGGTGAGTATTTCTTAACAAAAATTCCTTTTAGAAAAGACTGTATTACCATTTGACATTGAGTGTGACCTTGAATATGACCTTGACTGGGAGATGCACCTCATCAAAATGAATTCCTGTAAGTTTCCCAAAAGTACCATGTATAATAACAAAGAAATGATAATTTATGTTAAAATATGACGGTGCCCAGAGCAACAAACAAAGAAACAAAAGAAGATCGGTAGACTGAAGCTGTGCTTCATAGATGACACAAAAGCATGGTTATTAAATTAAATTATTCACAAAGAACAACTTAATTTACTTCTTGATTAGAATTCACCATTCCATTTATGTCAACTATGGACAATTTTGCGTCGTTTGTCAATTTACAATGCCAACATCCAGTTTAGATTACTGTACTGATATTCTGGTCACGTGACCAGGTGTCCTTTTCAAAAAAGAGGGATAACTCACAAGTGTATTTGAAATAATGAAATACACATGTGTCTATATGGTCTGCTGGATGTCTTCTGTGATTAACACTAGAAGGGTATCATCTCTTCATGGCGGTGATGTACATGCATAAACATGATATTCGATAGCGTCTCTATATCGTCAGCGCACTCTTGACCGGCTGTTTGGCGGCTTGTAATTGGAACACAACTGTTCTCAATAGGCATTGTCGTGTTCCGGAAAGTGGTAATCCATAACGAATCGATTGCGACATATTTTAATGTGCTTCAGTTTCCGAATATGTTTCTGATTTTCTTTACAATTTAAACAACGAAAGGTTGCGTGTTCTATCGTATACGCTGACTTATGTGTACGTTTCGGAGCGTTAATAGCGTGTATTCTGCCCAGTGTTTCTCCATAGTATTATACTCGGTTGTGTTCTCCCTTGGGTTTTACTCGATACTTACCGACAGTTGATTGTCGTGTTTGTCTTGCAGTTTGCGATATAGTTCTGTGAGGATGTCCACATCATCTCTCACTCCATCTGTGCCCCCTTCTGCATGTCAATGTCTTCGTTATCACTGTCGTTTTTAGGTCCGTTAATATAATAGTTTTAATAAGTCGTTTTAAAATTGACATATTGTTATCTGTGTCTAGTATTTGTTGTTTCATGTCTTTACTCACTTTAACTATTGGTTCCTCAAGAGAAAATATCTCCTCTCAATGTAATCAGGGACCTCCACCGTCAAGTGGTCAGAGATCGCGCTCTCAACCACGCAGTTTCTCACTTCTTGTCAGCGAAGGTTCGAATCCAGCTGGAACCTAATTGATTTGTGTGATGAAGTTTGCTGGTTTACTTCCAGTAGGCCGGGATATCTTCCCGGATACATTGTAATCGGGTTCTATCGTCCAGTATTTACAACTGACCGCCACCATGGGACTAAAAAAGTATTAAGTGGAGTAAAATAACAAATGAAATAGAAACAATCAAAATCATTTTTGGTCAACACAGCTAATGCCCCTTTATGTGAAACTGATCAGTTGAAAACTCGCACGTGATTAATTTCTACAGGAGATGAAAATGATAAGCACATATACGAAAGTGTCAACGCCAGGTAGTCCAAGAGACAAAATCCAAATTTGGTCGACATTTGACGAATATAGAATTTCAGGTGAGTCACAGGTGGAATAAGGAACCATTCCTTTTGCTTCTTAATAATAGGCACAGAGTATTCCCGAGCACAAATTGTCCACCAGCCCTCTTGGTTAAAGTATTAAAAAAAACACACACACAGGTTACAAAGTGTTTGCTTTCATGTTGCCCAAGAGACAGTATATATTATTAGAAACGATAATATCTGAGATGCTTATGCTTCACCTATTATCATTGTTAGAAAGAGACACATTAAAATGAGACTGTGTATCGAATACCGGAGACATAACCAGAAGAGTAGTGGAGGACACGTATCCGCTTCCATGATTTGAGGAATCATTCGATTGTTTAAGTGGGGGTTCTAAGTTCTTTTCAACAGAGGATATATATATATATATATATATATATATATATATATATATATATATATATATATATATATATATATATATATATATATATATATATATATATATATATATATATATATCAGGTAGTTTTTCTAGATTCGATCAAACATAAAATGAGTGAAAGATTCTTGAGTGGGACGTTAAACAACAATAAACAAACAAACAAACAAACAAATAATAACAAATTGTGAATCTTTAGGCATCAAAATTCGGAGTCAATGGAAATGCATGTCCTTACTTGACTTTTACTTATGAAATAAGAAGGTAAGATAAAATAAGATTCTTACAAGATAAGAAGGTAGACGGATAGTTATACAGCATCGAACTACATTCAACTTCACACAGTAATACACGTATATTGAACGTACTGTCTACAAGGTGCTCCATGATATCGATAATACCAATGTTAAACTTTCAGATACCAAAGTACAAAGTCCATCATTCATATACAAATTTGGTAAACATTGGACAAATACGGACTTAAGAAATACAGAGGCGGGATCAAGTGCCATTGTGTACTAAGCATCCCCTGTTGACCGGTCTCACCCGCCGTGAGTTCTCAGCCAAATTCAAATAAAATAGATGTTGAAGAAATCACAGTTGCTGCATGCGAACCAGCAATCGCTATCGAACAACATTTCTTTTAGTGAAACAAAGTAATCGCAAACAAGTCTATACAATCTACTTAAAATTTTCGGTGCACAGTTTTCTATATCCCTGTGTCAATAACTTGTCAGTAAGTAGTTTACCTCTGTTTATGAAGTGTTTATATGTTGAACACTTCCTGGCATATCAGATCATGTGAGATGCAATCATCATATGCAGGTGCAGACTATTACTACTTGAATATGGAAAATTAACAACGGGAAAGTCGAAATTATCGCGCTTGTCATATTAAAGCCTGGTTGTTAATTTCCTGTATGTGTCTAAAGTAAGTAAAATGTCCAAGTAGGAAGCGTCCGTTTGATTTAGTTCTTCCTTTATTTTCTCTTTGATAAGGATAAATCATATTGACATATATATGAATTTTTTTCTTATTTGATTGACAAATATATATACATATATATGCTGAATGGAAAACTCAAAAAACAAACACACCAACACGCACACACGCATATATATATATATATATATATATATATATATATATATATATATATATATATATATATATATATATATATATATATATGCGTCTGTGTGTGCGTGAAGGTGTGTGTTTGTTTTTTACTTTCAGCATGTCGAGAATATATATACATAATAAATATATAGAATAGCACATATAAAGAAGACGTGTAGATATTTCTGAAGATTGATGAATGTAAAACACACACACATGCACACACCCTCACGCACACACAGATATGTGTTGATGTCTTGAATATATATACATAATAAATATATAAAATAGGATATATGAAAAAAGACGATATTTTTGAAGATTGATTAAAGTAACAGTGAGCTGAACCTTTAAGTCTGAACCAATGTTGTTTGTGTTCCATTTATCAAAATCTAGGCCGGTTAAATAAGGTAAACATTAATCTCGATTATATATATATAATATAATGACACAATGTACTTTTAATTTTGATATAAAAAAAATCATGTAAGCCTGCCAATGATCCATTCATCATCCAATAATAATTTATTGTAATAATAGTAATTCCAGTTTTAGTGTTGTAAAATATCTGTGGTTAGGGAAGTGACAATAGAGACAATTACATAGAGTTTATAATACATTTGATTTCCCGTATAAACACGTATATAATTGTTGTTTATTGTTAATTAGTTTCTAAGTCGAGAGATTTGGGTCAGTCTCATCAAATTAAGATCAGAAACGTATGTTAATTATATAAAAAAAATAATTCAGTACAAATTTTCTGGCGGTCAATGACTTCCATCAATAACAAAACGTAGCTTATGTTATACTATATATACTAAGGTAAATAGCACTGGGTAACAATAGGAATATTTATATATAATATATACATGTACACGTACAATCGCACATATACATACATACACATACATACATACATACATACATACATACATACATACATACATACATACATACATACATACATACATACATACATAAATACATACATACATACATACATACATACATACATATACATACATACATACATACATACATACATACATACATAAATACATACATACATACATACATACATACATACATACATACACATACATACATAAATACATACATAAATACATACATACATACATACATACATACATACACACATACACACACAGATACATACATACATACATACATACATACATATACATACATACATACATACATACATACATACATACATACACACACATACATACATAAATACATACATATATACATACATACATACATATATACAGTTTTCATTTTTTACTTAGATGAGTAAATTCTTAACTTTCTCAGAATTTTCCTTGTTTATGGTCTCGGGTCCGGGTCTATTCTACAGGGAAAACTTGTTTATGGCTTGCTTTCTATATCGATATAATAGTATATGTATTACATTGAGAAAAAGGTTAATTAAAACAATGGTTACAAAACGCATCTTGTGTATTAGGTATCTATAATAGAAACATCGAGATTTCAAACTATGCTCCTTTGATATTTAAAACTTCGCGGGACTCATAACTTTCAAGAAATGTTTGATTTATCGTATTTCTATCGAACGAAGTTATTGAGCCCAGCTATATCTATATTATACTTACTTTCGGTTACAAGTTTTACACCTTATTCGGTCAATAAAACCTTGTCTCCCGCCTTTTACATCAAGTAATACGGCGATAACACCCGATAGCCTTTTTTCCGCCATGTTGGTGTGACGTAATCATAAAGCTACCAAAGCTGCCCAAGCGATAAGAAGATGGCAATTTTGGCTACCAACAAAACTGATTTGCATATTTGTTCGGCTACTCTATGTAACCATTGGTAAATATCGGTACCTTTCGGGAACCACCGATGATTTGTTGTCGCTGGTAACCAGCGCTGTTATTCCGAACGCACCTACTTATATATTATCATTCTATTGTTGAAATTAGAGATTTATCTTTCCACCTTTCCGATTTGACACTTTTGCCCTGAATTGTAATTGACCTTTGAACTTACATTTATCAAAAATTTTAGAACAACCGAATAAGGTATAAAAGTTCCGATATTCCTTCCAACGGTGTAGAGTGTTTCTGTAATTATACAGCGCTGACGATTTCTCAATTTTTTTTTTTACAAAAATGGATGCAAACATCGAGCATAAAGACAAGACAGATGAAAAGGACAACTGTAACTGTTGTAAGACCGCCACACTTGTACTGGGGAGTTTTTTCCTACATTTCATCACCATGGGATTAGTTCAGTCCTTTGGAATTCTTTACGTCGAAATTTTGAATCATTTCAATTCCAACAATACTGATTCTAGCTGGATTCCATCCTTAAGCACGGGACTTATGCTTGCCCTTGGTAAGTGGTTATTCCGGAAGTTTTCATTTTACAGCAGATAATTATACCCGTTATAGGAGCAAACCTTGACTTAACCCTTGTACCCCTAAGTATATAGATATTCTTTTCTATTTTAGACCAGTTTATTATGGCCTGTTGGATTCAAAGGATAAATAATCTGAAAAAGATGTTTTGCGATACACTACTGTTCAATTTTTCATTTTTACGGTATAATAGTCTGTTTCACTAAATGAAATGTTGAGTTATATGTTCGATGGCAGTTATTCAGTCGTCTGTACCAATGATAACGAGAATTTGTTAATCGCTTATTTCATCTGAGTTTAACAGTAGACTAACGGCGACGGGGTGACTAGTCAGTAGGGGATGCTTACTTCTCCATGACAGCTAACAGAACACTTATTAATAGAAAGTTCAACAGTAATTCACTAATTCCAATAAAATTTAACTCACAGAATATTTAATTTGTTATAGTGTGTGTATGAATTATGCTCACATGTTAATTCGTAACCTGTCTCGTTTACCTAATGGTGAATAATATGTTTTATCAGTGATTTTTGTACTTTAGTTTATCAGATTTACCTACATTTCTAAAAACTGACACATCAAATTTTGAAATTATAAAATATAACATAGCTGCATCTTTCAGAATACCTCAGGTGCTTGCATATTTCCACTATATAGTTTGATCTATGTTTTATCCAGGTCCTGTTGTTGGAATACTTGAGAAAAAAATAGGTTGCAGAATGATTGCGGTTTCCGGTTCAATCTTAGTCTGTGTCGGGTTGGCTAGCAGTATGTTTGTACAATCTGTTTATCTCCTTTATCTTACCTATGGAATAATCACAGGTAACTTACTAATTAAGAAGTTTCAATTATTAATTATTGCATTAATACGAAACAATGTGTAGAGATAAAGTTCATTGAAGTACCAATTGATAATCGAAACTCCAAGTTCATTAGACCAATACGACAATTAAGATATAGCCCTGATACCAGGTGTCCGGAAGGAGGCAGCGTCCTCTGCTAGCATGTCACGCCCGTCACAGATGCTACATGGAAATCTCTCGAATTCAGCGAAAAGGTAAAGATCGGTGAAAATGTCATCAGTTATGTTTAGATAGGAATGGCAAAAAGGAATCAATGTATCTGGCAATGCTCCAGAATACTATCCAACATTCCTGAGAGGAGACCTCATAGATTTATACATTGGTATCCTATATTTTTATATTGTTTACCAATATCTCCGTATCGACCATAAAACTTCCTTATTGACGAATCCAAGTGTTTATCAACGTAACTCTGTGTGGGTAGTTTATTGGCGAGTCAAGTTGCTTTTCATAATAAATGAATCTGATATACTAGTTACTGTTTTACTTAATGGACTGTAGTTTCTTAAATGGGGCATTAAATATGCCCCCAAATATATACATGTGTAGATCTGCATATATATATATATATATATATATATATATATATATATATATATATATATATATATATATATATATATATATATATATATATATATATAGTGGAATCTCGTTATGTCCAACTCATGGGACCGCCGTTATTACTTCGAGATACCGGAATTCGAGATAACCGAAATTTTAATTGAAATATTATTATATTTTTAACAAATCCGGACCGGACTTTCAACTTTGACATATCCGGAATTTCGACTTAGCCGACTTCAACATCACTGTAATTTCTATTTTTCTTTCTACTTTTACTGCCAGTACATGATGAACAATACTAACTACGAGATATACATAGGGATTAACAACCTTATATTCTTCTATATTTTGTGAAAATAAGGTCAGGACCAATGTGATATTCACATTCAAGTAATAAGGTTGAATTAATCAATTGTAAATGAATAATTACTAATCTATGTTTCTCAAGCTTTTTCACACTACATATAGAAATTAAAAAGAAATCTTTTTTTTTATTTTTTTTATTGTATCTGAATATAAGTTTAAAAACGAAAAGAATAAAACACACACACACGCACACACACACACAGAGCTAATGTCACTTAAAGAAATATAGAACGCAGCGTAAACACTGCACCTCGAGTTGAACAGAGCTACAATATGTAAGACAAAGCAATGAATGTTAATATTTAAAATACATGACACTACACTAATTGATTAATGACACTCGGCGAAGGGCACTTTACGATATGATAAATCACATTGTTACTTTAACATAAAAATTGTTAAGTAAACATCAGTCTACTTTCAAGCTTCCCTTTTCATTTCTAATTATGATGATTCGTCTTAAAGGGACATTAATAATGTGGTTTTTTAAAATTAATTCCGTTTTACTACTTAGATTGATATTCAATTATAAAAAAAAGACATATATACAGGCAAAAAAATCAAATATATTTTGTGGAAATTGTTTGAGAAACCCGGTTCAAGTACAACTGATTAATTCAAGCTTTCTATTTGAATATGTAAACCACACTGGACCTGAACTAATTTTCACAAAATATATAGGGTTATAATATTTAGTGTGTGTGTGTGCGTGTGTGTGTGTGAGTGTGAGTGTGTGTGTGTGTACGTGCGTGTGCGTGCGTGCGTGTGCGCGTGTGTGTGTGCTCTTATCTATTTTTAACAACACGTACAAGTATTAAAAAGTGAAAACATCATTTTAAACACAGCTTAAGTCCCTTTAAATATATATAACTTTTATAGATACAAAAAATTCTTCAGTTCAATAATATAGCTCACTAAAACCCATAACAAAAAACCCTTTGAAACCAAAATTGCGGGAATATTTGCTGATATACTTGCGGAAGGCCGATGGTCCCTTCCAGAGTACAATGTAACCGGTTTCTTTTTTCCAAAATTGAAATCTGGCCTCCAATATATAACTGAAAAAAAAATTGCTGAGAGTGACATAAAACGCCATTAAAATAAAATAAAAAGCAACCTGTATAGTAAACATCAGCTATCATGTAATTTTACAATAAGGGCTGAACATCAACTTTTATTTACCTCTTTACATTATAGGTTATTTGTTACTCTTTTGTGAAACATTTTTTTTTTGTCGTAAAGCTTCCGATTCGGAAGCGGAAGGTACCGCGTTTGATTCCCGGACTGGGTCATACCAAAGACCAAAAACTGTAGTGACTGTTCATTTGCCAAGTGCTCGGTATACAAAGTAAAAGTTTCGAGTCTTTGGGGTCAATGGAGGGTCTATATCACAGCAAGCGTGTTTCATAAAAGAACCTCCACTGCATTGGTTTCAGTGCATAACATAGGTCAAAATTTGTGTATCTTCACTTAAAACTGGTGACTGATGTAAAACAAAAATCAAACAAAAAAAAGCAAGTGAAACCGATACTAGAACATTTACGGTATATATTAACTCGTATTTTAATTAAATTGCATTTTATTGTAATTGTTTACTGTAAATTGGATGAAATTTAAAAGAATTAATCTTAAGTCTGGTTACTTCGACCTAATTTCACAAACATATGACAACGGTAGCAAAACATAAATGTAGTTATATGTTAAAAGGGTTGTATCCAACTTTTATTTTTCACAGTACGTGTTATTTTACAAAAATAGTTGTATGATAATATGAATTTTCTTTTTTGTTGTTGTTTTTTTATCCCGGTAAGGCTTTATCACTTATATTGAAATGTCACCAACTTTGGGGGAAATTCTTCAGATTTTGATCTGTGCTATGGACTGACACCAAACCAGTGAGGGTTCGTTTATCTGCTACGCCTTCTGCGACACGGAACCTCGGCTTTCAGTCTCGTCCGAAAGACTCGGTAATTTCATTTCGTATGCCGAACGCTTGGCGAATGAACAGTCACTACATTTTTTTAGGTCTTGATATGACCCCGTCCAGGAATTGAACCTGTAGCCTTCGGCTTGCGAATCAAACGCTCAGCCACTAGATCACTGGTACCAAATATGAATACGTCTAATTGAATTTATACTTTTTTTAAGGTATCGGATTTGGATTTCTCCATCTGGTGTCTTGCTCTGTGGTCAGCATTCACGTTACAAATGGAAAATCTATCGCTCTAGGATTTGGGTCCGCTGGAGGCGGAGTTGGAACTATGGTGTTTCCCTTTATAAGCAACTACTTCCTGGCAACCATCGGATGGAAATGGACATTCTTGGTACTTTCTGGGATTTCGTTGCTGTGCGTTATACCCGGATTATTTTTTCCGGGGATTACAGTTAGTAAAGGTACAGCACCTACTATATTTGGGATTAAAATAACGATAATTATATTTTCGTATTTTCATATTTTCACGTTTGTGTATGTATGTATGTATGTATGTATGTATGAATGTATGTATGTGTGTGCGTGTGTGCGTGTTTATATGTCCACTTAAAACAATATTTTTAAATAAATTGAGGTGATCGAGGTGTCCTGAACTTCAACTTCACAGCGGGGTGCTGCGATAAGGGAATCATTTAAAAGTATTAACTATATAGCATAGACATTATACATAATGTAAACAATGTTTTATGTTACGCAGTTTTCTGTTTTGAATCCCAATGCTATCGTAACGTGAAAGATCATTATTTTGTGACGTGATCATGTATACATGCATTACGAACACACGAGGTCACATTTAATAGTTCTATTAAGCATAATTACAAATGGATGTTTGGAATAGGCCCTTAGAAAGTTGAATTACGATGAATCGAAGTCAGAAAACTTCGCCACGTGCTTAATGTTCTATGTCAACAACATCGAGCCGCTTAAATCGCTGTCAATTATATTCCAAATTATCATAAATAAAATTTCAGATTCCAATTGCAATTCCGAATTACATAATAAGATGATAAAAGTTGTTAAACCCGTGAAGAAGGAGATAATGATTTAACATGTACATGGATACGAAACAGTTGCGATGCTAGCTCTTCCTCTATCTTCGAATCTATGTATCCATACGATAGAAGTAGCGATTCATTTATCAAAATTATCATAAAAGTTTTATGTACCTGCTAATATTTTTAATAGCATGGTAGACGTTACAACAAATGCATGAATATAAAGAACACACATTGAATATCATTATTGAAAGCCTTAGTTTTAGTGCACTATATTGTTTTGAGGCTACAGACAAAAACTGTGAAGAGTCGGAATCTGCATTATAAGTATATAACGTTTCGCCGAACGTCATAAAAATAAGAAAAATATTTTGACAATATATCTTTAAGTATCTATATTTCCGTCGTTGTTACAATTTTAGGATCGGATGAAAGCAAATCAACAGAAAATGAGAGCAAGTCAAAAAAAGAAGACAGAAAGAATGCATTAGATATCAGAGGATCTTCCAGAAAAATATTCATTCAAAAAGGTTATATCCTATTCGCTGTGTCCTCTACGTTAGTTGCTTTGGTTTACTTTATCCCATATATAATGACGCCGGAACTAGCCTTGCAACGTGGCATAGATTTGAATGATGCAGCCGGTGTCATTACAGTAGCTGGCTGTGCAAGTAAGTTCTACAGAAATAAAATACAGAGAGAGAGAGAGAGAGAGAGAGAGAGAGAGAGAGAGAGAGAGAGAGAGAGAGAGAGAGAGAGAGAGAGAGAGAGAGAGAGAGAGAGAGAGAGAGAGAGAGAGAGAGAGAGAGAGAGAGAGAGAGAGAGAGAGAGAGAGTTACTATTGTCGTGTTTTTATTTCAATTAAATGATGCACCGGTAACATGTTTTAAAAATATAAAAAATAGTCATTACATTTTCAGCAGAAAATTCCCGTTAAATTGTATAATTATCTTATACCATGTGATCAAAAGAGTCCGTCACGCGTTTTCATTCATATCATATTTAGGTTACTCGTATTAAATTTTTCAGAAAAAAATTCAATACATGTATAAGAAATTTGATATAAATGGAAACCTTTGACAGATCATGAATTTATCGATTTCATATTTATGAGCCACGCGTTAAGAAATCCCCAAATTTACACTAAACTCAAAAACAATGTTTTATGATATAAAATGGAAGCTCATAAAAAGTATTTCGCAACATTAAGTTCTGTATATAAGCATTCACTCATTAAAATAAATGTAAAATCACAGATGCTACATTCCATCGCTAAGGATGTACAAAAGCAAATATAAAAGTTTATTATATAAATTGAAAATAAACGGTTTCTGACTGGATAAGCCGGTATTTAACCTGTAGTAGGAGGGTTTCCCGGCTCAAGCGAGATCCAATATATACTTACTTGATTCAGCATAAAAATATAAACGTCTGTGATTGGTCAACTGTGAACTTTCTCTGACTAAGTGAACACAGTATACAATGTGTATGTTTTAAAGATGACTGCATGTAAATGAAATTCGAAACGTGTTATGTAAACAAAATGGAATTTATAGTGAATACGAACCTAAATAGATGTTCTAACAATCAGGAAATTGACTTAAAACTAAAAAGTCAAAATGTGTCAATTGCTGTAAGAAAATAAGACATTAGTAATACAATACAAATGCAAATAAAAGGTAAATAAACTTAATCAAAATAGCACAATAATACAAACCCTTCAAAATATATCTAGATATTATATTCTTAAAATAGAATATTGAAATTCCCTTTAACATTATTGGAATTACTCTGATTAATACGTATATTGTAGGATATATATATATATATATATATATATATATATATATATATATATATATATATATATATATATATATATATATATATATACATGTATCTAAATAGTTATATAATAAAAACAGTTATGGACTTTTGAGTGGATAAATATTGTGTAATATTGACCTCTGCTATCGCCTTGGTTTTGAACATTAAACTAAAACAAAGGTTTTTAAATGAGGAATAAGCTGACATGGGTTAACAAGCATCCCCTTCCCATCGATTACAACTGCCGGGAGTCCATAGTTAATCTTCCTCATTCTCAACATCGCCATCATCATCTCCGTGGTAATAATCATCATCGTCGTCATCAATATCGTCATTTTATTATGATGATTATTGGGGTGACACGATAGCCCGTCGCCTAGAAAATCGAACTTCAGCAAAAAAAAAAAAAATATATACATCAATAAAAGTCATCTTGTGACAATAATTTTATTCCGAATATGATGACTTGAATAGATATTGTGTCAGCTGAATTATAAGTTTCATTATTGTTATTGTTATCATCATCATCATCATCATCATCATCATCAACAACAACAACAACAACAACAACAACAACAACATTATTATCATAATCACCATGATTTTTATTATTATTATTATTATTATTATTATTATTATTATTATTATTTTTATTATTATTAAAGAACTATAATTACACATTTTCTATTAGATATCATCGGAAAAGTCGGAATGGGAGCAATATTGGAAAACAAGAATATAAACCCATTGCTGTTAAATGGATTCGCTTTGATACTGGGGGGCGTGTCAACATTTATATGTGTCCAGTTTAATGGTTTGGTGACTTTCATAATTTACGGTGCGTTGATTGGATTATCTAATGGTAAGTTTAAAATTATTCGGTTCTATTTTTGCAAAAAAAATGTATCATACAAGGCTGAATAATAAACATCAACATAATGCCCAATCCATTTAAGAATAACCTCTGTAAATGATAACTTTTGGAGCTTTAGGGACGTTTACTTTTTAAACTGTGCTACCTATACGAACTATATCTGTAGTATGAAATAATCAGCTTAATACTATTTACTGGGTAAAATATTAGTTACCTGTCCGATGGCGGTTGCTGAGTCTTTTTAAACCTATTGGCACGAAAATTTATTCCACGAGGTGGGATTTTATGCCATGGAATTGTAAGCATCCCCTGTTTATCGGTCCCACTGGTCGCATCCACCTTGAGACATAAATATATAAACATAAAACCAAATGTCAGTTTGCAAAAATAAGCAAAAACAAATGTTCGAGACCGTCGTTTGAGGTTTGAGGTTATCTTTAGCTTCTTTAATATTCAACAAAAACAACTGGAATTTGAAACTTAAATGGCTCCACCATTTCCTCAGTTGAGGTTTGATACATTTTTTTATTATTATTATTTTGTTAATGTCATTTAAAGAGGATATAAATCACCCTCATCGAGTCTCAATTTTACAATACAGGGAAGATAAATCCGAACGATTTAATCCTTAAACTTTTAATCCGATTAGCAAGAAATTATTTTCACCTGAAAATAGATTGTTAATTTAACCAATTTGTTGAAAAAGATGAAATAGATACTATTCCACAAAATGTACCTCACCCATGCCTCACAAGGAAAAACGGTAGAAGAAATTAAACTTAAATCTTAATAGGATCATTATGTATTCAATTCTGATGAGTCATCAGCGCTGATAAGGTTCAATAGATACAGGGATATCGAAAACCGCGTTTAATGTCAACGTTCCGCAAATTTTATGGTCGGTATAATAGTCTTGTTTGCGACTACTCTGTTTCACTAAGTGAAATGTTGAGTTGCCTTTTCGTTGGCGGTTGTTGAGACGTCTGTACCAATTGTGACGAGGATACACTCCTCACGTGTTTCATTGGACTTGAATGTGGACTCACGGCGGGTGTGACCGGTCGACAGGGGATGCTTACTCCTCCATGGCACCTGATCCCACCTCTTGGTTTCCAGAGGTCCGTGTTTGTCCATTTTTACTGGATTTGTATCTATGTCCTGGACATCCTATTGAGATATACTTTGGTATCTGAAATTTTTATACGCTTTCCAAAGGCCCTCAGTACTAAAAAAAAGTTGTTTGTAAAACAGTTATGACCCCTCTCACCATGAACGGAAACTGTGAATTATTGGAAATATTCCAAGGTTAAAGGGACATAAACCTGTCCAAAACTGCTTGATGGTAACCAAACAAGAGCTCGACTTAGATATACTAATAATGTGTGTATATGTCAAATTTTCTTTCAATATGTGCACCTGTTGCAGGGATATTGAACGGAAACTGAATTATTCGAATTTTGTTTTAAGTTCAAGGGGCATAACTCAGTCAAAAATTGTTTGACGGTATCCAAATCAAAACTTGATCTATATATACTCATAATATATCTGTATACTAAATTTCATTTCAATATGTGCATACACTGTTAGTGAACGGACTGACCGACCGACAGAAGCAAAGCAAGATAAATCTTCAGATTTTACAAAATTGTTGTCCGTCCTTTTGATTTAAACTTTATCGGTCATTAATCTTTAATTCCAAAGACAATATAGTCATTTTTTCAATATTAAAAATAAGTAGAGAACACAATGAATATTTACATTTATTTTTCCATTTCCTCAGGTGCCTTTGGTCTAATGCAATCTGTAGTCGTTTTGATGTTAGTGGGAGAAGACCTTTTCAGCTTGGCCTTCGGCTTTTCGTCGCTTTTCTCGGGAATATCCGTGATTGTGGGACCACCGATTGCTGGTAGGTACAATATTGAAACTCTGTCATTGTATTAAAACTAGAATTGCAAAAAAGACTTGAATTTCAATTTAGTCACGCGACTTCAATATTGACCGAATTTTTAATCATTGTCTTTGTTTTGTCGATATTGACTTAATTTTGAAAATATTGACATTGTTTTGATTTTCATATTGTTTGGACAGAAAACCACGCATTAGGTTAATATTATTATAGTTAGTGAGTATCGATAAAACATCGTGTACCCCGTAAGGCTATCTCGTTAACTCGTACTTGTCGTGATTTTGTTTCTCTCGAGTTACCTGGTATTAATCGAGTTTTCTTGCGTTTATCAGAACTATACTCTTTTTACATTACTTAAGTTATTCTGTATTTGTTAATTCGTCTCTGCATTTGCCAGCTTCTCTCATATTGACAGTTTTTTGTATTTGTCAAGTTATCTTGTATTTTTCTTCTTATCTCTTTCTGTTTAGCTTTTAGAAAATTTGAAGGCACACAATTTTTCGCGAATTCACAGTATCAAAACTTATGACTTCTCTACTCTTTACACTACTATTCCACATAAAAAATTAAAAGAAAGACTTTTCAGCATCATAGACAACTGCTTTTTCACTAAAGGTGGTACCCGAAAATTTAAATATCTAGTGATTGGCTATCAGGATACTTATTTCGTCAAACACCACTCTGATTATACACATAAATATACTGAAGTTGAAATAAAAAAAACATGCTGGAATTTCTAATAGACAATATATTTGTAATGTTCGGAGACGTGGTCTTTCAACAAACTGTCGGCATTCCTATGGGAACTAATTGTGCTCCTTTATTGGCCGACCTGTTCCTTTATTCATACGAAGCAGACTTCATTCAGAAACTGCTGAATCAAAAGAAGAAAAAGTTAGCGGTGTCCTTTAATTTGACATTTAGATATATCGACGACGTTTTGTCAATTAATAACGACAATTTTCATACATATGTCAATGCATCCCAGCGAACTAGAAATTAAAGATACAACAGAATCAAGCACACACGCTTCATACTTAGACATTTTACTTAATATAAACACAGACGGGATATTAGCAACTAAGCTATACGATAAACGCGACGATTTCGGCTTTCCCATCGTAAATTTTCCACATTTAAGTAGTAATATCCCTCAGTCACCCGCATATGGAGTTTATATTTCACAAATGATCCGATATGCCAGGGCGTGCACAACATATGAAGATTTCATATACAGAGGTAAACTACTCACTGACAAATTATTGACACAGGGATATCGAAAACCGCGTTTAATGTCAACGTTCCGCAAATTTTACGGTCGGTATAATAGTCTTGTTTGCGACTACTCTGTTTCACTAAGTGAAATGTTGAGTTGCCTTTTCGTTGGCGGTTGTTGAGACGTCTGTACCAATTGTGACGAGGATACACTCCTCACTTGTTTCAATGGACTTGACTGTGGACTCACGGCGGGTGTGACCGGTCGACAGGGGATGCTTACTCCTCCATGGCACCTGATCCCACCTCTTGGTTTCCAGAGGTCCGTGTTTGTCCATTTTTACTGGATTTGTATCTATGTCCTGGACATTCTATTGATTTATACTTTGGTATCTGAAATTTTTATATTTAGTTATCTTTTATTTCTAAGTTTTTTGGTTACATTGATACCGTATTTGTCAAGTTATCTCGCATTATCAAGTTCTCTTGTATTTGTCAAAACTTCTTGGTTTTGTCAAGTTATATTATATTCCTCATGTTATCTTGTTTTTGGTCAAGTTATCTTGTATTTGTAAAGTTATCTCGTGATGGTCAAATTCTCTTGTATCTCTCCAGATATCTTGTAACTGTCTTATGATCTCGTAATTATCCGGTTAGCTTGTTTTGTCAGCTTATCTCATACATCTTATCTTTCATCAGGTTGGATCGTGGATTTTTCTGGCGATTACCTGTACGCGTATTATTATATAGGATTCTTTTTCATCTGCGGAGGACTACTTTCGTGTGCAGTGTGGGTGATGAGAAAATGCGAGGTCAGGAAACAAGACAACATTGTACCTACGCACGTGAATATTTTAAAGATGACTTAGTAGTCTCAGACGTATTTAGACAAACGCAATATGATTTAGATAAAAATATAATAATGAAGGAGGAAGGTCCAGTTTCTTATTGTTCTAATAAACTAATCTAGCAGCTACAATAAAAGTGCAGTACACTGTCAATATTTTTAATATTGTATGTCTCTCTAAAATACGTTTACCTCTGCATTTATTTGGTGTAGCTATTTTCATCATTCATCAAATATAAAGAGAACGGAAATTCATGGACTTGATGATCCTCGTATCAATTTCAATACGTGATAATATATTTTAGGGACTTTATGTTCATTACACGCGCACTATTGGTGATTTGTAAGGTGCTTTGAAAGTTAAAACATCGGAAGTTATTTTAAAAATAACTTTTACAATCTGCATTTGGTCGGTTTCTTCATGACCGAGATAAAAATTGTTACATTTAAGTAGTAATATCCCTCAGTCACCCGCATATGGAGTTTATATTTCAGAAATGATCCGATATGCAAGGGCGTGTACAACATATGAAGATTTCATATACAGGGGTAAACTACTCACTGACAAATTATTGACACAGGGATATCGAAAACCGCGTTTAATGTCAACGTTCCGCAAGTTTTACGGTCGGTATAATAGTCTTGTTTACGACTACTCTGTTTCACTAAGAGAAATGTTGAGTTGCCTTTTCGTTGGCGGTTGTTGAGACGTCTGTACCAATTGTGACGAGGAAACACTCCTCACGTGTTTCACTGGACTTGACTGTGGACTCACGGCGGGTGTGACCGGTCGACAGGGGATGCTTACTCCTCCATAGCACCTGATCCCACTTCTTGGTTTCCAGAGGTCCGTGTTGGTCCATTTTTACCGGATTTGTATCTATGTCCTGGACATTCTATTGATTTATACTTTGGTATCTGAAATTTTTTTGTTAATTACCAATCAGATCGCAAGATTCATTTTCCCGTCCCCAGAATTTTTTTTGGTGTCCAAAATGGCGGTACCCATGATGTAATCTTTGCTGATGTTTTTCCTATAAACCAATTTTGAATAAAGTTAAAAACTGCTCAATTTGCTATATTTTGAACACTTATGGACAGTACATTTAAAATGCAGAACATGAAGAATGCATACCCAAAATCATGACTACATTTCCTATATACCCCCATTAGACTAGGTAAATGTAAGGAAGACAAGCTTTTGATAATATGTCTAGACAGCATTTTAAAAATTAAGTGTTTTAATCAAATTAAAATTATATTTACCATATCCAATGTGTTTGTTATTTATGTTTTCACAAGTATTCTTGGGTGTATACTTGGAGAAAACTAAAATCAGGGTAGATTCTACCCCAATGTCAGCAATTTTAGTGAAAAAGATACAATTTAAGGTAAAAAAAGTCCTCTGAAATTGTATTAATTCTAAAAATAGACTATGCAGCTGAGTTATGTGGTTAGGAAACTGACAACAGGTTATCAAAAAAAATTCGAAAACAATTTGATCTGTCAGTGTCATCTTTTTCTAACATGAAAGCAGGTGTAAACCCATAATTCGCTTCAGAAATTACTGAGGGTGTTTGTTTATACTCAAGAGAAGGAATGAATTAAAACAATAAATCATCCAGACATTCTATGATGTTAATAGGATACAGACTTAAGTATATCACTTGTAAATATAACTTCATTCTTTGCTGTTTGTTTATTGTTGTTTAACGTCCCACTCAAGAATATTTCACTCATATGGAGACGTCACCAAATGCCGGTGAAGGGCTTCAAATTTTGGCCTATGCTCGGCACTTGCAGCAATTGAACAGCTCTTTAACGTGCCGACACTTACTGTGACACGGGACCTCCAGTTTTTACTGTCTCACCCGAAAGATAGGAAACCAACCTGTCACCGGCGGGACTCGAACTCACGACCTCACGATACAGAGTCGAGCGCGCTACCGACTGAGCCAGGTCGGTTCTTCATTCTTTGCAGTCACAGTGATACATATCACTGATTCACACATGCGGAAATTCAAGAAAGGAACTACACGTGGTTTTGAGAAAAGTCATGTGCCTGACAACAAGAGAAAAGCATCTGAAAAGGAAATAAACCCAGTTGTAACGTTCACATGGCTAGACAGGGACACTCCCCCGTTTCGGTCTGAGGAAATGATTTTTTCGGCCAGGGGGCCAAAGGCTACTTCGGTCCAGGTCTTTAAGGAAGGAGGGACAAGGAGATCCCCTGATCCTCACGGCTGTTAGGTAACCATTTCAATTAATCTTATCAATCTTACAGTTATTACATAACTGATTTTAATAGCCAAGTTAAATATAATGCATGAAAAGCATGATAATGTCAAAAAAGTGGTTGGCTAATACCAGTGTTGGCTTAAATAAGGGGTATACTTTAAGACTCTGAAAATTTTAATTAATCAAATCAATAACTCTTAGGTTATTACTTTAAATCTTTAAAAGATAAACTTACTTTAATTCTTTTGAGACAAAAATGCATCAGGGGTGGGCAGAAGGGGGTCCTGATGGACATTTCATCACAGATAATTTCATTCTGTGGTTAAAGGGAGATAACTCTAATACAATAAACTCACATTTACTGTTAAAAGGTCTTTTAGTGAAAACATGGTTTCAGCAGAGCTGGAGTGGACTCCCACAGACTGGTGCATCTTCAGAATACTGCTATCATGTTTAATGAAACATTCGAGAGCATGGGGGCACGGGAGCATGGGCAAGTCCAGTCTACATGTGATGGAAACCTAACCTGGGATATGGACGCAGGGGAGCGCGGTGACTTAGCTACAAGGATGCGGCTAACATTGTTCATACCTGTCCAAAATGTACAATTTGTACGTGGAGTTGCCATCTAAGCACAGAGGCAGGAGACCAGCTGCTGTATGACCTGGTAATAGGTCTTAGCCAAACACCCATAGGGAATTCATCATTATGTAAAATTCTTATGGCCACCAACACACCACCTCCTTCTGAATCAAGCCTTCAAAAATCAAGTAATTCTGTTATGAAGAAAGTAATAGACATAAATAAACATGACATGAGTAAAAGGTGCAATAATTTAGTAGATATAAATAAACTGAGGGGGTCCAAAATCCAAATACTGTGAGTATATAGTGTGGTGGGATGTATAACAATGCTCTCTATAGTGGGGTGAGGAAACGCCCTTTTAACCAGCTACACAAACCATTTCCTCAACTGCTGAAAATGTAACCAGGAATCATTAAAGTGTAGGCCTGGTTACCAAAAATAAGATTTTTCCTATGCACAGGCATCTCAAGGACCACCCAGTCACACCCGATCTGGGGAGATCCGTTGTGCTAACATACCTATGACCCAAAATATAGGTGATAGACTAAAGAAGTTATGGGGGGTCTTCTTCATAATACTTTGGTCATTCAGGATGTTACATCTGATCCTGATAGCAACATATCAGGATCAAGGCTGCAGAATCTCTGCACACTGAAGGGAAACTGAAAAATAAACCAAGGCATTACCTTGATACCTGGCATCTTGCCGTAAATGTTCCTAAGGCCCTAAAAAAGATGAAGCCTCGCAAGACACCATGCCTAAAAGGACCGATGGCAATGGTGCCATTCATAGAGCCTGTCGGTGCTGGTGAAAACCATACTGTACAGTAATACACAGAAATTTGAAAGTTTTAACCGTCGCCTTCGACGCTCATTGCCTAAATATGTCACTTTCCTTCGAAACTTTTATGGCCGGGCTCACAGTGCTCTGCAGATACCACGAATAAAAAATCATAACTTGAAACTACTGTTGAATTTATTCAGGAATTATAACATTATAACTACTGTTTTGAAAAAATCAAATATTTAAAAAAAATTCTTGCTGTGTGATAAAAGAAAATTATGTCAAAAAGTGGGGGGACAAACATACTCGTGACCCCCGTTTCAAAAGTGGAGGAAAGTGCCCCGCTGTCCCCCTTTGTCCAACAACCGTGATATATATATATATGTCAGGGACCTCACCAATTCATGTAATTGTTATGCTTGCAGGTGAACTAAAACAAGATATTACTAATGTCGTGAGCCGGCCTGTCTCAGTGGTACGGGGCTCGACTTTTAGTCGTGAGTTCGGGTCCATCCGGCGGCAGGTCAGTTTCCTGTCCTTCGAACCGAGATAGTTATATCCGAGGTTTCGTGTCATAGTAGGTGTCTGCACACGTTAAACCCTCACTGTTCAATGGCCGTCAGTGTCCAGCATAGGCCAAAATCTGAAGCCCTTCACCGACATTTGATGACGTCTCCATATGAGTGAAAGATTCTTGAGAGGGACGTTAAACAACAATAAACAAACAAAACTAATGTCGTCAGGATAATTATTACGGAATCAGGAGTGACCTTTCCTGACATTATCGAAAACCGTATTTGATTTCAACGTTTCGCAAATTTTACGGTCGGTATAATAATCTTGTTTGCGATTACTCTGCTTCACTAAGTGAATTGATGAGATGCCTTTTCGTCGGTGGTTGTTGAGACGTCTGTACCAATTGTGACGAGGATTCACTCCTCACATATTTCATTCGCGGGTGTGACTGGTCAACAGGGGATGCTCACTCCTCCATGGCACCTGATCCCACCTGTTGGTTTCCAGAGGTCCGTGATTGTCCATTTTTACCAGATTTGTATCTGTGTCCTGGACATTCTAAAGATTTATACTTTGGTATCTGATATTTTTATATTATCTCAGTTCAAACCACGGAGACAAAAATTTAGCAATTTGAAATGGTCTATTGTCGTTTTACAAGAATGGAAACACTAAAGGTCATATAATTTTGCGTCTTCTGTGGAAGTTCGTGTGCGTGCCGCGCTAACCGTCAACACGGTTTAAATCTCATTTGAAAAATCGGATAGATTCCCTTTTCTTTTCATCGAGATAAGCGAAAAAAGAGTAATAAAATTAATTCGGAAACGGAGATAATTGAACAAGACTTCCGGTTGCATGTCGACCGTTTTACCACCAGATCTCGAGCTGTGGTGCTAGTTAGTTTTCGGTACCTCTCTGTAATGTCAAAATAAGAAATACGATATCGTTTATGGATACTTAGTCTCTTTACAATGTCCAGTTGTAGGACAAAAATGAGTTTGAAAAAGTCAGTTTCAATATAAATTCTCTAGGGGCCTCGGTAGCCGAGTGGTCAGAGCACCACGCTTTGAAACATGAATTCTCTCACTTCTGGTCGACGCATGTTTGAGGCCCACTGGACTCTAAACCGATTTTTGTGAGAAAGTTTGCTATTTTACTTGCACAAAGCCGGTGGTTACGTATTACAGCAAGAAGGCTCTCAACTCTTGTAAGCGGGTTCGAAACCTCCCCCCCCCCCTGCAACTTAAGCTGATTCTGAGTTTGGCAGTTTACCTACGAACATCGTCGTAAAACCACGGTCTGGAATTATATATGCTCTTTCCGAAACATGGTTTCGTGTGACCGAAACCATAATAGCATATTTTTTTTAATTATTCATGAAGTCATCCATTGCAACGATCACGCCAAGTCTATGGATAGAAACGTGTGAAGTCGACACACTTGTAATACAGACACAGTAATTTATGTGGAACCGCTGGATAAAATCAGAGAAGAGAAATATAAAATCCTCTGGTTTTACCCAGAGTTTCCACAGAAATTACCGACAAAGTAGCTCATGTCCAGGAACGGGAAGGTTACGTCAGCTCCAAGACGGAGTACCATTGAATCATTTTGAATAAACACTCTAATAACTAGTGTTGTTGTACAGGCTTACACAAAAATTGATAACCTTTAACTTGTATTCAGTTTTCGCTGTCATGTGCCTTAGCGAGATCATATGGAAGCTAAAGGCGCTTCTAAATGTCTAAATATGACCACAGTGGTGAAGAGTCACATGGCCATAATCTGAGTTGGTGGCATATAAACAGTTTCGTTATACAAAACAAGCAAAGAAAGTTTTTATTATCGAACTAAGCATTTTATTACGTGTGAGTGGAAATTTTAGCGAGACGCACATTTAGTGTTTGGTTATAAAAATATGGAATATAATTTTAGCGAATCGAAATTTTGACAATTAATACGAATAAAATAAGGTAACTCTTTCCTACGAAGAAGAATGAATTGTTAGCCATATTCAATTTTTGGCGATCTCAACAACTGCCTTGTAATTCCAAAATTGAATCCTCGCTAAAAATTCTGCATAATATGATTTACTAAGATCTCAAATAAAAAATTAAAATGTTCGCGTTTAATAATATTCTGGAAAAGATCAACTACGACTTCTTCGTATAAATTTCTTTCTCTCAGCCAAAAGCATGAATTTCGTATCTACCGTTCTGTGTTGATACTAGACGTCCGTTTGACCCATAGTGATAAGGTTGCGCAGTGGATTCGATTATTCCAACGCTTGCATAGTTGCATCCATTCGTTAATTCACTTGGCATTGTATTATAGTATATATCTTTTGCATCCCTGCTTACCCATCCAATCCAGAAGTTCCATTTCCTTGTTAGTTTCCATGCACTGATCTTACTACGTGCGACATAAGTATTTATTGCACGTTTTGACTTGTCCACGCTTGCCACGACAATGTTGAATCCATATGTCCGGAATAGTATATGTCCACCACAGACCTTGACCCAATGGGGTTCAGTACCACGAACAGGATTGTAAACGACTACAAACCAGTCGCGCCAGAAGTACTTGTTGACGAGGAATCGAAAAAGCATAGGTGAAAAATTCCAGTTGTAACTGCCTTTATATGTTGCCGCCAGTTCTAGAATATCTTTCTTGGACTGCGGGTGATATTGACCTTTGATTAAAATGTCAAAGCTATTGATACGAGAAATCAGCTGCTTTATTTTTCTTGCCCAGTCACCTTGTTCTTGTTGATATGAATAACGGCGGCCTACGACTTTGAGGTATGCCAGACGCACTTTAACCCCTTGCAGTACTAACTGGGTCAAGCCTTTCATAAAATGCTGGAATTTTTTACGGTCATATTTTGTGTAAGACATCGCACTTTTCGCGATATCATAGGACAAGATCCCCATGTGCCCCATCATTCCACTCCAGAGATTGTAAGCGCTGTTGTGATACGAAGACTTATACGACTCGATGAAATCATTTTTCTGGCCTTGTGAAGCATTAGGGGTTGCCTCTAGCATTAGTCTCAGTCTGTACGAGAGTCCTTTAATCTTCTGTTCATATGTACCGTATTGACTTTTCAGGGATGTTTCTCTCAGGAGGTTTTTCACATCGCCGAACTGATTGAATACTCTATCGAATTTTGCGTCCATTTCAGAAAATTTTTGTTTCATAAATACTAGTTCTCTGGAGGGTTGCACAGGCAAAAACGCAGTTATCAAAGAGAGCACGGGCCCAACGGCACCTAAAAATGGTCCGATTTTCTGAGCTATAACAGATAGTCTGTTGGTAAATTGTTTATCGCCTAGTATCCCTATGATAGCATTTCCAGCTTCTGTGCCTGCTTTTATTTGCCCGATTACCGCTTTGGAGGTTTGGCCTCTGACAAGTAGTGTAGTACATGCTATAATGAATATGCAAATTGGCGCCTTCATTCTAAGCCTGGAAATAAACAAATAACAATACATTTAAAAAAAAGTCCTATCGAATAAAATCAGCATTTATATATACCGACTGTTATTTCCTTCATTGCAAATATGCAGACTGGTTGCGCTGTATATTTAATGCTGGAAACACAGCTGTACTGCCGTTACGTCATTAGAATCCCCCCCCCCCCCCGAAAATTTAATTAAATAGAATGACTTTCGTATCAAACTGACTACAGTTTCACATGAAATGGTAATAATACATATAAGGACTTTTTCATTTCTAGAAACAAAAAAAAACATGGAATGTACATGCAATTACTCATGGGAAAAAATATGCACATATTTTTATTTCTCCATGAGCTTTTACATGTACATTCCATGTTTTTTTTTTACTTCAAAAATGAAAAGAACATATCGCAGGTCACTGTACAATAATTGTAAACTGATTATTGACACTGCACAGCTCATGTTCAAGTAAAAAGTGTTTACTCGGTTTCAAGGAGGAATACCTTTGATGCTGTGCTATCAAACATTTTATATAGACGCATTTATAACCAAACATTTGGTGTTGTTGTGCATTCTTAGACAAAAGTTCAATAAATATAATATTCGCTATCATGTACCTTGGCGAGTTTATTTACAGGGGCGTAAGCTGTGGATTTTTTCATTTTTTTTTTTCAACTACATGTACTAAGATTAATGAAATTAACAGAAAAGAGATATTCACAAGCATAAAAATTCTTAAATTCCTATATATTTTTGTGAAGTGCTGCACAATGAATTTGCTACATGGGTAATTGCGTTTATTCACCGATGATGTTCAAAAAAGAAAAACAATCCTTATATTTATATATATCACCATTTATCTGTGAAACTGTAGTCCACTGGATACTAAATTCATTCCAGAATACTGACTTTGCGGGGGTATTTTCATATGACATGACGAAACAGCTTAACAGCTGTGGGACATGAGAAGTAGTTCTCGTTTCTTCCCGCAAATACTAAATTAAATTAAGGTTTAATTTCTTTTTTATATCATTTTGAAAGAAACTAGTGATACGAACAATTTAGATTTAGTTCGGGACTATTAATATTCGATCATTCAGTAGAGGAAGGTTAAATGTGTCAGAAGAGGCGCGAATGGGTCGTATGCAAATGGCTGACAGACCTAACATGTGTCATTTGAATAAATATATATATATATATATATCATTTTGAAAGAAACTAGTGATATTGACAATTTTGAATACTTATTCTCAGATTTAGTTTGCGATTTTTAATATTCGACCATTTAGTAGTGGCGGGTTAAATGTGTCAGAAGAGAATTGCCCGAATGTGCCGTGTGCAAATGGCTGATAGGCCTACCATGTGCGATTTGGATAGCAACAGATGGTCGTTGTTTACGACAAATTTTCGTTTGAATTCTGATATTTTATCAGTGGAATACAACACAGACGTTCATGACAACTGAAAGTAGCCATTTCTAACTTTACAGTTTTACCAATCGCTGAATCAGCTGAGAAATCAATGTTTTCGTAACTATGTCATTATATATATTAGCCAACTAGCAAATCCTTCGAATCAATTGAAACAAGCGAAATGATGCAGATTATGTTGTGAAAAAAAACTTTTAATGGATGCTTAAAAATTATCGACACCTTCATTATGGAAAATGCGTATAAGCCGATAAATTAAAATAGATCCATATGTTATGTAGGTCAATTCAGGGCCGCAATTAAGACCAGTATTTACCAGCTGATCATATATTGTATAACAACAACACGGTTGGTCTTAATTATATAGAGTATCCCGTCAGTTTACTGAGAAACCTATGAAAACTACTTATGTTCGGCATTGGCATTACAGGTTGTGAAAAACAAGATAGGCCTCGGAATTAGCCTAGCAATTATAAGATTTGAGGTGAAATGGGGGCTGATTTCACACGATGCGATTAACAAGTGTTTCTGACAGGATTATGGTGATGGCAAACGAGCTGTTTATCAGAGATGCTTGATAAAATTGCAGTTAGACCTAACTCTTTTATATCTGTTCAACTTACAAGCAACGTAAATATGAAGCGAATTTTCATTTCTGTGGCCTGTGTTTCTTTTCATAACATGATCTAGATCTATCGCAATATGGGCATGTACTATGTGCTACAGATGTAGGCCTAGTCTTATGTTTATGTTTTCGTTTTCTTTCTGTGATTTTTGTTTGTTTTGTGGTAATGAATGGCTTTTAAGTTTAAATAAAAAAAATAAGAAATAAATGTGTGATATTCTACTTTTTATTGATTCATTCATATGTTCAGAGAAGACTTGTCTGACAAATACACAGAAAGGGTTTCTTAAATATTCATGTATTGCTACGCCAAAAAAAAAAAGCAGTTAACGCTTGGGTCATGCGAGGACCGATTTGTATATTGAAATATGTATACAATCGTTCTGTATACTTGTAGTGAAGGAAATAACAGTCGGTATGTAAATATATAATTTTGAATAAAGACGGTTTAAATAGCTTTGGTGCCTTTTTATCTTTACATAAAATTTTATATGGTTTTTGTCTTTCTGGACCTGGAGTTTTATATGAAAAGGGGAAGTGAAATATTGACAACCACTTGGCTTGAATTGCATGCTCGACTTATTTTGCTTTAAATTATTCAGAAGACAAAATATCCAAATCTAAAAAGTCTCCTACATGAATAATTCCTCTGTCATACCAAGATTTATAAAATATTTCAGGTCCTCCAATTTTGATAAGGAGGTTGTGCCATATTGGCGGAATCGGAATTTCGGAAGAATCTGAAATGTCTTGCAACATTTTTGTGCTTGATAAGTAACTAATTGCTTCTTCCCAAAATGATTTTTTTATATTTGTAATTGTCCCTCGGTGTTCATAAGATCCACCCATTTTTAATGATTTATAAACTTCGATATTTGTACTGTCCAAAAATGTATAATCCATTTGCTTTATTGTATATTATTGATTTTTTTAAACAATCTTATATTTCTATATATTTTGTGAAAATAAGATCAGGTCCAGTGTGGTATTCATATAGAAATAGTAAGGTTGAGTTAATCAATTGCAACTGAAAAAGTGACAAATGTTGGTTTCTTAAGCAATTTTCACAAAATATATAGAAATTTAAGAATTTTCCTATCTGTGTATTTCTTTTTTATGTTATTGTATATCAAGCTAAGTATGAAAATAGGGGGAATTGGAAAAAAATAATTGAAAAATAACATTTTAAAACAAATTTATAAGATCTTAAAACTCCTAAAGGACGCCGAACTGACTTTTAATAACATATATTTCAACAAGTCCTCTAGACCTATAGTTTTCAGCGTCAAATGTACGAGTAAAAGTGTGATTTGGAAATTTCAATCTTAAAGTTGAGCCTAAGTTGCTGAAATGTACATACATGTTTGATTCCCTGTCATTCTAATATGTTATTTACATCATAATGCAAACTTTGCTTTGATTTTGCCCCCCCCCCCCCAAAAAAAAATAAATAAATAAATAAACAACTAACCATAACAGTACTCAGTTGATGGAACATCAACTCCTAAAAACAAATTAGACCCATATAAAAAATAAACAAAAATAACAGAATAAGAAAAACAATGATTTTCCTTAACTCGAATCCTATATACACAAATTTTTAACAAATGTTGAACATTTTGAAATAAAATTAAATATCAAAATATGATAACATCACTTACTGCTGCAACTCTGATATCCTTATGCATTTGACCCTGATCAAGTGTCTCGTACAGAGAACTTATAATCTTATATACGCGTTTAATGAAAAACCCACAACTTTCGAAGAACAAACTACTTATTCGTCGTTGTGAAAGACCGAATAATAAAACTGCAATTTACACACACACACACACACACACACACACACACACACACATATATATATATATATATATATATATATATATATATATATATATATATATATATATATATAATATATGACAGAAGTTCAATACATATATATTTACTTATTTCTTATGTTTTCCCACTTCCATTTTCTATATTTCGTTAATTGGAATTATGATTTCCATAAAGTATGCGCACTCGTTCTTGATCGCACAATTCCGCTGGCAGTTGAGTTTTACATACGAGCTTAATGTTTATACAAATGCACTTAAGAATTACACATGAAACATACGTGCTGGTGGCAAAGGTGTTTGGTTATTGTTGTCTTTGGTGTTGGTTTTGAGTGCATATTTGGTTGTAATGGATGGTGTTATGATTAAGGTTAATAGTGTGTGTGTGCGTGTGTGTGTGGTTCAGGTGGTGTCGTCAATCAGGTGGTGTGTGTGGTTGTTGATGTATGTGGTTCATATGGTGTAAGAAGTTGGTGTGTTGTTAAACTAATGTGTATGTGTGTGGTTTTTGTATGTAGTTCAGGTGGTGTTTGGGTTGTTGTGTTAATGTGTGTGGTTTAGGTGGCGTGCGTGGTTCAGGTGGTGTACATGGTTGTTGTATGTGGTCAAGATGATGTTGTTCAGAAGGTGTGTTGTTAGGTTGTTATGTATGCTTATGTGTTGGTAGTTCAGGTTGGGTGCGTTGTTCAGATGGTGTTTGTGGTTCAGGTGCTGTACATGTTTCAGATGGTCTGTGTGGTCCAAATGGTGTGCATGATTCATGATTCAGATTGTGTGCTCGGTTCAAATAGGGTGTATGTGGATGGTTAGTTGTTGTTTATAATGTATTAGTATTTCAATAATGTGCGGTGGTTAGCGTATGTGTGGTTAGCGTGTGTAGTAAGTGATGCGTGGTTGTTGTTGTTGTTGTTGCTGTTGTTGTTGTTGTTGTGAGAGAGAGAGAGAGAGAGAGAGAGAGAGAGAGAGAGAGAGAGAGAGTTCAAAAGGGCCATATGATTGATTTTCCCTGACCTTGTCTTGTAGTTGTGCGTTTTTATTAAAATATTTCAATAAAGCTCTCTCTCTTAATAAGTACTCTTCATCTGCAAATTTTCTTCAAAATAGGTATGACGCATCCGTGGGGAAGGTGTTGTCATTGTCCCAGGGTCAGTTTGTTTGCAGGCAAGAACGTAAGGACTTTTAAGGTATATTGTTATGTGAATATGTACCCACCTTACAAACCTCTACCCCAAGAACTCCAAACTAAAAGCACAGAACAATATAGAAATATATGTATAGGTCAAAATATGTTGTCATCACCTGTTGAATGCTTGTATCCGCTCTGGATTTACAATGCCTAAGTGGCTGGTACAGGGAACAATGTCAAGTGTTGAAATCATGTAATCTTCCGAGAACAATCACACTTCTATATGACAAATAGAGAGGTCAACTCAAATCCTTTCAACCTCTTTTCATTTACATATGTTTATGTACAAGCCACTTTCCAAACGTGTGTAGACATTGTCATTTTTAATACTGCATATTTCAAATAAAAGTACAATCTTTTCAAAACAAAAATATCGTAAAGCCATTTCGTATCGCATTTCAATAGAATTTTCACTGTGAAAAAATAAATGTATACAGTTTTATTAGGACTATTCAAATCGCCCTGCGTCGTCCGCCGTTCGTCCTTAAACAATTCTTGTTATCGCTATTTCTCAGAAAGTACTAAAGGGATCTTTATGAAACTTGGGATACAGGATACAGGTTCTTGAGGTTTCGTTGTCCTCTGTACATTGTCTGGAGGGTCAGATTACAAAATGGCTGCCAGGTGGCCACCTTGGATTTCACAATTAAAGTTTGTTATCGCTATCTCTCAGAAGGTACTGAAGGGATCTTTATGAAATTTGACATATTGGTTCCCGTTGAGGTCTAGTTGTGCTATGTACATATTCAGGAGAGTCTGATCACAAAGTGACTGCCAGGCGGCCATCTTGGATTTTGACAGTCAAAGATTGTTATCGCTATTTGTCAGAAAGTACTGAAGAGATCTTAATGAAATTTGACATGTAAGTTTTCTTTGCGGTCTAGTTGTGCACATTTTCAGGAGGGTCGGATCACAGTCAGGCGGCTATCTTGTTTTTTGACTGTCAATGTTTGTTGTATATATTGCTATTAAAAACTCCAAGCCTAATTCGATGGTGTATGTGGCTGATAATATGTGTGGTTCAGATGGTGAGGTTCCGGTGGTATGTGTGGTTCAGGTGGCTTGCGTGGTTGTTGATGTGCATTGTTCATTTGGTGTGTGTGGTTCACGTATTGTACATGGTCTAGATAATGTGGTTCTGGTAGTATGTGTGTTTGCTGATGTGCTTGGTTCAGATGGTGTGTATGATTCAGATACATTTTGTAGTATGTCTTGTTCAACTGGTGTGTTCGGTTGTTGATATGTGTGGCTCAGATACCATGCGCACTTCAGGTGGTGTGTGTGTGGTTCAGACGGTGTGTGTAGTTGTTGATGTGTGGAGTACGTGGTTCCAGCGGTGTGGTTCAGGGTGTGTCTCTGTGTGTGGGGGTGTGTGGGTGTGATTCAGGTGGTATGCGTTGTTCGTGATGTGCTTGATTAAGATTTTGTTTGGTTGTTGTGTGTGGTTAAGATGATGTCATTCAGGTGGTGTGTGTTGTTCAGGTGGTATGCATGGTTTTTGGTGTATGTAGTTCAGGTTGTGTATTCAGATGGTGTGTATGGTTCAGATGATGTGCGTGGTTAAGATCCGATGTGCGGTTCATATCCTGTGTGTGGTTCAGATTTTGTGTATGGTTAAGTTGATGTGCATGGTTCAGATGGTTTGAGTGGGTAAGATGGTGTGCATGCTTCAGATGCTGTGCGTCGTTCAAATAACAAGTGGTTCAGATGGCGTGTGATCCATGTGGTATTAAAGGTTCAGATGATGTGCATTGTTCAGATGGTATTTGTGGCTACGTTCGTGTAATTCAGATGGTGTAAGTAGTTCAGATGGTTAAGTTGTCTCGATAGTGTATGTGGTTCAAATTTTGCGTGATTCAAATGGTGTGAGTTGTTCAGATTTCCTGGGGATCAGGTGGTGTGTGTGTGTGTGTGGTTTAGATTGTGTGTGGAATTCAGATGGTGTACATTATTCAGATGGTGTGTGTGTGTATGTGCGTGTTTGTGTGTGTGTGTGTATGGGCGGTTTAGATTGTGTGTGGAATTCAGATGGTGTACATTATTCAGATGGTGTGTGTGTATGTGCGTGTTTGTGTGGTTCATATGGCGTGTGTGGTTCATATGGCGTGTGTGTGTGTGTGGTTCATATGGCGTGTGTGGTTCATATGGCGTGTGTGTGTGTGCGTGTTTGTGTGTGTGGTTCATATGGCGTGTGTGTTTGGTTCATATGGCGTATGTGGTTCATATGGCGTGTGTGTATGTGTGTGTGGTTCATATGGCGTGTGTGTGTGTGTGTGTGTGTGATTGAAATGATATCGATGGTACAGATAGGGTGTGTGTGGATGGTGAATTGTTTTAAATATGTATTTTGTTTTAATGAGTGATCATGTATGTTTAACCCTTGTGTGGTTAGCGTTTGTGTGGTTATCGCCTGTGTGTTGGTTTGGTGTGTGTTTGTCCGTTGGTGTGAGTGATAGTTCAAAAAGGTCACGTAATCGATTCCCCCTGACCTTATCTTGTGGTAGCACGTGTATTTCAATAAATCTCTCTTTTTAAGTACTCTTCATCTGCTTGTTTGTTTGTTTGACGTCCCACTCAAGAATATTTCACTCATATGGAGACGTCACCAAATGCCGGTGAAGGGCTTCAAATTTTGGCCTATGCTCGGCACTTGCGGCCATTGAGCAGTGAGGGTTCTTTAACGTGCCGACACCTACTGTGACACGGGACCACGGTTATTACTGTCTCATCCGACAGGCATGAAACCAACCTGCCCCGGCTGGACTCGAACTCACGACCTCGCGATCAAGAGTCGAACGCGCTACCGACTGAGCCAGGCTGGCTCCTCTTCATCTGCAAATTTTATTCAAAATAGGTATGAGGCATCCATAGGGAAGGTGTTTTCATTGTCCCAGGGTCAGTGTGTTTGCAGTCAAGAACGTAAGACATTTTATGGTATATTGTCTACCTTGAACTCCGAACCAAAAGCGTAGAACGAAATAGAAATGTATGTATAGGTCTAAATATGTTGTCAGCACTTGTTGAATGCTTTCATCCGCTCTGGTTTTACAATGCCTAAGTGGCCGGTACAGGGAACAATGTCAAGTGTTGAAATCATGTAATCTTCCGAGAACAATCACACTTATTACTTCTATATGACAAATAGAGAGGTCAACTTAAATCCTTTCATCCTCTTTTCATTTACTGATGTTTATATACAAGCCACTTTCCAAACGTTTATAGGTTCAAAACCACAAAACAAAATTAAAATTGTGTGAAGCCATTTCAATTTCTTATCGCATTTCAATAGAATTTCAATGTGGAACAAAATGTATTCAGTTTTATCGGGGCCTATCTGTGGATTGTGAGCTATTGAAATCGCTTTGATGTCTAGTCATGCACTGTACTTCCTCAGGGGGATCAGATTAAACATGGCGACTATCTTGGAGAACCAAAGTTTGTTATCGCTGTGTGTCAGAAAGTACTCTTCTGCCTGGTGGCCATCTTGGATTTTTTTTATAATTAAAATTTTTAAGGAATATGACATGTATGTTCTCCTAGAGGTCTAGTTGTGCACTATTCATAAAATGTCTGCAAGGCGGGCCATCCAGAGTTTTGATAGCTAAGTTTACTGTCGCTGTTTTATAGAAAGTACTGGGGGATCTTTATTATATTTTGACTTGTAGGTTTTATTTCAGGTCTTGTTGGGCACTGTACATTTTCAGAGTGATTGGAAAACAAAATGGCCACCTGGAGGCCATCTTGGATTTTGACAATTAAAGTATGTTATCGCTTTTTTCAGAAAGTACTGAAAACTCTTAATGAAACTAATTTGACATGTACGTTCCTTTTCAGGTCTAATTAAGCGCTGTTAATTTTCAGGAGGGTCGGATTACAAAATGGCCCGTCAGGTCGCCATCTTGATTTTTGACAAAAGAGGTTTGCTTGAAATTTGACATGAAAGTTTCCCATAACATCTTTTTGTTCATATTGTATATCCACGGTGATCGGTCTCCATCATGGTCGACAGTCGGCCATCTTAGATTTCACTCGATGTCACTCCCACTGTACTCTGCTCTGCAATCATCTTCCGCTTAGATGACAAAGCAACTATAGATTTCAGAAAAGAAACCATAATCGCCTTATCTGAAGAGCATGAATGTATGTACTCTTATATTACAGCAAAACAATAACAATTTGAGAAACTGTATGAAAGGTTCATCCCGTCTTTTATGTTCTCTTTTTATTAACCTTCGGACTAACATGCTTTCGGATTATCGGACCTTCAGACTGTCGGACTATTGGACCCTTAATCTGTGCATCTATCAGACCTTCGAACTATTGGCATGTCGGAATATCGGGACCTTTTGTGTATTAGTATGCAGAACTTTCGGACTATCGGGACTTCTGTCTATCGGATCTTTGGGTTATCAGTGTTTCGGAATACTGGGCGGACACCCGATATAATGGGTCACCATGCAAACATCATCAACCACTCACATCTCATACATAACCAATCACTCTTACACACCACCATCAAACATACCTTACCACCACCACTCTCTCCTGTCTTCCGGTATGAAACGTAGAGGATATAACGAAGCTTATCATTAGGTCACATACGAGTGACCTTTGGTAGGCGTTTACTTTTCTACCAATGAAAGTCACCAAGAATATATCGTGAATATACATTACGCAAACTTTTGTCCCACTACTGTAGGTGTTGGTTTGATTTTGATTTGATTTTTTGTTTTACGCCATACTCAACATTTTTTCAGTCATATGATGGCATCCAGTTTTTATTGGTGGAGAAGAAATCCCGGTTACCCAGGTAAAGACCACCGACCCTCCGCAAGAAAACTGGGCTGTAGGTGTTGGATTCTCTGTGTCAAAGTGATAGGAGCTTTATACTTTAAAGGGCTGTTAGCCGTATTTTCCAAAACAATATTTTGATTTTGTCACTTTTAATACCTCCATTTGATGTACAGTAATAAATAAGAGCCAAACAAATGCATAAACAATCTTATATTCCTATTTATTTTGTGGAAATGTAGGTTAGGTCAATTGTGGTATACATATGGAAATAGTCAAGTTGAGTTAATCAATTGCAATTATAAAAGTGTCAAACCTGTGTTTTTCAAGCAATGTTCATAAATTATATAGGAATATAAGAATTTTATGCCTGTATTTCGTTCTTTTTAGTATTGTATATCAACCAGTGGAAAGAAAACACAGCTAATATACCTCTAAAACATTATATCTCTCACCTTTGTAAGCGCTGGTTCAAACCCCGCTGGAGCCGCAGGGCGCTACAACGGATAGGTAAGTGGTGACGACATTTTGTGAATGTTCCAGAAGTCGAACAAAACGTATCTGACGAGTTACAAAATATTTTTATCATAAATAAAAAAAATCATTTTTTTTATTCTGAAAATTCATTTTTTTTAATGGTTTCTGATAATTTCTAGAGCTGTAATTTGAAAACGTTGTTTCTCGAGAAAATCAAAGTCATCAATTCAGTTGTTGTTTCAGTGAATGGTAAGCACCCTAAGTTGATTTTGTGAGAAAACTTGACAGTTTATAAAAGGAATTAAGGCATGGGACTTTTTTCTCGATCAATACATTGTAACTGGAAATTGTCTCACTCCATTAAGAAATGTCCACCACCGTTGAGTGCGTATAACACCGTTATACACATAAACAATGAACATATTTCTTTTGATTATCGAAATTCGCTTTTTATCATTACCAAGCAAGACCTCATCCAAAGGCGTGAACGTTGTAATGACCCTTCCATGTACGCCTATAAGTCATACGATCTTTTGGCCCTCTGTATGCCGGTTGCGCATTAGAAACGATTACTCCAGCGCCTGCATATGTGCATCCATTCGTAAATTTATTGGGCAATTCATTTTCGTAGATATTTCTCGCGTCCTTTCGTCTGTCCCCATGCCAGAAGCTCCAACTCGTTGTTGAAATGCTACGAATAATTTGACCTGCGTAAGCAGTATCTATATGGCGCTTCGACTTATCCACGCTTGCCACGACAATATTGCGCCCATGTGTCCGGAATAGTATATGTCCACTACAGACCTTCACCCAGTGGTTTCTTCCACCCCAAATTGGATTGTATACAACTACAAACCAGTCACGCCAAAAGTACTTGTTGCTGAGGAAACTGAATACTGTATTTGAAAATGGCCAATGTTTGCTTCCTTTGTGTATTGCCGCTAGGTTTATAATATCCTTCCTGGACTGAGCGTGGTATCCATATTTTACCTGACGGTCAACTGCATCAATATGACCAATCAGTTGCTTTAGTTTTTCTTCCCATTGATTTTTTTCAGCTTCATATGAATGATGGCGACCTACGGCTATGAGATATGCCAGGTGCACTTTGGCTCCTTGCATTATTAACTGGGTAATGCCTTTCATGAAGTGCTGCATTCTTTTGCGGTCATATTTTGTGTACGGCATTGCAGTTTTCGGAATATTATTGGTCAAGACCATGTTACTCTCCATCATTCCTCTCCAAAGATTGTAAGCGCTGTTGTGATACGAAGACTTATATGACTCAATGAAATTATTTTTCTGGCCTATTGAAGCATTAGGGGTTGCCTCGAGCATTAGTCCCAGTCTGTACGAGAGTCCATTAATCTTTTGTTCATATGTACCGTATTGGCTTTTCAGGGATGTTTCTGTCAGGAGGTTTTTCACATCGCCGAACTGATTGAATACTCTATCGAGTTTTGCGTCCATTTCAGAAAATTTCTTTTTCATAAAGATAAGTTCTTTGGATGGTTGCACGGGCAAAACGGCATTTACCAGAGATAGCACGGGTCCAACGGCACCTAAAAATGGTCCGAATTTCTTGGTGATGACTGAGAGACTGTAGGTAAATTGTTCATTGCTTAGTATCCCTATGATATCATTTCCAGCTTCTGTGCCCGCTTTTATTTGACCGATGACCTTTTTGAGAGTTTGGCCTCTGACAAGTACAAGTAACATAGCGCATGCTATAATGAATATGCAAGCTGGCGCCTTCATTTTGACCCTGGAAATATACAAACAACACCACAATAAGAAATAACCGGAGACAACCTTGTCGAGTTTTTAGAGCATCGCATTTCAGTCATGTACATGCATGTATTCTCAAATTTTTGAATTAAAACAAAGATAAATTTGATATATGTCACTGAATGTTAATAAAGTATAACTTACTTGAGCTAGCAGTTTCCCGCATTCAAGCGCTTTTCTCTTCAAGTGACTTCAAGGGAACATTTCACTATTTAAATGACATTTAATCTAGATTCTGATTGGCTTGTTTCATACTTTCTGTTCTCGTTCAATCATAACATTAACCCGATAACACATCATCGAGGTCGTATGCCAAAATAGCATATTAAGGGAATTCCCGAACTATGGCACTCTCGGCGTTCATTGTATAGCCAATTATCAACACTGCCTAGTTACATTTAGTGTCAACGCGATGTATTTTAAGATGACAGACGACGAGTGTAAACAAACGTTTTCGTTTTGCCACTGTTGACGATGATGGTGTCCAAACATTATTGGAAGAGAAGAATTGTAAAAATACTACACGTGTAATACAATCAGTGGTTTAAAACTGTTGTGTTTTAGTTGTTCATCCTTAATAAGATCACAGTACATGGCTAGACTCCCACATCTCACTGATATTGGCAAGATTTACACATTGGCATCAGTGTCAAAACTGATTAAACCTCATGTAATAAAATAATTAAGGACTTAATTTTCGGTTAATACATGGACTTATCAATCTAAGAAAACAATATCACTTTCTTGTATCATGTTTCCACTTTTTGATTTACCAGGGCTTTTTACCAAAAAGTGGAAACAGGATAATTAATTATCCTGTTTCCACTTCTTGGTTAAACCCCTGGTAAATCAAAAAGTGGAAACATTATATTTGAGTTGATAATACGATGTATTGACCTCAAATGAGGTCGATAATTGTTTATTGTTTACATCATTTGAAATCATTGTATCATATATTTATGTTTGTGTATCCCTAACTGTTGGCATGAAAAATGATATATATACATGTGTATGTATGTGTGTGTATGTGTTTGTGTGTGTGTGTGTGTGTGTTTGTGTGTGTATGTGTGTGTGTTTGTGTGTCTATGTGTGTGTGTGTGTATGTGTGTGATTTCACATACCGTGAACTCAAACAACTGTAAAGATGAGATGTTTTGGGGATTTTAAATGTGATTTACGAACTATTAATTAGACAGTAATCAAGAGTTATCTTGTAGTATAATAGTATAATTAAACGACAGCATGCCAAAAAATGTACGGTCGTTGAAGCTCATATGAAACGGACACATTGGTAACCTTCAGCATCCTACAAGAGGAACTTGGACTAAACACACTTCCTGGAAATCCTATATACCCTCTAACTGATTTCACTATTTTGAAATATTAAATAATCATAACTCCGTTGTCGCTTCGTTTGGAATACCGGCACGGAGCTTGAATTGCCATATATTTATTGGATTCCGAAGATGCACAAAAATTTCTATAAACACCGTTTCATCTAAGTGTTCCACCAAGCCTTTATCTATTTTGCTTACCAAACTTGTAACACATATTAAACAAGGTCTTCAGAAGTACTGTAAAATGGCCTACTCAAGAAGCGGAGTCAAACAGATGTGGATCCGAAAGAATTCAAACGAATTGTTGGAACATTTAAAATCTCCTAATTTAAAACATATTACAAGCATCAAGTCTTTTGATTTTTCGACCCTTTACACAACAATCCCTCATCAAAAACTTAAAAAGAGATTAACATCTATTATGCAAAACTCTTTTGTATACAAAAATGGAAATCGCAGATATAAATATTTGGTGTTTTGTCATGAGGAACCTTGTTTTGTCAAGGAACACTCTGATTCCAATAACAAGTACACTGAAGACGATATTATCAAGATGCTGGTATTTCTAGTAGACAACATCTTTGGGGTTTTTTTGCGGGAAAAGTTTTCCAACAGATTGTCGGCATTCCAATGGGTAACAATTGTGCACCTCTTTTGGCTGACATATTTTTGTATTCATATGAAGAGGAATTTATAAAGTCTCTGTTCTCCAAAGGAAACAAACATTTAGCATCTCGGTTCAATTTTACTTACAGGTATATCGACGATGTTCTGTCCATAAATAATTTAGAATGTCAGAATTACTTCGGCCAGATGTATCCTGCTGGGCTAGAGATCAATAAGACGACAGAGAGCAACACATCTGCTTTTTACCTAGATTTACTCCTGTCGGCTGGAAAAGACGGTCAACTTCACACATCCCTTTATGACAAACTAGACGATTTCAATTTCCATATATCACAAACTTCCCGTTTCTAAGTAGTAATATTCCATTTTCTCCTGCCTATGGCGTTTTCATTTCACAATTTATACGTTATGCCAGGGCATGCTCTTCTTATGAATGTTTTATTGTGAGAGCTAAACGACAAGCCAATAAACTTCTTACACAAGGTAACGTTGGTGAACGCTTGGAGTCGCCGTTTAAGAAGATTTATGGTCGATACGTGGATCTTGTTAAAGTCCCCCTCTCAGAGATATTAGTATTCTGGATCACGGCCACAGACAGTGACTCCGTTTCACCAATCATGCTTTTCACCGAACTTGACCCTTTTTACCGAATTTGACCCCTTTCATGGAACTAGGTTTCCATGGAACATTTGCGACGGGTGTGGCATGCCAGCAGAAGACGATGACTCCTTCCAGACACCTGGACTCGTATGCATAAAAATTCTAAGAATTTCCTTAAGTATATTCTTAAATACTTTAAGAATATTCTAAGCGAAGTAATATTCTTAAATTCCATTGCATAGAAATTCTAAGCAACATACTTAGTGATTCTTAGCTAAGCAGGTCGTAACCTGCTTAAGTATATGGTTGCTATGCCGAAACTTTACTTCCGCTTTCACTTTCATTTTAACATTGCTTGCATCACCGATAATATTTATGACCAATAATATTAATTATGAATTGCATCGTGATTAATTGACTATATTAAATTAATAATAATTGGTTATGATATATGATTGATGGAAAAAGTTGAACAAATAAATTCATTGCACATTGCCAATTACATGATAACAATAATAAGAACTAAGGCTATGCCTTGAAAGTGAGCGCAACTCCTTGTTTTACTTATGCGAGAAAAAAGCATTCATTGGGAGTCTATTCACTCTCACAATAGTAACACCTGTGCAGCAAAATGATGTCACAGTTTAATTGTGACGTAGATTATGTATAACATCAGCAGTTCCGCAAAAATATGGCTAAAAAAGTCTCATAAATGATTAACTGTTGAAGCGTTGGGTTGACGTGTATGGCGTGTCAAACGTTGCAATATTCAAAAAATATAATTTGCATTCAAAAAATATACATTTGCATTCGAAAAAAAAATATCATTTGCATTCAAACAATGCATTCTGGGTAGACTGTTGTGACGACGGTTTTCATTGGTTGCTAAATATAACCCTCGGGGAAATCCTCTTACTAGCCTGAAGCGGGTAAGTTCATAATGGTTGGTCTCCTATCCGCTAGCCTATTCTCTGATAACACGTTACGTTCTAGAAAATAAGACATAAAATGTCGATAGAAATCTAATTGACACATTTTATGTCTTGGTTCTTAGCTTCGTTGAATGATCGCGTTTCACTCGGCAACAGGCATGTGCTCATGAGGAACCATGGCATAACTTAGACTCGGCAATGATGACGCCGATCTGCCTGTCCATCACAGAACCTGATTTTATATAAAAGGAAGGCGCAGCAATTAGAAACGCATGTAAAGGGAATGACTGGTATGCTCAGTGTCAGTATAATGTGATTGAGTGAGGTATTCTTGTCTGGCTGCGTCACAGTACTTCAGTGAGTCGGCACTCAAAAGTCACCATAGCAAGCAGTCCAGAAAAACTCGCTATACACACACGTGTCATGCACCCATGACACTGTCGTGATATGACTGAAAAATTGTTGAAAGTGACGTAAAACCCCAATTTACCTCACCTCACATGTGTTATAGCGCTCCAAAGAACATGTGCCATCACAACTTAGTTCATACCACCATGCAGTAAAATGACAGTCTATCTTTATATTTACATGATACATGTACTAAGAACCTTTATTTTACATATTTATTATAAAGGTAAATAGGCCAACAGGAAGTGAGGCTATTGCATTTATGCAATTCATATGCAGCTCAGGGTTATTAAGCTGTAGAAGAACAATGCTGTATGTAAATATAAGATACTTTAAATTGTAATGTTTGCAGATTAGATTAGATTAAATGGGTGATTTTTGTTATTTTAAGACTGCAAAGGGGTGGGGAAAAACCAATTTCTCCATTCTAGAAACATTAATCCTTTTCATTTTTTTCCCAGTTGTTTATATATATGCTCCTGCTGAACCAAAAATCAATTAAATTATGAAACATTTTCAGTTGCAATTATGTCTGGGTTAATCCTGATATGGCTGGACTAAGTGTCATGAATAAAAATCACCCACCTCTCCTGCATAATGACTGAGTTATCCCCCTTGGTTTACTTTTGTTGTCCAGGGTATATCTTTGTGACCACTTGGTCTAGTTATGTTTGTTAATTTGTTGAAGTGAGAGTAGTGATAAAGGGTTTTACCGTACTTGTATGGCAAAACATATGTACCGTACACATTAATAAATCAATTGTTGTTTCAGGGTTTGGATGACACATGGATCTAGTTCATGAAGACGTCAATGCTTTCTTTGAAGGACTCCAAGATTTGCTCAAGTTTTGTGAAGAGAAAGAGTTTTGTGCCAGTTTGAATGACACTGAATTTGGTCAAGAAGCATTAAGGGGTGCTGTGAACACGCTGACTTACATTGTATCCTATCCATCATTCCAAGAAAATTCCTCGTCAGATGTATTAAAGTCAGTCCAGAATCTCTTGGATTGTTTTTCCTTTTTGAAAAGGACGTGGGATAGCATTGAGGTTCCCTCTATTTCTAGCAGTAACAGTCAACATATCCATACCATCTGACGTAGTTAGTATGTTAAAAGCAGCTGTCGACCCACTTGACGTCAGTTATGAATTTGGAGTAGACTTATTCAAACAAGCTAAAGAACTGTTGCAGTCTTTGTTGGATAGTGATTAAACAGAACATTGAACATTGTCCATGGCATTTTGATGTAGCCATTTTATTACTATTTCTGAAATATGTAGCCATTTTGTTGTGTTGATATATCTGTGACATTGACCTCCACTCAATGACCTCGAACATTGTTAAAGTATCAAAAAAGATCAAGGTATGATATTCAAAATGTATATGTGTATACAAAATATCTACCATTCTTGAGGTATATATATAGTTATTTATGTATGTTTAATTAATGTAATAATATTTTCCCATATCTATGCATGTAATATATAAAGTGGTTCCATGAAAAGTGTCTGATTTTATTCAGTGTAATTAACAAAACAATGTGCAGTTTCATCAGATGGTGGCATTTATTTTTTCATTTGTTAACAAAAAACTTTACTTACATGATGTTGTAAGAAGTTGTTTTTTGTGGGTAGGGCAAAAACCCTGAATATCTTTATATAATTATATATTTTTTTAGTTCTGTAATTCAAGACTTTCTATGAATTTATGTATGTTATTTCTCCAAAATGGAAAACTTGCACAGGGGGCACAGGCGATACATCCAATTCCATGGAATTCTTGTTTTAGAATTTTCATTGATCAATGTAAGGCCATACAAAATTAATTAATTGGTTCTCAGGCCAAACTTTATTGAAACTGGTGAGGGAGGGAGGGAGGTGATTTTTTCCCCTTTTTATTTGCAAAAAAATAGATGAGGCAAGTTTTTATATTGCAAAAACCACCAAAATTGGAGTGAGGGAGGTGATTTTACAATTTTATTTTATGAAAAAGGCAATAAAAATGGTTAATGAGGCTTTTTTCTCAACTTCAAAACAGATGAGGGAGGGCCTGAGAACCAATAAATTAATTTTACATGGCCTAATCAGGTAGAATGATCCTCAGCACCAGTGGGCATATGCAAATCATGATCTTATGAGATGTCCTTGACTTGTCATACTTATAAATTAAAGAAATGCAGGTAAATTTTGATACTTTTTATTGTCTGTATCTCCAAACTATCTAAAAAAACATTACGTGCAGTATGCGAGTACAAAACAAATAAAAAGTGTGTGAAATGCCAGAGTTAAAAAATATCAAACAATACCCAATTTACAGGTTACCCCGAGTACCACATTTTGCAGGGTTTTTATCCATTTGTGCTCACATTCCAATGATTGTGACGTCATTTTGTACATCCAAATATATGATGTCACAATCACCAGTACATGGACAAAAACCTCGCCAAATGGGTACTCAGGATAACTAGGAAGTTACGTATTAACAAGAGGCCCAAGGTGTCATTAATATTGGCCTAAAATTTAACTGCAGATTTTAGAAAGGTACAATGTACTGACCATATAACAAGAATTGTCATTCAAACATTGGATGAAAAACAAAGTACAAATACAGATGTCATGGCATAATGACTGTAATAGGTACCACTGACTTAAATTCATTTTAACAAACTCAATTTTACAATTCCTGGGTATTACCTATATATATATACAATGTACATGTATACTTCATATAGGATTGTAAATATATATTAAATCTCTTGAAGGTGCGGTTCAGTTGCATAAGTTTTATCAAGACCAGAATGCAATCAGTGCTCCAGACAAGGGGGTTAAAGGGTTAATTACGCATTGAAAATGGTTAAAACTCATAACAATTTAATACCGGGGGGGGGGGGGGAAGATCAACCTTTGGAAATTGGAGATACATATTAGCTATAAAACATGTAACAATATTTAAAAAATACCCTTTAAAATGTAAAAATATCTTTCAGAATTTTGAAATAACCCCCTATATTTTATGTGAAATACTCTTTACCAAAATCTTATCTGGACCTCTGCCAATTTTTAAAAATGTTTAAATTTGATACCTGGGCATGGCCCAATCTATTTTTCAAAACTGGAGCTCTAGTGGCTATAGTTCAATCTAAGTTCTGAAGATAATTATGCATTTTGACCCAAGTTGAACTTCAACTCATGGTTGTGGCCCTAATATACACTAGTATACTATGCATATACCCCCACATACCTATTGCAAGATGCCCCTGTAGGGTTAAAGTAACAAGTGAATGTATTCAGAATGATCAATAGGGATAACTATGTTGTAAATGCCAAATAAACCTACCACTTTGCACCGCTGACTACAAAACATTTGTGTATATTGTATATAAATGCCTACAGTTTGCAAGATAATTAGCTATTTTCAGTATTGAAATACATCATGACCTAGACAACTTGTCACTAATGTAGTTTAAATCAGGTCCTACTTTAACCCAATGAAAGGTCATTAGGGGTGAGGTTACGTCAAGGGCAATAACTCTTATAAAAAAATAGATGAAACGAAATGGCATTCAGGGAGACACCAGATCATATCATATGTAGCATGTAAGCCAAATTTCATCGAACTCTGCACATAAACCTAGGAGAAGTAGACAGTACAAATTTGTGAAGGGAAACATTAATGGACGTTCAACAATAAATTATTTTAAGAAGGGCCTGATAACTCAAATTCCACAGAAAATGAAAATGAAATTCTATATCTATGCTGGACCCTTTGTCCGATAAAAATTTTAAAGTTAAAGTTTAAGTTGCAATGTTAATGAAGCCCCCCCCCCAAAAAATGGTCAGGTCCACCAAAATTGACAAAGCTGTTAAACCCCATTGTCCAGCATGTTGGCAAAAGTTTTCAAACTCTCTGCCTAGTGCCTACTGTTTCCGAGATAATTGACCATTTCTATACTGTACTGGTTTTATAAGTTATGTAAAGGGCCATAACTGTGGTAAAAATTGACAAAAAAAATGACAGTCGGGGAGACAAAAAGTCATATCATAAATAACATGTACTGGTATGCAAAGTTTTATCAAAATTCATGCATAAACCTAGGAGGTACAAAATTTTGTGTACTTTCTAAGTACCATAAAGGGCCATAACTCTGGTAAAAATTTATGAAACATAAGTTCTTTTGGAGAGACACAAGATCAAATCAAATATAACATATACATGTATACAAAGTTTCATTAAAATCCATGCATAATTCTAGAAGGAGTAGGCGGTACAAATTTTTGTCTACAGACAGACGGGCCTATTCCAGTATCCCCCCCCCCCCCCCCCCAACTCTGTTGCGAGGGGTATAAAAACTTAACACAGGAGTTATATCTAAAAACAGAAAAATGACACCTTACATGTGGTATTGCTTTTGTTCTTTTGACATTATGGCATCACAAAACTAAAGTAAGTTTCACACCTGGTATTAAATATTGCATCACAAAACTAGAGTTTTACACCTGGTAAGATGACATCACAAAACTAGGTATGGCGCCACAAAACTACATTAAGTTTTACACCTGGTAATATAGTAAGACTTCTATAAAAATGACAAGATTCAATAAAAAGACATCTATAAAACGACTAGATAAACAACAAAACATGTGCTGGATTTTATGTTGGTCAATTGCACCAGCTGTTCTCAAGATAAGAGTCGAATATGTCTCATCCAATAAGAATCCACAGTAACCATTGTGAAACAGCCTACCCCAAGACCCTGAAATTTTGCCGGAATATTCTATGCATGATTTCCAACAAATTTCTATTGTATATGTGTATACAATTAAAACGTTAATTAACAGTTTTCGAGATAATTGGCTTTGTTGTTTCTAGAAGTAGATTTTCAAAATGGCTGCCTGTGGCGAAATTTGACAAGCAATGGACTTGAAAAATAACAAAACTTTGATTCCATGAGTTATTGAACAATCCTACAAAATTTCATTGGAATCCACCCAGCGGAACTTGAGTTTAGATTTAAAAAATAGGTTTTTCAAGATAGCCACCATCTTGGATTTCTAACCAACTCGAAAAATAGCATTAGGTCAGTACTGAACATCCCTTCAGTAGTTTTTGAGTTTTAAGTTCAAAATGTTGATTGTTAACCAATGACGGACGACAACAGATGAGCAACGATATCAATAGGTCACCTGAGCTTTGCTCACATATACATGTCATCATTGAAGCATCCAAACTAATGTCTTTGAATGTAATGTCTAACATAGAACAACAGAAAATCACAACTAAAAATATTGTAAGAAACGTTATCTGGTATGCTGAACATTTGTAAATAATTTACCAGTCATTATCAATGAGAAACTTATGCACTTTTAGTTATGACTCGACCTTTGAAAGATATATCAAGAAAGATATCATGAAATATATTCATGAAACTATTTCAAATAGTGCAGTAGAATGTTTTTAATCCTGAATTTTCATTGTTCTATGTTATGGTTCACAGACTGTAATGCTCACATATACATGTCCTCATTGTATCATTCAAACCAATGCTCACATATACATGTTCTCATTGTATCATTCAAACTAATGCTCACATAAACATGTCCTCATTGAATCATTCAAACTAATGCTCACATATGATATACATGTCCTCATTGTATCATTCAAACTAATGCTCACATATACATGTCCTCATTGTATCATTCAAACTAATGCTCACATATACATGTCCTCATTGTATCATTCAAACTAATGCTCACATATACATGTCCTCATTGTATCATTCAAACTAATGCTCACATATACATGTCCTCATTGTATCATTCAAACTAATGCTCACATATACATGTCCTCATTGTATCATTCAAACTAATGCTCACATATACATGTCCTCATTGTATCATTCAAACTAATGTTCACATATGATATACATGTCCTCATTGTATCATTCAAACTAATGCTCACATAAACATGTCCTCATTGTATCATTCAAACTAATGCTCACATATACATGTCCTCATTGTATCATTCAAACTAATGCTCACATAAACATGTCCTCATTGTATCATTCAAACTAATGCTCACATATGATATACATGTCCTCATTGTATCATCCATGCTGATACTGAATATTATGCCAATCCAAATCCATGTGAATTTTTAATGCCAAAGATCATTGTGGTTGTGAAATTTTCAAATGTATCAGCCAATGGAAGTTTCAGAACCATTGCACATGTGTTAGCTTTAGGGAATGGTTCATTTGGCTCATGGAGGAATTCTATGGCTGGAGAAGGGTGAAATCCTAAATGTGGCACAGTATCTGCCCCAGTAGCAAAACACAGAATATTGGCAAGTGTCAGGTCTTCTTCACCTTTTTCTTGTTCTAAAAAAAATAATGATAAAGGAAATGTTTTACAAATCAATACAAAACAGCAGGAAAGTTTGAGCAGGAAAGTTTTGAGCCACCTCTTACAATTTATAGAACTTTTACCCATAGGTATGACCTACAAGTCCATATGTAATGGCCGATATTGGACAATCGAGACACATTGCCTGGCTAATTGGTAAAAGCCACATACCGCCGTTGACATTATGATGTAATTATTAATATAAAAAAATATGACTTTCCATGCATGTTGCACCAATATTATGTCCAAGAATGATATTAGGGTTGGGTTGATACAGGCATAACCAAGGATTGCTGATGAGTTGGTTATAGTTAAGATTAATTAAATAGTTAACTGTCATTTAATGGAGATTCTATATATATCAGTGTTCCACCCAGGATTGAAAAAGGCCAGGGTGCTAATATTGAAAAATGGCATTTGTGACGCGTCGTATTCAATGAAAAGGGGCACTAACATCAATTACAAACAATGAGATCTGTCTTTGAAAATTGAAAAAGGGCAGGGCGACAGCAAAAAAAGGCAGGGCGGCACTAAATAGGGGCAGGGTGCTGCGCCCTCCAAAAAGGGGCTAGGGAATCCCAATCATTATTCAATGGGTGTTGGGGTCTCTGACAAATTGCCTCCCAAACCCACCCACCCCCTATTTATTTTTCCTACCATCGATATCAATCAAGAAGTCCCTCCAGTAACCTATGATCCTTTCTTCATGCAGTCTCTTGTTGCTTCCAACAGGGGAGAACTTTATGTCAATAAAAATTGCTTCCACATCATCGGCAGTAAGAGGCCCCTTTCCATTTCGACAAAACAATGAAGGGTGTTGCAGGATTTTTGGAATCACACCCAGAGTGTTCAATCCGGATCTGAACCTAATCAAAGAAGAAATAATATGTTTAAATTGGCTAGCGAAGAAGGCATTTTGCCCACATAAGGGGTCCCATGTTAGCAGGGACACATTTTCTCACTGGACATGCATAGGCCCTCCACTAGAGGATGCCTCATGCCAAATTTAGTTGAAATTGATTGCAGACCTTATTTCAGTTTGCAAATATGATAGACCTTCTTCCCTGAATGATACTAAATATGAAATATGAAAGCAGTCAGTATGTTGATTCTTGATAAGAAAGTTTTTAAAGATGTACAGTAGAACCCTGTATATCCGAACAGCTTGGGAGACATATAAATTGTTTGGATATACGGAGTTCTACTGTACCTAACTTTACCACTTTTTGGGGAAAGGAACAAAATTGAACTATGTACACTATATATATGACCTCTGACACCTGGCATAACCTAGAAAATTTGCTAAAGAATGTCTTCCATTAATCCACAATAGTTTAAAGTATAAGTGTATACAAAATACCAAATGAAGCAGTGCCTATTTGATATGGATATGTACATGTATCATAGTTTATATTCATTTTAAGTATTTCTCTGTTTTTAAGTTACATACTGTAGCGGTTCTGGAATGAAGATCAGGTAGATCCAGGTCTGCCTCTTTTGACACTGTAGCCTGCATAACAAAATGCAAAAGCAGAAAAGTTAATAGGCACAATAGGGTTTATTATCTGGACTACTAGTTCATTAGAAGGAGATTTTATTAGATGTATGCAGGCCAGAGAGTGCAAATCGCTCCCTTAAGCTTTTGGCCCTGTTTATTGAGATATTTTGTTTTTGTTCTCAAATTTGTAACAAATATATGTACCAAGGATATCATATTTGGATACGAAATCAATTGGACTGTGTGAGATAAAAGTTTATTTTAGATGCACCCCTTTTTGGCCCCTTTTCCTCCCTTATGGGGCCCCCAATTGCAAGTGCATACCCATTTTGTGTTCATAATATGAAACCAATCTACGTAGGGATACCTCCTACCAAATTTGGTCGAAATCTGCTCAGTTGTTCTCCTGAAGAAGATGTTCAAAGAAAAAGTTTACGGACAGATGACACAGAAGATACAGCTCGATCATGCTCGCCAGTCTAGAAACTTAATCTTTGGGATGTATGGATGTATGCCTTTGTATGGACAAGAGTGAGTGTGACCTAAATACCTGTCACCACATTGTGGTGGGTCATGAAAACAGAGGAAGGACAATATTTAAACTCCTTAAGCCTTGAAAATTATTTTACCCGTCTTTGATTGGGTACTGGCTGTTCAGGTACACACGCTGCAGGATCCATCTCGGCCTAAATTAATAGAAAAGTTAACAAGGCATCACAAGTGATACCAATTATATAGGATATAATTGCTGGCTGAAATGCAAACTTGTTAAAAAAAAGTATTGTCATATCAAACACTTGCTGATTTCTATATAACCTCTCTGACATTGTTAAACGGGCTTAATAGTTGTCCCATATGATGTCCTGTTTTTGTTACGAGTGTCATTGTTCGTAAATATCATATTGGTTCATTGGTTTAACCAATAACAAACCATGAATAGCAACAGAATTTCCGGATACAGTTACCTTATAATTTACGTATAATTAACTTGAACAATCCTAGCTTTACATAAGGACATAATCAATCCTTAACATAACTAACTGAATGACTAAAAATATTATCATTATGGCCTTATGGCTAACATTAAACATTCCATTTCTTAAATACCTGTTTTACCAGGACATACAGCTTTCCTTGTCCGATATTGGATCTTAAGTTCCAACCATCAAATTTGAAATCATTGGCAACATGGGGAATGGATAGTTTCCGTTCACAACAGGACAGGAATGATAACTGATCCTCTGTGTATACACAGTCTGACTCGGATTCAGATTTGTTTAAAATATCAACAAGTTTTTTCCGTATTGTCATTTCATCATCTGAAGATAACAATGAGAACATGCCCTCAAGCAGAATTATTGATCTGGATAATGGTGCAGGTAATAACACATCTTTTATAAATGATAGTTTGTATGTTTTACAAAAATCTTTTCTGTTGCTTTTTTTCAATAAGCCTCGTGCCTCCTTCCTAGAACATGTACTTGTGATAGACCTTAAGCTTGGGAGCAACAGCTAATCGGGGGCTATAACATTTGTCAGTGGTTGATCCAGCAATATTTCTGTTAAACATGCAAGATACCTGTGATGCTAAATTTGATGTTCCCATCACATTGCGTGCATTGTCTGCAAAAAACAAAAGTTACATGTACATGAATTTAAATTGCTGTTTTGGGACTAAATGTTGAAATTAAAAACTATTATGGTCAAGTTTACATATATATGGTCCAAGAATTATTTCTGAAGATTATTGTTAAATTGCATATAAGCCATCCTAAACACAAGATAAATATGGTCTGAAGGTAAAATAATTCCAGCAAGTTGGGTACAGTATAATATAAATATTCTAGATGTAGAGGTTAACTCTATACAAACCTTTCTGTGGTGGGGAGATTGAGTATCTCTATAACCTGAATACCTATACTAGCTGGGGCTTAATGTTCCTGGCGGGGTCAACAAAAAGTTCTAAAGGTACATGATAGACCCACTTCTGTTCATTTCATTAACAATATTATGGTTCACAGTATATCCTTGGCCCTAAAATTAGACCAGGTGAGCTAACAATTAAGTGTCCAATCGAGAGCACAACATTCACCAGTCTTAGATGAAGAATCAGTATCAAACTGAAGAAAATTGTCTTTGAATAATTTTTGGAGTAAGAGTTAGACATGTTATGCTACCATTTGATATTACATGTATTAGATTCAGAATACATACATCATGCACTAATTATTACCAACGACATTTGTGACCACAATAAATAACTTCAAATCTGATGATTCCGGTAGCTGAAATTCATCCTTGTCTAAGCACACTGCCATCCATGTCCCATCTAAGTCATATTTCAGACCAGTTGTTCTTGGGTACTGTGACAGCAGTGTTTCTTTTTTGAGTTTTCCATTTACTGTTCATTACAGGCGCCTGTGGGTGAAGTGCCACAGGTATATTCATACATCTAGATGAAGTCATGCTTTTTTGTTCTGGAAAAAAGTAAATCACCAAATTTAATACTTAAACACAAGTACAGCAGTTTTCATGTTACAAACCAAAATATAACCAAGGCATTTTACAGAAAAACATTTCAAGGAACAGTTTTAACATAATCAAATGAATGATCAACATCATAAAATGTTACCTACTTTATCAATAAATTACATGTATATATATACACATGTATTTTGTGTGATGGCATGCCTTCATCTTAGCTAACCAAGGGATCCACTATGCTATTTGACCTAACCTACCAAAGCATCATTGACTGCACTTTTGAAGGCACCTAATAAAGTATTAAACTCAGTATTGCAATCCAATAAACATAATTAAGCTGTTCATTCACCAAATTTCAAGCAAAATAATGTTAAACCATTTATTTTAATATTTGAAACTTGCACATTGGCAACACAGAAAATGCATAGGACCATAGTCTATCTAGCATGTGAACACTCAATGAATGGGCATTGTGTTGATACTATAGTCATGACACAATATTCAGCTGTTGTGTGGACGTTAAACCCCAAACAACGACACTGCATCAGATTTACCCTAGAGTACCTCACCTTTAAGGGTTTTTTCAACATTTATTTGGGTCATAGCCATGATAAGTGATAGGAAGATACAGAGTCCCAGATAAGCAAGAAACTGCCAATCGCAGTAAGGCCGAATTGCTGCTGTATGTGTTGATACAATGCTAAAAAGTCAATTTTTAAGTCCAATACATGGTAAAATTCCCCAAAATTTGAAATATATTTCTAACATTTGAGTTTACAATACTACATTTGACCTTGAAAGAACCTTCATGCATGCAATAAATCATCAATGTAATTGCATTGAAACTCTTAATAAGCCAATTCGTAGAATTCATATCCCTGCTTACAAGTTATGTTACACACACAAAAATTGAGTGAACAACTAATTTAACGGCGACTTTTCGCCAACCAATTCTAAGTTTACAGACAGTAGCTGTGACCGAATCACTTCCAGGTTTTATGGAGGTTACTGTAGATGTAATATAAACTTATTTAATTCTACAACGATTGAAAAACAAGTTCTTATAACTTATAAAAATCAGGTTCTGTGATGGACAGGCAGATCGGCGTCATCATTGCCGAGTCTAAGTTATGGTTCCTCATGAGCACATGCCTGTTGCCGAGTGAAATGCGATCATTCAACGAAGCTAAGAACCAAGACATAAAATATATCAATTAGATTTCTATCGACATTTTATATCTTATTTTCTAGAACGTAACGTGTTATCAGAGAATAGGCTAGCGGATAGGAGACCAACCATTATGAACTTACCCGCTTCAGGCTTCTTTGTTGACACAAGTAAGAGGATTTCCCCGAGGGTTATATTTAGCAACCAATGAAAACCGTCGTCACAACAGTCTACCCAGAATGCATTGTTTGAATGCAAATGATATTTTTTTCGACTGCAAATGTATTTTTTTTAATGCAAATACATTTTTTTTTAATGCAAATGTATATTTTTTGAATGCAAATACATTTTTTTTGAATGCAAATGTATATTTTTTGAATGCAAATACATTTTTTTTGAATGCAAATGTATATTTTTTGAATGCAAATGTATATTTTTGAATGCAAATTATATTTTTTGAATATTGCAACGTTTGACACGCCATAGAAATGGTGTCTGCCAGTGTTTGTTTGTTTGTTGTTGTTTTTTTTTTTTTTTTTTTTTTTTTTTTTTTTTTTTTTTTTGTAGAAAAGAACCCGATTACAATGTACCATGAAGCTCGAATCTTCGCTTGCCAGAATTGAGACTTCATTGTCCATAGCGCGATACTCAAACCCCCTGGAGGACCTTTGAGAAAAAAGCAAAAACACAAGTATCGAATGTAATAAATGTTGGCATTTCAATTTGGAGTTGTTTTTAAAATTTCATTACGGTTATCGGAAATTTGAATATACCTTAATTTTACGTTTACATATTGAGCTTATACTTTTAATCCAATAACTATAGTCGAGTACAATTTGGGTGGGTCTTCGAAAATAAAACGAATAACAAATAATAAAACATGGGTACTTTGTTGTAGGTATATTTCCTAAAGCTTTCTGCGATTCTATGGTATTCCAAGGATTTTACTATGATTTTTAATGAAAGATCATGGCAAATTTGAATATCACTAAAATAATCAAATTTTATTTTTTTGTTATTTATCATGAACAATTAAGACTAATACTACAATATTCCCAAATAAAGGCTACTGGTTATAAGTTAGCCATGAGTATTGACTTAAAAATAATAAAGAGCCCCAAGTATGATGACCCCTTTGTGCTATTTTTGATTTATGCTATTATTTCAACGGTAGAGCGTGCTACCGACTGAGCCAGGCAGCTGTGAGTGAATATAATGGGTCTATTCTGGTTTTAAATGTCCTCTTCTTTCTAACAACTTCATTGCCTGCCATATTTTAAAAAATACCTTTAAAAAATATCAATATGCTTAAGAACTTAAGAAAGGTTAAGACCACACTTAAATTTAAGAATATACTAAGCATATTCTTAAGAGTTAAGAAGTTTTATACAACATTCTAAGTGATATGCTAAGTAAAATTTCAATCTGCTAAGCAAAAACTCCATACTTAAGAATATGCTTGGGCACTTAAGAATTTTTATGCATACGAGTCCTGGTCTTATCCGTTTGGGATTCGTAATTCTTCTTCATGTTGAGACCATTTATACATCTAATTCGTCGTGTTATAATGGACTTGAATTTTGATTATTGATTGGTACTTCTTCAATTTTACTTGTTAAAAGATGAAAAGATCTTTAATCATTAAAAGATCTTTTCGGTAAAAGGGTTTATATCTTAACTGTTTATATCTTAATTGTTAAAAATTGGTAAAAGATTTAATATCTTAATTGTTGAAAAGATAGTTAATAATTGAAAGATTAAACGATCTTTAATCATTAAAAGATATTTTTGGTAAAAGATTTTATATCTTAATTGTTTATATCTTAATTGTTAAAAACTGGTAAAAGATTTTATATCTTAATTGTTAAACTCTAAATGTCAATTCGTGTCGATATGAAATATAAAATAAGTCATTTTTCAAATACGGAGGCATTGTCAATATTGTTCGCAAGCTACGAGTCGATCAAATACAATGAGAAAAGGTAACTTTTCAAAGAACAGTGTAATAAGAACTAAATGCAGATATATTTTGTGAAACAGTCATAAATAAAAAGATTTACACAGAGTCAAATTTTTGAATATATGAATAAATCAAATAATAAGAATTGAATAAATAGATAGATAAATAAAAAGATGGATAAATAAATAGATATATAAATAAATAGATAAATACATAAAGAAATAGCAAGATAAACAAATACTTATATATAAATGAATAAATAAATGTATCAATGAATTGTTTAGATAGATATAGGGCTATGTATGATTAAAGAAATAAAACAAGTTTGACAGTATTGATGAATCAATAACACCAACAGAATGAAAATACACAATATTTGTAAGCCCGGCTTTCAGTACTTTCAGTTCTTTGATTTTTATATGGCTGCCAACATGTAAAATGTTATGAGAAACTCTAAATGGTAGCTACTGTGGTACTGATGTGTCTGTTGTTGTTTTAAGGCAAGTTGGAAGACTCTCTTTTTATCCAAATCAACGGTAAGATATTATTCAACTATGCAATTGATGTCGGTGCAGTTCAATTATGTAAGCACGCCGTGTGTACAGAGACACAGAAACGGGACGGACACAAAGAACACACAGCAATATTGGGCAGCAGAGATCAAAGGTCACTTGTTTTTATGCTTTCAAACCAACAAATATGAGCTTGTACCTTCTGGCCAAATGAATATCTTAAAAGAATATTAATGCATGGACATTTTAACAAACATCATTTTTCAATGCTTTATATTAAACCAACAAAGCTATTGTTTATTCAAGGAAGTTCGTTTTAGTTTGGACATAATCTGGTGTTGTCATTGATTACAAACTACTCCAGTAGTATATGTCCCACACTTAAGCCCACTTCGCCAATTAGGTACATGTCCAACCACACAAGTTCCTTCTTTACTAGGTTAAATTCAAGCACGAAAGTCTCTAACTTTACCTGGTTAAACACAGTCACGAAGGGATTTATTTTACTAGGTTAAATTCAAGCACGAAAGTCTCTAACTTTACCTGGTTAAACACAGTCACGAAGGGATTTATTTTACTAGGTTAAATTCAAGCACGAAAGTCTCTAACTTTACCTGGTTAAACACAGCCACGAAGGGATTTATTTTACTAGGTTAAATTCAAGCACGAAAGTCTCTAACTTTACCTGGTTAAACACAGCCACGAAGGGATCTACTTTGTACTAGGTTAAATTCAAGCACGAAAGTCTCTAACTTTACCTGGTTAAACACAGCCACGAAGGGATTTATTTTACTAGGTTAAATTCAAGCACGAAAGTCTCTAACTTTACCTGGTTAAACACAGCCACGAAGGGATTTATTTTACTAGGTTAAATTCAAGCACGAAAAGTTTGACGAAATTTCTTAATTGAATGACATAATATAGTGGGTTATAAATATTTTACAAATTTGAAAATATTAAAAAATTTGAAAAATCACTTAAAGAAATTATTTTCCTATATTAAAATATGTCTGATTCTCACAAATCTCAAAGAGATCAAAGAGAAAATTTAATACTTAATAAATATAAAGATAGATGGAAAAGTAAAACCAGGAATATTCCTGATGAATCTATGAAATTTAAGTTTGAGGATGATAATTTATATGCCTATAGTGAAAAAAAGACAAAATGGATTAAATTAAATTATGGTAAAAATACTAATAGATATTTAAAGAACTCAACATTAAAATTGAGAGGTGGAACAAAATTTACCAAAGGATTGAATGCAAAGTTGATAGATATAAAAATTCCCCCCATTAGAGCTAGCGAATCATTATCAGGTTTACCGATCTCGCCCGAGAGGTCTATTACAAACCAATATATTAAACCGTTATTAGATCTCAAGAATCCCCTCGTTCGTAAAAGGGTTTTAAGACCCAAACGTATCTATACAGGACAGCTCTACCGTTTTGATAAAATTTACTCGATAAACTCGTTAAAGTTTAAATCCGTGGTTGATATGTATAAAGTGGTCCTATTATGGTTCGTCAAGTGGCCCAACATGACAACTAAAGATAAGGACGACATGTTCGAAAAGATCCATATGGATCTTTTATTTTTACATCTCATAAGGTCGGTGATAGACGATAGAGGGTTACAAAACGGTGATAAATTTCGCATCATCATCGATCATTGGAAATTTCCGAAAATTTTCAGTACGAAATATATCAACGTCTCGAGTGATTTAGACAAAGAGTTATTTAAAGAATTGGCAAGATATATAATATATTACGAGGTACCCATAAACGAAGTAGAAATAACTGTCATGTCTACGAAAATGCCGAGGGGGGAGGGGAGACCCAAAGAACCGGTGACAAAGGAGACTTCGTCCTCGAAAAGAAGCATCATCACAATTAAAAACAACGACACCACGTGTCTGGCAAGAGCCATCGTGACGGCGGTGGCCAACAAACATAAAGATAAATGGTCGAATTCCCAGCTTCGGCACGGTTTCAATGAGAGTCGTAAATTACAAAGGGACGAATCGTTAAAACTTCACGAAGAAGCGAACGTTCCCATCCGTGATCACGGCTGCACCTTAGAAGACGTAAAAACGTTTGCCGATCACCTGGGTGTGCAGATCAACATAGTGGATGGTGATCAATTTAACGAAATCGTCTATACGGCCGAAGGAAGTGACGACAACGCCATCTATCTATACAAGAATAAAAATCACTTCGACGTGATTACAAAGATGACTGGTTTTTTGAGTAAAAGAAATTACTGTCATCTTTGTAAAAAATCGTACGATAAACGAGATCGCCACAGATGTCCTAAAAAGTGTTTATCGTGCTTCGGTTATGATTGCCCGGGTGGAGAAAGGAAAGTGTGTGACGATTGTAACAGAGCGTTTTTTCGGCGAAGAATGTTTTAAGGAACATAAACGTGTCAGAGGTATGAGAGACGGTGAAACGGACATGGTTTGTTTAATCGTTCAGAAATGTTTAGAGTGTGACAAGATAACCAAAGACTTGAAAAAAACATATATGTGGTCATTCAGAATGTTCGAATTGTAAACAATATGGAGACATGACGAAACACTCGTGTTTCATGTTACAAAAACAATGTAAAGGAGGAACTTGTAAAAATCCCATTTTTTGCGATTACGTTAAAGATAATACGAAAAAATGTTATAGTTGTAAAACGAGAAACACAAATTATTATTTTTACGACATAGAAGCAACACAAGACACGGGTGTGCATATACCAAATTTAATCATATGCCAAGATTTTGAAGGTCGACAATACGAATTTTACTCCGTAGAAGTTTTTTGCGAATTTATTTTAAAACAAAATAAAGCAACTTTCATAGCACATAATTCTAAAGCTTACGACGCGCAATTTTTGTTAAAATATTTCGTAGAACATAATGTTAAACCCTATTGCATTTACAACGGTACGAAGATAATGTACATGAAAGTCGGAACTATTAGATTTATCGATTCCATAAATTTTGTCCAATCTACTCTGGCGGCGTTTCCGAAGACTTTTGGATTAAAAGAATTAAAGAAGGGTTATTTTCCACATTATTTCAACAAACCGTGTAACCAAAATTACGTGGGGCAGTTACCTAGCAAAAAACACTACGGTTTCGATTATATGAGTGTGCAAAATAGAAAAGAGTTTTTAAAGTGGTATGACGTTCGAAAAAATGACGTATTTGATTTCCAGAAAGAATTGAAGGAGTACTGCACTTCCGACGTTGATATATTACGGCGGTCCATGTTGAAATTCAGGGAAGATTTTATTGAGTTGGAAAACATAGACCCACTACGGTACGTGACGATAGCATCCGTGTGCATGGCTGTCTACAGAAGTAATTATATGCCCGAAAATACGATAGCCATCCATAAAGATATCGAAGATCACGATACTTACAGCGCGAAATCCATTTCTTGGTTGGATCATGTGGCAGATAGAGATGGAGTCTTCATTCGACACGCTTTGAATGGCGGTGAAGTTATTTTATCCGACATCGGTAAAGTCGACGGGTATTGCGAAGACACGAGAACGGTTTACGAATTTCAAGGTTGTTTTTGGCACGGGTGTGAAAAGTGTTACGCGCGAGGTACCATAAATAATAAGAATCAAATAGATATGGAAACACTTAGAAAAAGAACCTCTACGAAAAACGAGAAAATAAAATGTGCCGGTTTCAATTTAATAGAGGTTTGGGAATGCGATATAAAAGATATAAAAATTAAAGATATTGTAACTCCGTTAAACCCCCGAGATGTCTTTTTCGGCGGTAGAACAAACGTCACCAAGTTAATTTACGATTTCAAAGGAAAAGAAAAGGGGAGATACGTAGATTTTGTTAGTTTATATCCGACGGTTCAGTTTTATAAGACATATCCGGTCGGACACCCTACTAAAATATATAATCCCGATCATGTTGATAGAAATTGGTTGGGTTTCGTCAAGTGTAAAGTCGTTCCACCTAGAAAATTATATCACCCTGTTTTACCTGTAAAAATGAAATGTGGAAATGCCAAAAAACTCTTGTTCCCGTTATGTAAAACATGTGCCGAATTAAAAATTAAGGAATGCAAACACAATGATGAGAAAAGAGCTTTTGTGGGAACGTGGTGTACTCCCGAGTTATTTAAGGCGTTGGATAAAGGATATAAGATAGATAAAATTTACGAAGTTTGGAATTTTAATCTACACCAGCGAAGACACGGACCTTTTCAAAGAATACGTTAAGAACTTTATGAAAATAAAGATGGAAAGTTCTGAATTAAAGGTGGGTCCAGATACACCTTACGAATCGAAAGAACAGGTACAAAAAATGGTCAAAGAACGATTAGGTATCGATTTGGGTACCATAGAGTATAAATCCTGGCATGCGGGCCATCTCTAAATTATGTCTCAATTCTCTTTGGGGTAAATTTGGTCAAAGAGTTAATATGAAACAAACTAAATATGTTAACGAACCTAAAGAATTTTATAAACTATTATTGGACGACACGATAGACAATCTCAACATTCAGTTCATCAACGATGATATGGTCCAGATGTCTTACGATTTAAAAGGACAATTCGTCGACAAAAGTAAGGATGTTAATATTTTCATAGCGTGTTATACAACGGCTCATGCAAGAACCATGTTATACAACGTGTTAGATAAACTCGACGATAGAGTTTTAAGATTTGACACCGATAGCGTTTGGTACGTAGATCGCGACGACGGGGTCTCGATAGATACGGGTGATAACTTGGGTGATTTAACGGATGAGTTGGGTGGTGATTTAATAACGTCGTGGTGTGCCACCGGTCCCAAATCTTATTCGTACGAAACGAAAGCAGGTAAAAAGGTGTGCAAGGTCAAGGGATTTAGTCTGAATTACGAAAATTCTCTTTACATCAACCGAGACACGATGACCGACGTTGTCAAAGAAACACGTAAGAGGATAACAACCGTTCGAGAAAACGCCATCACTAGAGATTCCAAAACCAAAAACATTGTGAATCGATACCAGGAGAAAGAGTTTACGTTGTGTTACGATAAACGGGTGATGAAGGATGGGTACGACACGTTTCCCTACGGATATTAAAAAATTTATTAGTATTAAGAAATTTTTAATCGACGACGACCAACAATTCCTCTCGGACGAACGTTCTCTGAGGCGCCGGTTCCTTGAGCAGATACAGGTCGATGCCCTGCATTCTGAAATGCCTGTCTATATAAAACATTGTGAATCGATACCAGGAGAAAGAGTTTACGTTGTGTTACGATAAACGGGTGATGAAGGATGGGTACGACACGTTTCCCTACGGATATTAAAAATTTATTAGTATTAAGAAATTTTTAATCGACGACGACCAACAATTCCTCTCGGACGAACGTTCTCTGAGGCGCCGGTTCCTTGAGCTGATACAGGTCGATGCCCTGCATTCTGAAATGCCTGTCTATATCGTGTTTGTCGACGCTCCAGATGGGATCGGTGGCCCTTCTGCGACCACCTTCCAATTCGCCCGGTTGATACAGATATCTTACTTTCGCAAAAGGACTGATGGGTGGTTGCACTTTATCGACAGGTTTTACCTTTTTGGGTGGGTTGGTTTCTTCGTTGATCGTTTTTACGACTTCTGGTAACCGTTTCACCCATTCTCTGTTTCTGTCTTTGGTTTTCATCTCTTGATCGTATTGATAGCTAAACAACTGTTCACCTAACGTTCTATTAAATCGTTCGACGATGGCTTGGTCGCGATGAAGGTCGACTCTTCCCCTTCTTATTCTAACACCGTGTCGGGTCATGAGTTTGGAGACGGCACCCATGAATTCGCGACCCGGATCGACTTGTAGTAATTTTGGAAACGATAAATGTCTTTTGTAAATTTTTTCTAAAGCGTCGGCTACTTCTTCACTATTTTTAGTTCTCAAAGGTTCTGCTTCTTTGTATCTAGTACCAACGTCGACTAACGTCAATGCGTATTTATATGTTTTCCCACCCACCTTATCGTGCGGTAAAAACAATAGATCCGCTTGATGAACGTCATTTTTTTCCACACGTTCGAATTTAGGTCTCACGATTTTCTTCGGGGCGGGTAAATAAATTTGCCACACGTCTTGTTTTTTCAAGAAATCAAACGCCTCCTTTTCGCTGACTTTAGCCGCTTTGGCTAATTTACCGATTGCAGTTTTTCCTTTCCAATAATGTTTATTATAAATTTCTTCCATTTTATTTTATGTGACGTATTTTTTAACTCCGTAGAATACTAATCCGGTTCCAATGATCACGAATAAAAATTTCTCTATCTTTTTGTTTTTTCTGAAGGTTGATAAAAAATCGCTTAATTTTGGTTCCGGGGATATTTCATCTTCACCCATAATTCGCGAGTATAAAGACATGGCAGAATCTACTTCTTTATAAGTATATAATGCGTGTCCTTCTTTTTTCAGTCTCTCGTTTAAAAAATCTAATCTTTTTGTACGCTCGTGATTCCATTGATCTCTGGCTTTACTTAATTTTTCCATCGCCTCGTCATGTCTTTTTTGTTCTTCGTGATCTGAAAATAAAAATTGTGACCCCGAAAATGCTAAGGCGTTAACTAATGCACCTCCGATCATCATCGCTATAGTTGCCATTTTAAATAGAAACGCATTTATTTTATTTCATGATATCCGCGGGAATGATTCCTCTTTTAACTAACATGTCCTTGGTATAATTAGCCAAAGCAAATTCTACTAAAAGCATTCCAAAATCTTTAGGATCGAATTCCATTTTTGGAGTCGATAATTTAAAGAATTTCTTAGAAAGTTGTGCATATCCTACCGCAATTCCTGTATTAACGGCAGCATGATAGACAGTATTGACTAATTCTTTTTCACTCATCTTTTTTAATAAGAAATAAAAATTTTTATAACATTTCGTGGGGATTGGGTTTTGGTGGTGAAATAACTTTGGGTTTTGGTGGTGGTGTTTCTGTTTTTTTTATATATATCAGCAATCCAATAATTGTGAATCCGCCTGCTATCCATTTCCAACTATCATTGCTATTATCATTGCTATTCTGGCTATTATCATTGCTATTATCATTGCTATTCTGGCTATTATCATTGCTATTCTGGCTATTATCATTGCTATTCTGGCTATTAGCATTGCTATTCCACCGTCGTTGTGCACCCTTCCTCCCCGCTTCCTGTCGTTTCGGGTTCTTTTGCTTCTCCTTTATTAATTCCTCTGGATACATCTTGTTTTTCTATAGAGTCAGATTTTTTTTAAATCCTATAACGTGGCGACTAGAAATAGTGGCTATGCTTAACGGAGCTAAATAAGCTCCGTATTGATAATATAAATTACAACACATTTCTCCTATAGCATTATCTATGAAAGGATCCTCGTTTAATTCCTCTATTAATTTAGGCTCATCTTTGAGATCAAAAAATTGTTTAAGTCCTTGAGAATATAGATAGATGAGAGAATTTCCTATAGATTTAGTCATACGCATGCCGAGTCTAGAGTTTAATAAACGATTTAGATTTTCTACTTCTTTCTCTTTCATCTTTTCTAAATCGGAAGGGGTGATTTCTTTTCCCAAAAAATGGACAGATCTTCCTGCTCCTATTATAGCAGATAATCTATCTTTGGTTGATATGTCAGTGACGGGCATATTTTTCATTAATATTTCTTCATCGTTCATGTTTTTATAAAGAACGCAAAAGTTTTCTTATAACTCTTTCCGTTCTGTTATAACGTTCCAATCTCAAAATATATAAAATTGCGAATAATACGAGCAAAATCCATAAAATTATGAATCCCAATAAAACGAAAATAATTATTTCAGTGAAACGTTTCATTTTTTATTACTTTACAAAGATATTATTTTTTAATATTCTATTTTTAGCGAGATGTTGATTTGTTTACGAGGTCTTGTAGTTGTTTGCGTAAATTCTCCACTTCTTCCGATGAACTTTTTTTTAAATTTTCTTTAGAATATATTTTTTCTTTCATCTCGCGATATTTAGTTAATTCGTGTGATACTATGGCAAATTCTTCTTCTGATATTTTCCCATCTTCTAATGCACGACTCACTAGATCTGAAATAGAATTGAGTTTACTTTCCGCTAGTTTAACTATTCTCGAGTGTTTTTCAGATTTTTTAAATAATATTTTTCTTATTCCTTTCATGCTTAAACCCACGGAACCTACAATTAATGCCATAATTTGAAGAGGTAATCCTGCTATGGGAACTAGAAATCCTATCCCCACCACGACTATGCTTCCAGTAATTAAAGTTCCATCAACACCTTCGGCAGTGTTCATGACTCTATTATATTTTTTTCTAATACTTTTACGTGTTTCTATCTCTCTACGAAACGTCTGTTCTATTTCGCTAATTCTTTTTAAGCGATATTGTTGAGAATCCTCATTTAAGGAAGGATATAATTCGTTTTTACTCATCTTTTTTTTTAAATAAAACAAAAATTATTTATAAGTTTAATACCACGACTCCGTTTATCGTTCCGGCTTTTGATCCTTTATTTACACCAAAATTTAAAATATCTCCAGATTTCACGGGTAGCGGTGGATTTAGCGTGACTATTTTCCCAGTTTTTGTTTGATAGGTCTTGTGTTCTACGTCATTCACGATTAGAGTCACGCTCAATTCTCCCAAAAAGCCAATACGAAATATGTGTCCGTCGAATAACATTGACATTCCCAAAGAAGGCTTGATTTTTCCGTTTTTATTTATATCAAATTGGAACATATTCATGATGCGACGATTTTTAGTCAATTCGTTGACTTCCTCTTTGATGTTTTCTAAGAGTTCCGCCGCCAGTTCTTCTCTTTCTAAATCTTCATAATAAAATCCCGACATAGACATTTTTTATTAATATCAGATTTTCTTAAACTCTAATAGAACGTGAATGGGATATCCATGATTATCGATGTGATTACCGTCTTCGTCTTTTAAATCTATTTTTATTTCTGTGATGAGATCTCGTCTCAGTTTTAAAAACATGGGACGTTCGATGTCTTTTTCGTACAATTCCGAAAATTTTAGCGTTGGGCACGATAGAGAAAGGGCTACATCGTTAGAACTTCCGTCTTTAAAAGTATCTCCTTCGGCAAGTACGTTTAAATGAATATTGATAAGTTCCACCGGTTGCAGGTTGATGCTATTGCTCGTGTAGATGGACCCGACAAGAAGCACATTCTGACCGATACCAAGAATCTTGCGAAGTTCCGGTGAAATTTCCACCCTCATATCACTACAATCAATTCTTAATCTCATGGTGGTCTTGTCCAAGAACACCTTCTGGAAGTATCTTGCGAGAATTCGTCGTATGTCGGTAAATGTATATGACCCTGCGTGCACGACTTGGACTTTCGGTTTTTCGCTACGTCTGTAAATTTTTATTTCAACGTCTTTCTTTATGTTGTGCAGACCGTTCCAGAAACGAAGGGACTTGACGCCCACGCACCACTCACCGTTCGAGTTATCTATATATCGAGATAGTTTTACGGGTTTTCCTATTTCAGTAACTAGATGAAACATGTTATTTTTATAACTATTTTATTTTTTAAATAAAAGATGAATGTTTACGAATACCGGAGGGATTTGGATTTGTCGTCTTTCGACATTTACGTTAATACGACTAAAAAGTTTCACGCGTCGTTTGAGAATATTTTCGTCAAGTATAATAACCCTGACATCTTCGAAGATGGTACTCCTAAATATTATGCCATGTTGAAGCAGTGGTACCAACAATCCATAGAAGGATTCTGGCAGAACCAGTTAAATTTTGCAGTGTGGTGTGCTACAACTGGATGTGGTGTGACTTTAGAAATGGGTAAAGACAAATTATCTAAATCATTCTTTCAATTTCACATTTACTATCAAATCAGAAGGATTTTAAAGGAAATATCAGTCCCATTGCCTAGTGATTCTGATTTCAACCATTACACAAACACTGTAGATATTTCAGCATATGAAAGAATTTGTCGTGAATTTGGTGTTGTCTGTTAATACAGATTGGAAAATCAAGGGAACTATTTTTGGAAAGTATAATACAAAATGGTCAACGTTCATCATGAATCGCTCAGAGGGATTCACACTTCGGGTTTAGCTAGATTAGACGCATCCATTCGTGTTTTTGCTTGGGCAATTTTAGGTGCTCAAGGTCAAACTAGATCCTCAATTGTGGACGGTGGTGCTACTTCATTAGATGCGCAAAAACAGTTTTTAGTTAATGTTGAAGATGCAATTAATAGACCTCTAGATTTACCCGCCGATATTTCGCGTTACGAAAATTGTCTAAGATATGCAAATTCCAAACTCGACTTTGTCATTCATCCGGGGCTTTATATGCTAGCAAGCAATATGGAGCTAAAAATAGATAAAAATATAGTTAATTATAATAACGAAATATTAATCGCTCCAGAAAATACAAAACCAGGAACAAATAGCAAGCTTAATGCAAAAACATTCACTCCTAAACAGATTAAACCATTATCTCTTAAACAGATCAAACCGTCATCTCCTAAACAACTGCAAGACGCTCACGAAAGTCAAAAGACTGCTATTTTTGCTCTATCATTATTTTCTTTTCTTCTCTTTGTCGAGCTTAGTTAACAACCAACTAACAACAATCATGCCCAACACCCACAAATGTTCTCCCAGCCACATTGCCGTTTTTCCGAGTGTAGACAAGATCCAGGAAACAATGGCACCTAAAAATTCCTGGTAAAGCTTCTCCAAATTTAGTCGCTAATCTCGCGAGTAATTTCCCAACAGCGTCTAATTGTTTTTTGAGCCATTCTTGTATTCCTCCTTTTGAAGGGGGTGTTGGTGGAGGAGAAGGTACTACCGTTGTCGTTCCCGGAAGTAATAATTCCACTAAGAAACCCACGGTCATGCCTATTGCGGTTAAAATACTAAAAATAGTGATTCCCTGTTCTCTAAATAAATTCGCGATTCTTTCTCTCAAAGAAATATTCTCATCTAACAATCCCATTATCGTTTCTTTAATAGTAGTGAGTTGAGATTTTAGCTGTCCTTTGAGAATGTTGATACTCTCATTCACACCATCCAATTGACCTTGCATTTTGGATATTTCCCTCTCGATGCGTTCTCTGTCACCAGGATTATTTTCTAGGTCTTCTTTCCATTGTGATAACATGCGTTCTAATTCCACTCTTTTTGCTTCTTGAATGCGTAATGAACCGCGAATAGTTCTTAAACTCTTATCTAACCCCAACAATTCTCTCATGGGTAATAATTCCTCAGCATCTTCTTTAATTATTTCCTCACGGAAATTCTTGCATACTAATCAATACATTATCTACACCATCCTCTGTTTGTTTTACTCGCGTTTCGTCAAAAACCTCCATTTCCATATTTTCTGCAACCTCGTTAACATCACGTATTACATTCCTTGCCTTTTTTTATACCAGGAAGTTGTTCGTATAGACCCAAGTCTCTAACGAATTGAGTATTCACCCTCTGTTTCAACGTTAACGCCTTGAGAAAATTCTTGGTATCTTTGTCATAATTTAATAAAATCTCTTTACCACCCCAAATTGCATATAAATTACCCTTTTCATCAGATTTAAAATCTACGTTTTCATTAGGTTCGGCCCCCTTTACCCTTTTCCATCGGTCCACGAGTTCCTCAGTTCTCAAACGTTCTCTTTGGTCTCCCTGAGGAACAATAGGTGGTGATGGTCCAAACCAGTTAAGATCTTCGTCCTTGAAAGACGTATTCCTATCATCGTACGTCGTATCACCCTCGTTGTTGATAAATGATGTCTCTTGATCATCATCATTTGTCATATCATCATTGTTAAACTTTAGATCATCTAATTCATGAGGTTCTGCCATTTTTAAAACGCTTTAAATTTTTTAATACATAATAAAAAAAGATGATGAATTACGGAAGCATTCTAAATCCCGATAGGAAATTACGTACTCCATTCGGTGTAAAAGGTATTAGACAAACAGTTACAGTTTCTCATAATCCTTCTAATATTGAAGAAAACCAAACGTTGACGGTTCGCTTTCCAAATTTAAGCGATAATGATGTCATCGTTCCAAGAAGTGCGAGATTATGCTTTGATATGGAAAGCGCTGTTAAAGGTGGTGATCTCACTAAAACAGGTGTTTATAATAATCTGGGACGTAACATAGTTTAAAAAAATAGAGGTAAAGATTTCGGGACACACCGTTCAAACAATTGACGATGCCGATAAATTCTTTATCTATAATGATCTTTGGAAAATAGAACGACGTAATATGGCCTATCAGGGAATACAGACTAACGATCTAAATATAGTAAGAGCAAAAACCACCACCTATTCATTACCTCTAAACACAAACGAACACTACGAAATTATTGCAGCATTCAGGAATCGTTTTTGCATTCCCTTAGATTTCGAAATCTTGGAGACGAGTGAACCATTTTATCAAGCAGGATTACAAGATAGACTGGAATACATGCTAACATTTAATGATGCCAAACACGTCGTCTTGACAGATCCCGACGATGCTGATAAAGAGATAAGTTATAAGGCCACCAACATCGCTTTGGAATTCGAAAAAATTACCGACGCCACTCTAGCTCGTAGTATCAAACAAAGATATAATGGGGATCATGCTTATTACTTCAATCAAATATTAAGATATCGCAAAACAACTATGAGTAAATCAGATAGCATCCTCAATTATCAAATTAACACCCCAGCGCGATCTCTCTCTGGTATTCTGTTTCTATTCAAAGATATTTCTAAAAACGATCCTGAAAAATTTTATAATCCTAGAATCACCAAAGTAGAAACAACTATTGAGGGACAACCAAACCAACTCTTCTCTGCTGGGATGAGACCATATCACCAATTTGAAGAAATTAAAAAGTTTTTCTCAGCTTCTCTAAATCGCGAAAATGTTACAGAATTAATTGCCAAAGAACTACTATTAAGCGAAATAACTCTAGGAAAATATCTCAAAGATCATTACGCTCTCTGGCTAGATTTAAGAACTACACCAGAAAATTATCTACACGGTACGGGACGTAAACTTCAGAACATTAGTGAAGGCGTTTCCGTCAGAATCGAGAGAACTCCAGAAACTGATACTGATCCCTTGGATGTTTATATTTTTGTAGTAAAAGATGGGCAGATTAACATGTCAGACGGTCGTTTCGCGAGTGTAATATCTTAAATAAAATTAATTCGTATATAAAAAATGTACATCAAAGAACCTCATTGTGCCATGATCGTAGGTGCGACCGGATGTGGAAAAACGGAATTTATTTTAGATTTATTAGAAAACGAATATAATAATTTCTTCGAACACATTATCATACTTTGTCCTTCCATAGATTTCAACAAAGCATATAAATCTAGAGAATGGATTGGAAATGACGTAAGAAATCCTAGAGATAAACGTGTTCTCATCGTTAACCCCATTTCTAAAAACGGAGAAGAAAAAATACAAGAACTTTTGAAATTTTTTTTACGAAAAATATAAGGGAAAATCTACGTTATACATATTAGACGATTGCTCCGCAACGAATCAAATAAAAAAGAAAGCGATACATTATCCCTGTTAGCTTTTTCTGGAAGACACGCTGAGCAGTCCGTGTGGATATTAACTCAGAGATATAATAGCGCTTCTAAGGATTTTCGCAGTCAAATAAAATGGGTAGCATTATTTTTTACTAAGGATGAATCAAGCTTTAACGAATGTCTGAAAGAAAACAGTATAGTTCCCAATGAAGAAAAATCGAGCCTAAAATACGAATTATCTCAAATAAAACATTCTAAATTAATATTACGAACGGAACAACCCACAGGATACATGTTTATTCGATAATTTATATTTATGTAAATATAAATTAGTATTTGCGGGGTCTTCCACACGTATGAGGTTCTCCTCTATATTTTAAATAATAATAATGGCTTCTTTGTTTTCTATTATCGCAAGAAGGACATTTAGGGTGAATATTATTATAATCGGACATCCATAATTTACAAGATTCACATAATAATAAAGGCCGATAATCGCGTTTTTTCATATAATGATTATGGAAACCACAAAAAATAGAATTCTTTACATGTTTATGAGGACACGGTCCCTTACGGACTTTACCTGTATGAATAGGCATTTGACACAATGTTACCTCTTTAGGTTCCATTCCAATACTACGAAACATTTGTTGAAGAGACATATTTTAATATAGGAAAATAATTTCTTTAAGTGATTTTTCAAATTTTTTAATATAGGAAAATAATTTCTTTAAGTGATTTTTCAAATTTTTTAATATTTTCAAATTTGAAAAATATTTATAACCCACTATATTATGTCATTCAATTAAGAAATTTCGTCAAACTTTTCGTGCTTGAATTTAACCTAGTAAAATAAATCCCTTCGTGGCTGTGTTTAACCAGGTAAAGTTAGAGACTTTCGTGCTTGAATTTAACCTAGTAAAATAAATCCCTTCGTGGCTGTGTTTAACCAGGTAAAGTTAGAGACTTTCGTGCTTGAATTTAACCTAGTAAAATAAATCCTTGAATTTAACCTAGTAAAATAAATCCCTTCGTGACTGTGTTTAACCAGGTAAAGTTAGAGACTTTCGTGCTTGAATTTAACCTAGTAAAGAAGGAACTTGTGTGGTTGGACATGTACCTAATTGGCGAAGTGGGCTTAAGTGTGGGACATATACTACTTACTCCAAATAGTTAGACGTCTATTTACTCGTCAATTTATTTCCCAGATTATCCAAAAAGATTATATGATATTGGCACCAATGTCAGATTTATAGATTTGTTACAATTAACAAATTTACAAATTACAATGTTGATATGGTAAGCGGGTTCATATTTGGATATAAAAAATACCGCGGGGACATTTTGTATTTTAACACACGGAAGAACACACGGAACAAAATAAATGATCACATGATCTGTGCTATCCATTTCATGTTTCCGGCTAAAACATTGCGGAATTTCGTTTGGTCGATATTAATTCATTGTCGGAGAGTCCGAAACCTTGTTGGATAAAAATCAGGGGCCAGTTTAACTTTAGGTCTTAACTTTCTCCGTAAACGTAGGCGTAACATTCTAGACGTAACTCGAGTTACGATTCTATTTACGTGTGCGTAGTTTCAGTTTCACTAAAGGTAGTAAACGTATGATTACACATTAAACTACATGTGACACCAGTAGTTCTTTGTAAGAGACGCATAATCTCAAACACAAGTTTATACATGAGAGGAAGAAAGATACGAGTAGTGATACATATTTATATACCGACTACAATTTCCTTCATTACAGATATATAGAACGAATGTATTGTTGTTTCAATAACATAAGTAGGTCACCAAAAAAACAAAAATCACAAAAAGAAATCGAAAACACTAGACTAGGCCTGCATCTGTGGCACATCGTGCATACCCATATTGCGATAGATCTAGGTCATATTATGAAACGAAAGATAGGCCACAGAAATGAAAATTCGCTTCGTAGTTATGTCGCTTGTAAGTTGAACAGAAAAAAGGAGAGCTAGGCCTAGTACAATTTTGTCAAGCATTTCTGATAAACAGTTTGCTTTGCCGTCACCATATATTCCTGTCTGAAACAATTCGTCACTCGCATCGTGTGAAATCGGCTCTCATTTCACCTCAAATCCTATAATTATTAGGCTAATTCCCAGGCCGATCTTGTTTTCACAACCTGTAATGTCAATGCCGAGCATACGTAGTGTTCATATGTTTTTCATAGGATACTCTATAAAGTTAGACATATCGTGTTCGCGTTATAAAATATAAAATCAGCTGATAGATATTAAAGTCTGAATTGAACTACATAACATATGGATCTATTATACTTTATAAGCCTACACGGATTTTCCATAACAAACGTGTCGATAATTATCTTTGAAACAGACCAATAAAAGTTTCACAACATAATATGCTTTTGTCTTGTTTCAATTGTTTTGAAGGATTTGCTAGTGGGCTTGTATATATACTGAAATACTTACGAAAACATCACAGTATTTCCCAGCTGATTCAGCGATTGGTAAAAATGACAAAGAACTACTTCCAGTTGTCATGAACGTATATTAGCAGTCACATTCAAAGTATATATATGGTATATTCCACAGATAAAATATCAGAATTCAAAAGAAAATTTGTTGTAAACAACGATCATCTGTTGCTATCCAAATAGCACATGGTAGGCCTATCAGCCATTTGCATACGGCCCATTTGGGCAATTCTCTTCTGACACAACCCTCCTCTGCTTAAAGGTTGAATATTAATTATCGCAAAATAAATCTGAGAATAAGTATTCAAAATTGTCCATACCACTAGTTTCTTTCAAAATGATATAGAAAAGAAATTAAACCTTAATTTCATTTAGTATTTGCGGTCAGTATATTGACATGCGTTCATAGCATAATCAATTCGTGGATCATTTTTGTATTACTAAAATACTAAAACAAAAGATACCGGTTTGTTTAAACGTACTTACCCCGATGAAAAAATTAAAAACAATACTTAAATGACTCGGTGATCTTTCTATCGAATCTTCTGTGAGAAAATGCAAAGATGACATTACTTTTGGAACAATCCTCGTAATTATGAACCGATCTCTCAAATTTGCACCGGTTTCTGATATATCCCACGCGATTATATTAGAAAAAGAACGATGAAAGATAGGTTTTCATTAGTCTAAATCCAAGATGGCCACCTGTCGGTCATGTTGGATTCGGATCTCTCTAAAAATAGAATATGCACAACTAGACCTCAAGGGGAACCTTCATGTAAAATTTCTAGGAGATCCCTTCAGTCCTTTCTGAGAAGTAGCGGTAACAAATTTCCTTTGGTCAAAATCCAAGATGGCCGCCTGTCGGCCATGTTGGATTCCGATCTTTTTGAAAATGTAATATGCATAACAAGACCTCAAGGACAATCCACATATCAATTTTCAAGGAGATACCTTCAGTCCTTTCTGAGAAATAGCTGTAACAAATTTCCTTTGGTCCAAATCCAAGTTGGCCCCATATGGGTCATTTCGGATTCCCATCTCTCTGAAAATATAATATGCACAACTAGATCTCAAGGGCAACCTTCCTATCAATTTTCAAGGAGATACCTTCAGTCCTTTCTGAGAAATAGCGGTAATAGAAATTGTTCAGGACAGACGGACCACGGATGCAGGGCCATATGAGTAGTCCACCATCTGTTGATGGCGGGCTAAAAATGAGGAAATATCAATAGATAAAGTCCATTAGAACACGACAAATTAGATATACAAATGGTCTCAACATGAAGAACAATTGTGAATCCCAAATGGGATGGGACCAGGTGTCTAGAAGGAGTCAGGTGTCCTCTGCCAGCATGCTATATCCGTCGGAAATGTTACATGAAAACCTCGAGTACGGTGAAAAAGGTTAAATTCGGTGAAAATGAGAAAAAAAGATGCATCAATTTTGGCGTGTCACTGAAATTAATGGCACCCGAGACAACTAATTATTACTGTAATGTGCAATAGGTATTCCAATCTAATTAAAACACCTTCTCTTTTCGCTCCTGTTTCCTGATGTGTCAAATATAGGATCTAACGCAATCCTCTACGGGGTCACGTGCTAATGCATCTCGTAGGTGTGTCATTTTCGACCAATGGAAATATGACTTACACAATCTTGTAAGTAATCACATATCCCCGGCGGGCCAGGTTAGCTACAACGTTATGTAATCTTGAAATCACAAGAAAGAGTGATTTTCTGTATATTCATTCCGATACACAAACAACAGAAAATGGCGCAAAAATGAAAAGAAATGTCAAACATAAAAATTATTTACAATAATCATCAAAATGTTATCAAACTTAAATTGTTTTGAATGGGACAAACTCAAAAATATGCAATCAAATTTTAAGTAGTGCTTTTCGCCACACTCAACAATTTTTCAGTTATATATGGTGGCAGCCAGTTTTTAATGACAGAGGAGAGAACCCGGAAAATCCCACCGGCCTTCTGGAGGTTTAAACAGTCGAGTCCAGATATATTTAAACTGAAGGGGAATGATTTTTTTTCAAACAAACACGGTTTTCAATAAAACAGGCTAATTACAGTAACAAAGGAGACAGGGCGTTAAATTCGTTACAAATTAAGCGGGATTTCAATGTAACAGGATTCAATATAACGGTGTTCCATTGTAATTCAAATCATGTTAAAGTCAGGTCCAGTAAAAACTCGAATAAAAATGTCATTCCCCCAGTTGAGCTAAAACAACAAAACAATATAAACATAAAGAGATGCAATTTTATTGCAAGCAAAATTGTTGAATATACAAGCACAACAAGAAACATAAATTGGCAAAATGGCATCAATTTGATAATGCAAGCATCTTTTTTTTCAATTTTTTAGACTTATTTTTTACATCAGAAGTGACAATATCTGTTGACTATAAAGTATATATGTGAAAACAATACAGAAACAGACATGTGGTTTTTTTAGTTCAAATCTATCACATCTACGCATACAACATCTGCCTTACAGACAGTTTAAGAAATGCCACAAGTATAATAACCTTATTATAATAACCTTATAATTATTATAATAACCTAATAACATCACCTACATTTCTATCATAGAATGACTTTTCAAATAATCTGGACTATTCTATTGTGATCTGTGGGTGACAAAGCATACAACATCTGCCTTACAGACAGTTTAGGAAATGTCACAAGCATAACAACCTTATATCACCTATGTTTCTACAATAGAATGACTTTTCATATAATCTGGACTATTCTATTGCGATCTGTGGGTGACAAAGCATATGTAAAATTGCATTCAGATATCAACATTGGGGGAACATAAAAATAAAAACAAATGAAGAAACTGGCAAAATGTTCACACATATAATAGACTCAAAATTTGACTTAAAATGGCATTAGCTGCGTAAAAATTAATTTTTCCTTTTTTACCCTTAGATTGATACGCAATAACAAAAATGAGATCTACACAGGCAAAAAATTTCTTCAATTCCTTTTGATATTTTATACTAAAGCAATAATTAGTACTGATAACACAATTTAAATTCTATATTATACAAAAGCTAAGATATTCTTATTTTTACAGTGGTTACTCTTAGATGTATTTGGCTATGTAATTTAGATTAATTATTTGGCCTTGTATTATATCACTTTCCCTTTGGAAAATCTATTTAAAATTGGAGCTCAACTGATGAAGTCTAATGGACAAAAACGATCGTCTTGAGCATTATAACTTTGGTATTATGTTTATATATATATATATATATATATATATATATATATATATATATATATATATATATATATATGTGTGTGTGTCTGTGTGTGTGTGTGTGTGTGTGTGTGTGTGTGAAATATAAAAAAATTTCAGATACCAAAGTATAAATAAAAAGTATGTCCAGGACATAGATACAAATCTGGCAAAAATGGACAAAAACGGACCTCTGGGAACCAAGAGGTGGGATCAGGTGCCATGGAGGAGTAAGCATACCCTGTCAACCAGTCACACCCGCCATGAGTCCACAGTCATGTCAAATGAAATTAGTTAGGAGTGAACCCTAGTCACAATAGGTACAGTCGTCTCAACAACCGCCAATGAAAAGGCAACTCAAAATTTCACTTAGTGAAACAGAGTAATCACAAACAAGACTATTATACTGACCATTAAATTTGCACATGTTGTACACGCCCTGGCATATCGGATCATTTGTGAAATATAAACTCCATATGCGGGTGACTGAGGGATATTACCACTTAAATGTGGAAAATTTTTAGATGGGAGAGCAGAAATCATCGCGTTTGCTGTATAGCTTAGTTGCCAATTTCCCGTCAATTCCAACCGATTAACTCGAACTTACTATTTTTGTATATGAATACCACACTGGGCCTGACCTTATTTACACAAAATTTTATTTATAATATTTATTGTAAGATTTTTTATGCCAATGCATAGCACATGTTTGTTATTGTACATAAAGTACAAGTAGTCAAAAGAAGGGAGATAACCATTAATTTTTTTAATTTTTTTTTTGAAAACACAGCTAATGCCCCTTTAAAAGTAATTGCACTTTCAATTGATAAAGTAATTTTTTTTACATGAGTTGATTTTTCAATTATCTTTTTTTAAATAAATTCAAAAAATAACTAATCTTTAGTTGGAGGATACTATTATCATATCATAAATCCTAACCGACTGAAAGTGGTCTGAATAGAGAGATGGTTTCTTTTCTAAAATTTATAAAAATTTCAAGAGCAAATATTTATGGTCTTAAATATGAGATGGTCTCCTGAGCCAGGTGGTCTAAAGGTGAGGTTTCACTGTATACAACAGTTAAAGTGTGATACAAGCTACCGTAAAACATTGTGTACTGAACACCTTGCCTGTCATCGAAGTTAACACAAGATGAAGAGATTTTCTACTATATAATAACTTTCTCTGGATCAAATGTGATTTGGCATTAAAAGTGGTTACAAGGTAGAGAATTTCACAGCTATAGGTTACTTTAAAAGGGGCATTAGCTGCATTTACAAAAAATAATAATTTCGATTTTTCTATATTTACTACTTGTACTAATATACGATAACAAATAACAGCTTTACACGGGCATAAAAAAAACTAATATTCCTATATATTTGGTGAAAATAAAATCAAGTCCAATGTGGTATTCAAGATTTGATTTGATTTGATTTTTTGTTTTACGCCATACTCAACAATCTTTCAGTCATATGATGGCGTCCAGTTTTTATTGGTGGGGGAGAAACCCCGGTTACCCGGGTAAAGACCACCGACCTTCCGCAAGTAAACTGCAAAATCCCACATAATTCGAAACGACCCTAGCGGGATTCGAACCAGAGGTGAGAGGCCTTGTGATTTAAAGCGCAATGCTCTAACCACTCGGCCACGGAGGCCCCCATGGTATTCAAATATAAATGGTATAGTTAAGTTAATCAATTGCAATTGAAAAAGTGCCAAATCTGTCTCAAGCAATTTTCACAAATATAGGAATTTAAGAATTGTTATGCCTGTGTATATTTCCTTTTGTTACTGAATATCTATCTAAGTAGCAAAAATGGGAAAAAACATTTTTTGAGGGAAAAAAATAACACTAATGCTCCTTTAATTAACCATCACATGTTTTGAAATTAAAGGGAACATAAGGTGTATTATTATATAAACTGAAAATAAATTGTTTTTGATTGGATAAGCTGGTATTTTATCTCTCAAAATATAACTACATATTCTATGGAAAACCGGTGAATATCATTTCTAAAAATAGAATATGGAAATTCCCTTTTACACTAATGGAATTTCTCTGATAGTTAAATTGTAGGCTTTGTATATACATGTACATGTATCTATATATTTATATAATAAAACAGTTATGGACTTTTGAGTGGATGTATATGGTGTAATATATTGACCTCAGCTATCGCATCTGTCAATATTGGTTTTCAGGTCAATATTAAACCTTATTCAACCACTCAAAAGTCAATAATTGTATAATATTTCACAGCTATATAAATTATAATATGCTATTTCAACCATCAAATGTTTCTATATTAATGTTACCAGGGGTTTCAGAATTTTGCAGCTATATAATGTCATTCTGACAATAACAATTATTTTGACATTAAAGATAACATAAGATGTGGGATCCATTTATACAGGTTTTTTTGTATTATAAATAAGTTAACAAAGGTTATGTTTGAGTGGCCTTTATAGGCAGGTGCCCTGAATACAGAGGTGACCTTTAATGCCAAAACTGAATGTATTTACCTTGTGATTCAATTTATATATAAATTTAAGATGTTGCAGTTGAAGCATAAATCATGTGTTTTTATTTTAAAATCATGAAAAGGTAGACAAACATCAGTACTGAGTAAATTTGGTGATTTTGGGTCCAAGATCTAAACAGAACCCTTTCATGTGAAAAATTTAAAAAAATGAAATTCTGTGAAAAGTCAAAATTCTGATAAATTTGACAGATTATTAATGCAACTAATGCCCAATATATGAGCTGTGTTTGGAAATTCTAAAAAAAAACCATATATGAAATAAGATGACTTTTTGAAAACAAAATTACAATGCCAATTTCACAAAAAGCCATTCTATAAGTGATTTACAAAACATCATTGAGAATTATTGATATTACAATATTTATGATAATAAAAACATAGACACACTTAATTTTTGTCTTCACACATAATTATTTCAATGAAAATTCTATTTGCAATGTTAACATACTGATGATAATTGTTGTAGAGACTTGAATTCTATGCAATTTTTTTCAAAATAAGCTGAGATGCAAATATTGCCCATAAGCCCCAAAAATCTCATGGCAGGTCATATTAATTGTACTAGCTTTTTTTTTTTAGAAATTCCAAATTTTTAAAGAATTTGCACACACATGCATGATACATGTTGTAGTAAGTTAATTATTATTATACTCCACTTCCATCAATATTTCAATTACATCGTGGAGGGGATATTTAGGCGTATCTGGAGATACTGGTAAGTGACATTACAGACATGTAACTTTCAGTTTAACTAATCAACCTCTAAAAAAATAATGGACTCATCTTAGACGAGTCCACATGTGTTCTACATCAATAACTTAGACGAGTCTACATGTGTTCTACATCAATAACTTAGACGAGTCTACATGTGTCTTTAGAGGTGAATGAGTTAAACAGTATTATATTAATGGAAAAGACATCTCTCTCTCTCTGTCTCTCTCTTTCTGTCTCTCTCTCTCTCTCCACACTTAAACACACACACATGTGCATACAAACACACACAGGGTGTGTCCTGACAATGCAACTAACCAAATTTATCCATTTGCAATTAATGATTAATCTTGTCAATAGAAATCAACAACTAATTCACTGTGATGTATAGATTAAGTGCGTTATTTGGCCATCTATATACCAGAGTGGCAAAAGTCAGTATAATTTTCATTTTACTCTATATATTTCCTAAACAAGATGTACTTGTGAAACAAAAATGCCCTCGGTCCCAACAAATTTTTGCAATGCCATACATTTTGACCCCATTAGATGAACTCACAGTCCAAGTGTGGTTACTGTATCACAATCCAAACTTAAAATATTGCACTTTATATGTAAGCAGGATGGAACTACGGACAGACAACCAGACAGACAGATGGACGATCCAAACACTAGATGCCTCTGGCGGACCTTTCAGGCTGGGACATAAAAACCACATTTTTTCAAAAATATATTACAGTCATTTCCTGTTCAATTTCAATAAAGTTTTCACTCTCAACTATTAATGTTTTGATGTTTCTGTGTTTGTTTTGATGTAAATTTCCATTTTTTTTATCTAGATTCATGCCCCTTTTCATTTTCAATGTGTAAATAGGAAATTATGACATATAGAACTTAATTCTCTGTTAAAATTCATGAATTTTGAAAACAAAGTTTGAACATTATGAGCTAATACAAAATGAAAATATTCAATATTTTAAGCTTTATGGTACAAGTTTTACCAAATTTGATTTAGAAACGACTTAACATGAACCTTTTGAAAATTTGCAGATTTATATGAAATATGCAGAGAAAACTGAAATAATATGCACTTTTGCCACTATACTGTATACACTTTTGAGTACACTTTTGGGGACATGCTGTAGAAGACACATACAAATGTATACACACACTGTATACACAGTTGAACCTCACGATCATGACCACCTAAACAACTGACTCAACGTGGTCTAATTAGCGAGGTGGTCTCTAAGGCAAAGGTCTATAACCATTTGATATTTGAGAAATTTCCAAGAGACTGAACATTTAACATCCCTATAGACACAGTTGGATTGGTCTAAGTCCTTGATTTGCAGAAGAGTCCATTGTTTGTCAGGGTTGATGAGTTAGGGTGTTTATCTATCTTAAATGTAAGGTGGTCTCCAAAGCAAGGTGGTCTTTAGGTGAAGTTCCGCTACATGTGTACATGCATACTTACACACACACAAATATATATATATATATATATATATATATATATATATATATATATATATATATATATATATATATACACACACACACACACACAAGGAATGATTTTACAGAAATATTAACAATAATTTTCAATATTTTTAAAAGATTTCATATAAATGCATAATTATGATATGCAATGTTTTTTGTTTTTGTTTACAACAAGGTAAAAACTCACATCAGTTCTGCTACAAGACAGTAACTGCACAATATTTTTAACACAATCTTTTAAAACATTTAATCATGAATTGAACAAACAGAACATCTCAAACATTAGTGTTACTGATACAGTGAGTCCATAACAAACAAAAACAAAATAAAAAAATAAAAAACAAAAATAAAAAGATAAAAAGTAAAAAAAAAACAACAACAAAACCAGATGTTTACAACATCGTTCATATGTCAAGGGAGATAACTCCACAGCACTGTTACTGCAACGAGACAGCAACACATCATTATAACAAATAAAAGTAATAAAATATCAGATGAAGAGCTGGTGTAATATTACAATAAACAAATTGTGTTCATTAAAAACTATTACCCAACACCTCCCCCACGACTTAGCCATTCATAAAGATTTTCAAGTCCCATAACTCTGTCACATAATGGTTGGCCAAAATCCATCTACTCTTATACATGTACTGTATTGTTAACAAGCCTCTCACCAAATTTGGTTACAATTTGAGAAAAAAAAACTCACATTATTTGATGGAATGTCACAGATGAACAAAAAAGAAAAAAATGAACCAAATGTTACTGAGGTGAGGGACCTATTGTTGGACGAAAGTCAAGGTTTTTGCTGAATATCTTCAGTTAAACTGATAGAATTACTTTGAAATTTTGTATCACAATAGGTTACCTTTAGATGCAATATAGTTTGATAAGTTTTGGTGGAAAATATGAAATAAAAAGTGAATTTAGCCCATTTAAAAACATAAACCTGAATGCCGTAATCGTGATGCAGGAAGACCTATTTTCGGGCAGTAGTAGTATTTACGTTGAGCTGGTGATGTTACTTCCCTCCTGGCTTGTGTTGGACAGTGTGATAGAAAGATGAGAGACTACGATGTTGTAGTGAAATTATTAATTGTAATTTTTGTAACATGCTTCATTTTATGTTTAAAATCTGACAATGTATTAAGAATATCTGGGACAAACAGAAATGTCCGACAATAGGCACAGTCCGACAATAGGTCCTGCGCCAGTATAACCTCCACCCCTCCTAACAGCGATAGCTGTGGTTTATTTTTCAAAAAAATTTCCCTCTTGTTTACTTCCTTATATTGATATACAATAACAAAATAAAGATATGCACAGGCATACAAATTCTTAAATTCCAATTTATTTTGAGAAAATTGATTGATAAACCTAATTTTGGCACTTTTTCAATTGCAATTGATTAACTCAACCTTACTTTATGAATACCACACTGAACCTGAACAAAATATATAGGAATATAAGATGTTTTATGCCTGTGTATAGCTCTTATTTGTTATTGTACATTAAGTACAAATAGTAAAAGTAGAAAAAATTGAATTTTTTTTTTTTTTTTTTTGGTAAATACAGCCAATCCCTCTTTAAATCATTCGGTGAATAACTACTTTATCTATTTAGTAAATAAGTACTGACTGACAAAATCCATTCACATCCAGCAAAAAAAAATAATAAAAAATTATGCATACTATAATATTTCAAGTCAAAATTCAATATTTCAAAAATCCTACAATGTTAAATATATATTATCAGCATTAGAAAACAGGGGAAATAATTGTGTAAAGTAATAACCACAACAATCTTTGTAGTTTGTAAATACTGTCCAGATGACCAAAATGAGATGTTTGTATGAAACAAAATGCCCAGGAACATGTCATTTTAAAGTTTTTAAAATTTTACTTCCTCCTCCCTCCCCAAAATCCAGGCCAATCGTATAGATTTTAAAGTCTAATACCTCTGGCAAATATCATAAATGTTGTTCTAAATGGACTCCATCTCAATGACATTAACTCATTAACCCTTGAGAAATAATGAAATCTTCTATAAATCAATTGCTTAGACAAGTCCAGATCTGTCTTTAAGGGTTATTGGGTTAAGCAACACAGCAGGCATGGTAATAAATTTGAGGAAAGAAATACCCAAGTTATAAGTGATTAAACCACAAAGTCAGTTAGGATATGAGCCATGCTTAAAACTTAGCAGAGTTTGTGAGAAATTTTACCAGTTTACTAACAGAAGGTCAGTGTCCTCTTCCTGGGCACAATGTAACATGTTTGGACATGATTTGGGTCCAAATGTACAAGAGACGTGAGACCTCTTAATCTTAAGCCTTACTTGTTGGGGAAGCCTCTACAGAAAAATACACGATTTCAAAGCCATGCATGTATTGATATAGTTCCATAACATTACTAATACCCTTTCTGGATATTCAATATTATCAAAACTTGATATTCAAAACATCTCCCTCTGCTTTGTACTACTTTTGCCAAAAATCCATTCAAAACAATTCAATAAAATTCTGACTTTTGATACAAACATTCAAGTGTACAAGAATAGCATCCACTTAGTCTTGGTCTTTTAGATGTGCAGAAACGTATTACAGTTGTTTGCTATTTTTTTTTTTTACCTTTTCCCCTAAACAAACTATACTAATTTTTAATCGAATCATGAGAACTTCAATACCCAATGTTGTAATTCTATGAAGGTTTAGATTTTTTTTCTCTCACTTCAGACTGATATGCCCACCAATAAAATGTCGGGGGAAATGCAAGGTGAGATAATCCCATTCCGGAAGTGCCAGAACTACTATTTAAAATATTTTTGTCATCAGCATATGGTTGCAGTAGCTCTTTTATACTGTTTCAACATGAGAGAAAAAGCAGTCATACACCACTTCCTGGGAGGGATGGCAAAATCGCAATCCTTGTGTGCAAAATTTTGTTATTCAATGACTCTGCAAGCCTTGTCATGGACAAACAAAATTATGTACAATCAGATTGAGATTTTGCCATCCCTCCCTTAAAGTCATATTGCATTGTATTAATCTTTGGGGGAACTAACAAATTCTTGAGTGCACAAGATACAATATACAGAGGAGATGGAGCACAATATGCACCATACTTGTATGAATATTTTCTTTCAAACTTGACTAGAAATTACACCGTCAATGATCAATGATTCATGATAAAAAAAATTAATGCAAACATGATTCAACTACACGATATGAATTTATCAAATTAAAAAAGGGAACAAATAACCCATGACAACAGTTTCAACTTTGACCTTTGATCTCTGGAACCCAAAATCAGAAGCAGTCGATTGCAGGTCAAATGTATTCAGCACGAGGATACAAATAAGAGTCATTGCATTACAATACATGTGGATGGCGAACAGACATGCATAATAAAATCCATTTTCCCCTACTACAGTCAATCCCAGATGTATTGAACTGGAAGGGGAATTAATTTTTCTTTCAAATAAACAGGGTTTTCCAAATGACAGGGTTATAATGGTAATAAAGATATTTGGTGGGGAAATCAATATCATTTCAATTAAAAGCTGGATTTCCATGTTCAATACAAGAGCTGTTTGTAAAAAAGTTATGCCATCCTCCCCCATAAAAGGAAACTGAATTTTTCAAGTTCAAGTCATTATATGTTAAAGGGGCGTAACTCTGTCAAAAATTGTTTGATGATAACCAAATAAAAACTTGATTCTCATGATGTATCTGTATGCCAAATTTCATTTTAATATAAACACCTGTTGCAGAGATATTAAACGGAAACTGAATGGTTCGAATTTGTTTAAGTTTAAGGGGCTTAACTCTGTCAAAAATTGTTTGATGGTAACCAAATAAAAACCTGACCTAGATATTCTCATGATGTAACTGTATACTAAATTTCATTTCAATATGTGCACCTGCTCCAGAGATAATGAATGGAAACTGTTGGTGCACGGACTAACCAACCGCCCTTCGAACTGATGGACAGTGGTAAAGCAACATGCCCTTCCTTCTACAATGGGGGTAATAAGTGGGTCCGACTGTATGTCACTAAATGTAAGTTGGTGGGGGGGACTGGGGTTGTTTTGGAGGGAATAAAAAGAAAACAGCAGTTGGGTCTCTCATCTCAGCAGTATATCACAGGCTTCACTGCCAAGAATGTAGACAAATCACTTGACCCTAACACAAATAAGGTTTGAATTGCAATTTTATTGCATTTATGGTTTTATATATCGGAAATTGGTATACAGCATTTTTAATGAAGCACGATAGCGCTTCATTGTGATAATGCCCCTATACCAATATAAAACCATTAGCACAATAAAAATGCAATTCAAACCTTATAATTACATGCATTCGACATGTTTTACCATTGCAGGGACATTTAGTCCATGTTGCTAAGGTGAATAGCAACGACTTACTGTATTAACATGATGGATAGCAAAATACCCCATGTTATCTTTTAATTTTCTACTTTATGAATTAAAAATACATTTTCGAATTTCGATTAAACATATTTCATAATTTGCTGTTAATTATGAAAGACTTTCAACACAAGTCTCACAAGTAGTTCCATTTCATGTATGTATATAGGCCTACATATGCGGATCACTGGGGGAATCAATTTCCCATATGCAGGTATGACGGAAATACATCTTAACATAGAGTGAATAGGAGAATATGTAAATATATAATGTTAAATGCCATTTTTATCTGTGCAATGCCCTATTCAATATTATCATACATTAAAGTAACTGTATAATTGGATGTTAAAGTACATGATGCAGGCCATTGCCGTATGCTCTTTCCTACCCATGGTTTTATCTGCCGGAAAGCATTTGTAGCTAATGAATATTTATAAGGAGTAGGTGTGGTCTAATTTATCCAATCACAGTAGTTGTGATAGGCAACAAAAGTTATCCCATAATCTGTTGATCTAATACAATTCTGAAATTGTTTAAAAAGCTTGACCTGATTGGTCGACAAATGCAAGCATCGTTTATTGGCACTGGCTGAGGCCTCGTGAATAACAAGAGCTGTTTCTAAAACAGTTATGCCCCTCCCAATAAACGGAAAATAAGAACTTGACGGAAGTATGTTGTATCTGTGTGCCAAATTTCATTTAAATATGTGTACTTGTTGATATTGAACGAAAACTGAATTATTGGAAACTGGAAACTTAAGACCAATTTACAGACCACAAAATAACACAGGAGCGATCATTCAGGTTACGTTGAGGTAACAACAAATACAAATCATGTAACCACCTTTTTGTTCTCGATGAATTTCATTTCTATTTCATCATTATTGCTATCGTAATCTGCAGTTTACTGTAATTCCTTTTAAGGTAACCTGTAAATGGGTTACGCCGATTTCTGTTATTTTGTGGCCTGATTTTACAATACATAAGCACTTGTTACATATAAACAAATCAGGACTGGTTGTTATGGTGACCCAGAAGCAGCGTGTTAACCCAAATTATTGGTGTAGGCTTCATAATTCATCTCAGTAAGCCGTCTAGTATAGATATTCATAAACTATCTAGATGTCATTTGAAAATGTTCAAATACCGATATATCTGAAGATGTGAGTTAGAGTAAAATTGATAAAATGGTCCTAAATGTTTTGTAACATTGCAAAATAACTTAACATTTGCAACTTTTAACAAAATGAGCCCCAAATCCAAGATTTCAAGAAACAATATAATATTTGTACATTTTTGACACATTTGATTGATAAAACATTCATATTGGCATAGCACTTGGCATAGCTCATGTGAATGAAAAAAAAAAAATTGACATATACAGTGAGACCAATATCAAGAGGGAGATTTCCATTCTGTCAAAAACTAAAACACTAATGTTTGCTTGTTTGTTTATTGTTGTTTAACATCCCACTCAAGAATATTTCACTCATATGGAGACGTCACCAAATGCCGGTGAAGGGCTTCAAATTTTGGCCTATGCTCGGCACTTACGGCCATTGAGCAGGGAGGGTTCTTTAACGTGCCGACACCTACTGTGACACGGGACCTCCAGCTTTTACTGTCTCATCCGAAAGACAGGAAACCAACCTGTCGCCGGCGGGACTCGAACTCACGACCTCACGATCCAGAGTCGAGCGCGCTATCGACTGAGCCAGGCCGGCTCCTAAAACACTAAAACGGGGGTGTACAGATAAAAAGAAATTAGCCTTATTCTGATTCCTGACATTCTTTTAGCACCAATATTTTTTCTTCTTCTGAAAACCAATCAGTCACGCCTATTATACATGTAGTTAACCCTCCCCCCCAGAGTATCTGAGTGGTATACTCTTTTCTATTGTTTAAGATCAGTCAATTTTGATCGGTAGGGATGAAAGGGTTAAAATTTTTACTCTTAGTGTGTACAAACATGTCAGTTGATGTTGGGACAACTATTCAAGATTTGCGAAATATAGAGTAGCCTGATGAACCCAGTATAATTTAAACATGTTGAAAAAAAACATGAAAAATTAACATATGAGGTAAATAAATGTGTAGGTCTGTTAGGTGTATAAGGCATTTTTTTTAGCAGAAAAACAAAAATTTACCCACATAAGTCTTTACAAGATACCCGCTATTAAGAGGAGAAAAATCCTGTAATCTGCAAGTATGGAATACATGCAATTTGTATGGCACTCAAGATAATCCCACTTGACTACCCCTAAAAACAATGGACTCTTAGCTATTACCTATAGGTCCATTAGACTGTGCTCTCAGGGGTGACAGGACTCATTATTGGTGGTGGAGTACAAGAATACATATCTTATAACTGTAAGCCTAGAATGTCATTTTATAAAACTTGCACATTCATATTAGTGAGAAAAGCAAAAAACAAAAAAAACAAAAAAACAAAAAAGAAACAAACAAAAAAACATAAAAAAAACCTAGCATAAAATGCAAGTCATCAAAAGATGTCTCCATTTATGGTTTGAAAATACATGTACTTTGAAAGTTAATCATAAACATAGGTCAAGGTCAGTGAAAATGACCTTGTCATTAGAGACATACTTCACTTTCACAATGCTAAAAGCATAATTAACATATATTGTAGCAAATTTATAGTAATTACAATTCTGTCTTCAAGAATACAAAAACATGGGGGGGGGAGTGGTGGGTGGGGAGGGGTGTTGCAAAGGAATTTTTTATGTGTTGCTTGAGCACATCAAAGAAATAAATTTTCAATCTTGACAGCAATAAGAAAACATAAACAAAATATTTATCTTGCTTGTTCTACCAAAAAAACTGCATACAAAAAACCTTTGATTAATATTAAAATGGTGACTAGAAATGTTTTGTAGTGAAACATTTGCTTGACTTGATATTTCAATGGAAATGCGATTGATAGCACTAAATTTTCTGGAGAACATGATGCTATCACAAAATATTGATAGAATAATTAATACTATTTACCTAAAAATCTTTAAAATCATTTACTTAAATGTCAGTTGAATCATTAATAACATTAACGTAGATATTTTTGGTTTACTTTTTGCCCTTAAAATAGAGAGGAGAATTTTAAAAAAATTTATTTTAACAATATACATTTTGAAAAAAAAGATAAGGATGATTTTAACACTTGTGTGAAAAGGTTTGGTAATATCAAAGGGCAAAAATGTTGGGAAAACAAAAGAAGAAAAATGTTTCAGGTATGCAGGAAGCTGATCATGGCTAATAGATTACAACACGAATTAACAAAATACAAAGCCAGAAAACGTTAATAGTTTTTGTCAACCATCTTGGATTGTGCTGACCCTCCTGCAACTTTCAGCAATTGTGGTCTACCGTTGAATACAGATTTGCGTTACTGTCACAATTTTCAATTAAATACTGTAAACTGCCACTAGATTTTCTCCTATCAGACGATTTTTCCATACCTTCTGAGGAATCAGAATTATCTATTATAAATTGAGTCATCAAGCGATCGTCGTACAGAGAAAATCGTCCATGTTTTACCACAATTGGCGTTTTAACTCGCCTTTTAATTTTTTCCCTAGAATTTGATCGCGACAAGGACTCCACTTTGTCAGATGACTCCAATTTCGAGTTCTGCAGCATGACCTTAAAATTTTCACAAGTGTTAGACTTTGTTGGTGCCTTATTTTTGTAATTATGTCCACGAAGGGACAAAGAGTTGGGTCTTTTCAGCCTGGTGAAGCTATCGGCAAATCCAGTTTCACTAAATCTTTTAATTTTCAATTCTGTTGGTGGACTTAGATCTGATGTACTTTTAGAATATGGACCTCTTCTAACTTTGACCACTGATCTCTGACCCATAATGGGTTGACTCTGTAGTTTTGCAACACCAACCTCAGCCAAGCAAAGTTGGTTATCATGACCTACATTTTCTGAACCACAACCTAAACTTCCTGAACTCAGATCTGAACTTTGAGACAAATTTGCTGGCCTTACAACAGTAGAACCATTTCTGATGCGTACTTCAGTCTGTATCGGCTCTGCAGCGGGATACTGATTAGCACCAATTTGATTGGATAATTGCACACTGTGATCAATATTTTGATTGGTCAGACGTAAATTTTCCCCAGGTATTTGATTGGATAAAAGTAAACTGTCACCCTGGGCTTGCTCAACATTATCAAGCATGTGTTGACTCGATCTGTTTTCGTTCTTGTGACGATTATGGCTTTTTGATGCTCTTTTCGCAAAGAGAGCAATTTGACTTAATTTGCTTCCAATGTCTTTCACTTTGATAAGTTTTCCAAATTTTGATTTGCTATGCCTTCCATCTCTATGGTAACCAGAGCTATTCTGCAACAATGGATTAGTGCTGGGCAGATTGGCCACTTTTGGCCTGACAATGCCATGGTCACCATGGACTTGGTTTTGCAAATGAGGAATTGGTGGATTTCTGTGATGACTCAACACATCACTTTGTACAAGAGAAGTTTCCAAATTGTCACTGAAATTTTCAAACAAATCGTCATTGAGAGGCGGGGCACTTTGCACACTGTCTGAGCCCCGCCTCTCATTATTATACACCAATTTATTTCCAGAGACAGCGATCTCCTCGTCACTTCTTTTGTGAGTGTTCCGTTCCACAGTTGGATTTCTGCCTTGGTGTGGCGGCAATACTGTATTATTTTTAGCTAAAGTACTGTTCAGCAACTTTTGTGGTGGTTCTTCTTCAGATGGCGACAGCGGTAGCAAGGTTTCGGTAGTTGAAGCAGATGCAGTTATACCCCTCCCTCTCCAGGAGATCGGACGATGGCCATCACTACTTACATAACCATTCGGTGGAGAAGTAATGACCAAATTAGCAGTGCTGCTATCATTCAGACTGTTGGCAGAGAGTTCATTGACTGTTACCATGGTAGCACTAACATTACCAATATTATCATCTTCTGCCAATCCACTCTGAGTATTGTCCAATGAAACGTCTGCAAACAAGTTACTTGTCGTAATTGTTGGCGTTACACCTGAAATTAGAAGTGAAACAAATCAAAGCTATAGGATTAAAGGCAAGAAAACAAAGTGGTTTTATGAAAGAAGCTTTTCTGGATTTTATAATATTAACCCACCAACCCCTGATAAACAATGGACTCTTCTATAAATTAATGACTTAGGCAAGTCCAAATGTGTGTTTAGGGGTGAACGAGTTAAACAAGTGTGAAGCAAACACTACAAGATAGGGCAATGGTAAATTCTGATAACATCATTTTCAGATGAAAAGTGCTATAATTGATATTTGAGTAAAAGAACACTTTGTAAATTGTGCCTTTTGACCCCATTGTAAGATAATTATAGGAGAAACTATCAACAAGGGCTCTGCTGAGTGTGGAATCCACTAGCAATAAAGGTCAAAAGTGACCTTGACCTTTGGTATGAATGTAATGTCTCAAAGTTCATCGTTAACTCATCAAACCCTGAAAAACAATGGACCCTTCTGTAAACAGATGATTTTAACCAGTTCAATTTTGTCTTAAGGGATGAATGGGTTAAATGAGTGAATTAAAACACTGTTTCAATGAAAAGAAAATGATTAAACTGCCTTTTCATAAAAATCAGTGAAGGAATGAAAGTCTTGGAGCAATGACAAAGAAATGTTAACAAAGTCCACAATCATGTCCCCCTTTCTCTTTCCAACATATTTTCTGTTGTGTAAGTGTTTAAGGAAAACCACATTTTCAGAAAATTCTGTAGTATATGTTAGAGATGATTTCTTTTCGAGACTCTTGGTCAAATTTTTGAGAAAACAGCATAACAATAAAAACAGTAACTGAATAATTATTTCTTGATACTACACAAAACATCGGAAAAAAAAACCAAAAAGATAATAGATAAGAAATATATTGAATTTTTAATTTTTTTTTAAAGAAATGCTACATTTGGGCAAAAAATAAAGGTTTTTAGTCCAGCACACATCCTTGTGGAACTCATCCAAGGTCTAAATGGCATTGAATCTTTGGACCAAGTTTCATTGAAATTGGTGAAGGAATGAAAATGTTATATCAACAACAAAGAAAATGAACAGACAGACACAACCAGACAAGCAGCAAAGCAGACTTAAGTGTATACCATATGTCCCATCTTGTTACAAGGGTATAACAAGGTATATAACCAATTTTTTCCCCCCATTGTTTGGTGATCCGATATTTAGCACATGATTTTTTAGTACTATGCAGTATTTTAATAATGTTTTAGTAATTTACTTTTACCAATTATTTTGTGTTGCAGAGGGAAATGAACATGACCAATACCAATGCATCTTGTTGGTGTTAATGTTGGAAATGAAGGAGTAATTACTATGGAAGAAAACTGGAGAACTTTCGGCTTCCATACTACCTCCCATACTGTAGAGTTGTTTTTGATTTCGCTACATTCACAAATGAAATAAAAACAGTAAATTCTCGAATCACTGCCACTCCAATCATCACCATTATGCAACATCTTGCCAAGTCAAGGTTTTTTGATCCACATCGTTCCTCAAACACCTTGACAGATTACATTTAATATTTGTTGGTCACTGGTGGCGAGACCCCTGAAAAGACTCGTGGCATAGCCTGCACATCACCATTATTCTGTGTTTACGTACTTTCCCCTCCCATCATGTAGCCCCAGGGTCATTCTATCGTGATAAATTGACCTTGGGGTCATTTTATCAAATGGGTCAAAATATCGTATGACACCTGATACCTGGAAATCGATGATGTGAAGTCACTATACAGGCCATATCTGTCAAAGTGTGTGAATAACAGAGTGGATCAGAAAACTTCTACTTCAGAAGATGTTCTTGGAATAACACAGTATATTAAAAAAATGTTTTTCCTCTGCAATATAAAATTCTCTTTATAAGGCTAAAGTCATCATCGCCGCCACCACTTTATTTTTAGAACAATCGTCCATTTCAAAGTGTCAGTTATCTCGATATATACTGCCATTGGTGATTGTGGTCATTGAAGTAGCTAATTGGTCGCTAGAGATTACCAGTGTAAAGCCACGCTGCGGTAGTAGATAAGATTAGATAACTGAAGAATTAAATAAACAAGATAATAATGAACTGTTGTCCCCTTTTCTACTCAACAAAGATATATTATTGATACCAAAGAAAGGTAACCTTATTTTCAACAAGTTTTGGGAATTCAATTCATTGGTAGCATTTTCTTATGAATGGACTGTACTGCAAAATCAAATTTCCTAAGAATCATAACACTGTGTAAAATTTAGAGACAATTTATTCAATCATTTTGCACATCTTTTTCTACGAACGTTGATTCATGAAATTTTATACCCACAAAAAAGTTCCTATCAGAAAAACATCCCGGCACAATTTACCAATTACAGTGTACATGCCTGCCCAACCCAAGGATCAAACCCAAGTTGCAATGCTATGAAGCTAATTAGCTAACCACTCAGCTGTCTACATTTGTATTACATACTGACAACTATTGTTCTTGAATAGTATTTTGCCCTATGCTGCCAGGAAGTTTACTACCTGACCAAGGGTCAATAGATTTGGGAACTTTTGCACGTAAACTGGGAAAATAATTGCGGGAAATTAAAAAAAATTATATATATATAGTCTATGGACCCAATGAAAAAAAGATAGGAAATCCCCAGAACACATAGGCAAACCAATACAGCAAAACCTCGTTTCATTTGCCACCTTGCTTTATGCCACAATTTTTGAAAGTCCACTTTTCCCATATAAGTTTTCCCTCAAACCCCTTTATCATGCCAAATTCGGGAACAAATTGTGGCTGTATATTGAGGTTTTACTGCACTTCTAAAGCCACTACCAGTGTTTGAGACGTAAATGGAAATGCAATATTATCGCAACATGGTTTACCTCTATTCTTTGAATCCTGAGCCCATATCGACATCATATCTAGTAAACGCTCTTCCACACACATAGCTGTCAATCTGGCCTCAGCATCGTGGTCCCAACAATCATCAATTGTTTCTTTCAATGCTCTCACAGCCTGTAATGTACGGTTATTAATCAATGTTTTCCATACTGGCCTAAGCCAAGTCGAAGGTCAATATGACAGACAGCATTTTAACTAGGCCAATATGTAAAACACTGACCAATGAGCGAATTATTAATTAATTTGTGATTAGCCGATACATGCAATACAAAATCCAACTAAACCAATGCTGGCAGGAAAAGATAGACATACAGTACAATGCTGTATGATTTAAGAATCAAAGAATGGCTGCTGTCACTTGAATTTCAATTTGATCACATAACTTCACAGTTTTTAAAAAATGGCCGAGTTTTAATTTTTGACTTCATTTTGACAATACTGGCTTAGTTTTTGAATTTCATATTCATGATATCGTTTGGGTAGAAAATTATGCATCAGGAATATTACGACAATTATTCAATCATATGGGGTTATTTATCAGTGATTTCCATATTGGTGTAGTTATTGTGCCAAGGTTTGTCATATTGAAATAGCCCGAGGTGAATTCATTTGCCCTGATCTAACTACATAAAAAGCTCTAACCCATATTTTTTTTAAGTAGTTTTGCAGACTTTTTTTTGGCAGGGAAGTGTGATCAGAATTCATTGCAATATGCCTGATGACTTATGGCCTGAAAAAGACTTTTTGGTGAACAAATGGAGGGATTGAGGGACCTTTAACACTCAAACACATACAAACCCATATAACATCCCTCCCATCTTTAGAAAGGCAAGGGTATAAAAAGATAGCCCTAGATCTGTCCATGTGTTTGCAATGAAGTCACAGAAATGCCCATCTCCTTAACAGAAGTGGGCCAAATGGCAAATCAAATATCAAAGTTATAGTTTTACAAAAGGGGCCAAAACAATGCTCAAAATGATTGTTTCTGTCAATAAGACTACCATCAGTTTAGCTGGACTTTGATATAGTTTATATTTCAGAAAGAAAAAGTGGAACCACACAAAGCCAAATAATAATTCTCAATGTGCATGTATTGTATATTATCAGTTCAAAAGCACCTGCTGCAAAAATGAATATCTTAGCTTTGACCAGTTTATAATTTAAATGGTGCTCTGTGAGCAAAATATTACTTTAGTATGAACCGCAGTGAAAACTTTCTTTAGCGATCACCTGAGTATAAAGATCACCTGGTCACATAGACCATTTTTTTGCTGTTCCCAATAAAACCATTTGTGTACAACTCAACTTCTATATAAAGACCACCTTCCTATAAAGACTGGTTTTCCTGTGTCCTTAAGGAGGTCGATATATACAAGTTTCCAGATAACTTAGATATTTTTATCTCGAAATTTCGCTGATCTCGAAGTATTATTGAATTGTCACCTGTTATTTCAAAATTACCTTCTGCGATTGAGATTTACTTAATGTATGTGGAAACATTGTAATTAATCAATTGTTTACCTACAAAACATGGAACAATCAACTCCCATTAACAAGTCAACAATAATTAAATAATTGCTTAAATCCAATGTATATTTGAAAGTAGTGAGCTGGTCTATTTTCTTGCCAATAAGGATAGAAAATATGGGAATAGAAAATTTTGTTTATCTCAAATTTGGGATATCTAGAAGTAAATGGGGCGGTCCCATGAAATTCGAGATAATCACACTTCAGATTCCACTGAATTTCTTATTTAAGACGTAGAATTAGAATTTCCTGTATTGTGAGTCTATTCTTACTTGATTGCTATCTCTCCAGACCTCAGAAAACTTTGGTCGAACTTTATTCCTTGACACCAGAATCTGCATTTCTTCAAAGGAGGGGTGAAGCCCCGCCTCTACCTGATAAGGCAGGAGATAATCTGGCAAAGGAACACCTGAAAAATTCACAAAGATCAAATATGAAACCTCATTGACAAATGGTATTCCGTTAATTGCTTTTCCAAAAAAAAATGCAGAATGTACTTTTTCTCACAGCCAAGTAAATCATCGTTCCACAATATTTGAAATTTGAATAGTGTGTTACACCATACTCTCCAATTTTTCAGTTATATGATGGCAGTCGGTTTTTTTAATAGTGTGTGTGTGTGGGGGGGGGGTTCAATTTATCCAGTAGTTCAGGAGAATATTTTCGAGGAGGGGTACATTCTTGAACATATTTTATCCCATCCCGGATCTACCTCTGGAACAATCGGGCCAAAACAACACAAACTTGGTAGAGGACCAAGAGTACATGTTTCCTGTAAAATTTCTTTAAATTCATTAAAAATGGTTTTGAAGGACAAGCTGACAGAGTGAAAAAGCTACCCTATTTTTTTCAAGTTTGAAAAAAATTCATTAAAAATTCAAAAAATAATATTCAAGCAAAATTGATTCAAGGAAGCATTTCTATACCTAATTGCAGGTAAAGCACATAAAATATATGCATCATAATGAGTAAAAGGGGAGAAAATTTTAAAAATCATATCAAAATGAATTAAAATAACAAAGTCTGAAAAGACGTCAAAAATGTGTCAAAAATTTATTTTCCGATTTCTACGAAATTAACAAACTTAATTCATACATTTATGTAGATCACTCACACAAATGACAGACAAAAGGTGATCAGAAAAGCTCACTTGAATCTGAGCTAAAAATCAAAGTTCAAAGCATGTCAAAATTGGATTTAAAAAAGTTGCTTTGAATTCACCCTAAATAATACTATGGATAGGTAAGAAAATCATTTTATTTCTAAAAATTGTTCTAGAGACAATGATGGTTAATTGTATAGTAGGGCTGTCATTGATAGACTCGCTATCGATATATTGATACACAAATTGATTTGATACGATAATCGATACACTTTTAAAGTATCGATACATTTCATTATGCATTTCACAGCATGTATTTTCTTTTACAATTTCCAAAATTTTCCATTTGTTTTACTTCATGTTATTGAGCTATGTTATATTTTTTCTAATAGTTCAATTTGTTCAAATAAATAATGTTTTCCTTGCAATGATTGCTTTTTTCATCTTCAGATTATCTGATTTATCGATATATCAATACTTTTTACTTATCGATATATCGATAAAGAATTTCTCATCAATGACAGCCCTGCTGCATAGCATGTACACAAAATACATAATTATATTAAATTTTGATGATGAATTTTTCTTTTTTTGGGGGGGATATGTATACAAGGTACTTATATGCATGACTGATGTAAGGCCACCCTTGATAAATTCAATGTATAACCTCGACCACCCTCATTGGTATTGAAATAATTCTTGAAATTAAAAAACAAACAAAAATCTCTTAAAATCCAGAATTACGAGTCCATTACTGAGTTACAATAACTGTTTCCAAATCCTACAATAATCCAACAAATCATAAACAAAAATTCCTAATCTCTCCAGAATGACTTTGAAGGGACATTCAGATGAAATTAAGAACAATATTATTTTGTCAGATTTATCTCAGTTTTATATCAATTTGTTTTTATTTCTGTTTTTGTTATGCCAAGATCGCAGAATCCTTTATAAAAAAATTGTATGAAAATTTTTATTTTTATTTTCCTCCTTCCCTGGTAGGTTTGAAGATTCAAACTGAACGTTCAACATTGAATTTATTTAGTACTGCCTGCCTAATAGTCTGACAATCCTATAGATGATAGATTTTCCAGAATTATCTGGAAGCAAAAAAAAGAAGAAGGTTTTTTTATAAAAGATTTCAGTGGGTCCCCTTGGTTCATTTATCAAACAAAGTTTTATTTCAGCAAGGTTCAAATCTCCTCAGACTAGACATGGCAGACTACAAGACTAACAACGATATGTCTTAGTTATCTGGCCACTCTGAACCAAACTAACAAGTGAACAAGATTATACAACACTTTCAAAATTTTTGGTTACCATGGTAAAGATCAACACATCTGGTTGCCACCTCCCACAGCACCAGCCCTAATGCGTAGACATCTATTTGTTTCAAGGAGGCCTCAGACTCGCGCAAGTTGGCCGCACCATCCAGCAGCTCGGGGGCCATGTACCTTAGGGTGCCAACCTAAAAATAGAACGATAGCAGGTGATACAAAAATCTGGGCTTTTTTTTGTAAAGTAAAAAAAACTTAACTAAAACTATTGCTATATTTCATTTGACATCATACTACATGTATTTAATTTTTTGGTTTTGAATATCCTACAAATACCGGTGTACATTAATATTCATACACACACTGACCCATGCATACAAACACTGACTCATAATTGCATACACACAGACACACAAAGCTCACACACAATCTTACGTCTTGTAGGGATGCTTGCTCTGCATTTTCTATGACACCATTTTTGATGAGCTTTGACCCCATTGCTGTGATGGCGAATCCAAGGTCACCGATGACACAGGTCAGGTCGTCCTTCACTAGTATGTTTCTGGTGTTCAAATCTCTGTGAGCGATCGTTGGTTTGAACAGGTCTACATTTAATGAACAAGGACAAAAGATCAGTTAAATCTCGCCACAACATTTTATACAATTATGATGAAGTGAATTAAGTTGGGTCGAATACTGTATACCTGGTTATTTTCACCCTTTCACGACAGAAAGTTCCACAGTAGAATACTCAAATCGCAACACGAAGGTCACAGGTTCGAGCCTTGACAGAGGTGGCTGTCTTTTCGTGTCCTTCAGATGAGACAGTAAAAACCAAGGCCCCTGTCACAGTAGGTATACATGTCAGCAGGTTAAAAAATGATCACTGCTTAAGTGCCAAGCATAGGCCAAAATTTGAAGCTCCTCGATCACCAGCATTTGGTGACCTCTCCATATGAGTGAAAGATTCTTGAGTGAGATGTTAAACAATAATACAACAACAAGTACGACAACAACATCAACAACAACAACAGAAAGCATAATCACCCCGTTTAAACTTTGCCCTTAATTACCATAGTCTCCTGGACTGTATGTACATGCTTCAATTATTCTGCATAAAAATTTCACTCTCATTTTAAATTCGCCTTCTCATCTAAGGTCGGAAATGATGAAACTTACATGTAAACGAGACCAACATTTTCTGGGTATACATGCACAGTATGATTTTTGTCACACAAAGATGAAAATGATCAGGGACAAAAATTTCCAGGTAATAGACTTCCTTTCGGTTCCTTTAACAGCATGTTTATTTGCTGTTTTTTTTTTTTTAATGCTTTCAACTCCCATGTATCGACATGATCTTAACTACTGTTTAGATCAGTCTATTATGGCCTGTAGGGGTTAAAGGGTTAAAAATGATTTAAAACTTTTATGCCACACTCAATAATTTCTCAAATCACACCGTGGTAGCCAATTATTAAACAGGGAGGAAGCTTTCACACAAAATCTGGCAAACTTTCTCACAAAGTCAGCTATGGTTCCAGCAGTTCTCTAACCCACCCTGACCAGATTGAGTTGAGAGACTTCATGGCTAAACTCATCAACCCCTGTGATCACATATAGACTCATTCAAATCAATAAACAGAATAGTCTAACGTCATAATTAGGGAGGTAACAAGTTAACTGTGCATGTAAAATTATTTCCAAAATTTTAACTCATATACTCCTGAATTCTGACAATGGACTGAACCATTCTTTGAAATGGACTCGTCCAAATGTGACTTTAGGGGGTGATGAGTTACATTACAGTGCTCTAATCACTCGGCCACAAATACCCGATCCAAAGGAAAAGACAGTCAATAGTAAAGATCAGCGTTTATCCTTTGGAGGAGTTTCCCCAAGTATATATAACGCTTCCCTGAATGATGATAGATATTTCTACAGGTCTAGCAAGGTAAAAATTGGCACATACTTACAAGCACAACGAGTCTACATTATGTACATCAAATGGTAACAGGGGTGGAAAGCCACTTGTCATCACAAAAGTATTAGAGATTCAGTAACGCATGGAGTCCATGCAAGGCAATTATTTTTTACCTGTACAGCCTATTTTTGGTAACATTTTGGTTTTTGACTCTACCTGGATGTGCCACTTTACCTTGGTACACCTACATGTATACTGCATAACATTACCTTCAAATGTTCGTCATGTTTAGTTTTCGCCTTTTTAGCCGTTAAACGACAGGGCGAATTTTCAAGCTGTATGACTGAAGCATGGGACATGTCACCATGTGACTTTAACAGGGTTTTCCCTTATGCATGTTTTCTACGTATCTGATGCATAAAATATTTTTGGGATGCAAAACATGAATAAAATAGAGTCTCTGAGGACCCACTATAATTCTGTACAACTGAAGTGATTTTGAATCTGGGACTGAAAATGGGTATCATTTTTTTTTTTATTTGGATATAAATCCCTGTTACTCAATGGGGCTCACAATTTTTCTTGGGACTCACAATTTTTTATTTTGTAGGTCTAAGGTACTGACTAAAATTCAGCCCTAGGGGCTACCCAGTTATAATATTTTTTATGAATTTAATGTGGGGTGAATGTTTTCTGTCACAGAAAGATAAAAAAATCATAAATAAAAAAAATTCAGGTATACATTATTCCAGGGAAGTGACATATATACGATGGCAGTGTCATAAACTGGGGGAGTGTCATATACTGGGGCAGTGTCATATACTGGGATAGTCATATACTGGGGCAGTGTCATATACTGGGGTAATGTCATATACTGAGGTAATGTCATATACTGGGTAGTATCATATACTGGGGTAATGTCATATACTGGGAGAGTGTCATATACTGGGTAGTGTCATAGACTGGGGTATTGTCATATACTGGGTAGTGTCATATACTGGGGTAATGTCATATACTGGGGTAATGTAAAATACTGGGCAGTATCATATACTTGGGCAGTGTCATATACTAGGTAGTGTCATATACTCTAGGGAAGTGTCATATACTAGGGAAGTGTCATATACTAGGGAAGTGTCATATACTCTAAAGAAGTGTCATATACTGGGACTGTCATATACTGGGGCAGTGCCATATACTGGGGAAGTGTCATATACTTGGGTAGTGTCATATACTGGGCAAGTGTCATATACTTGAGGGAAGTGTCATATACTAGGACAGTGTCACAAACTGTGGAAGTGTCATATACTAGGACAGTGTCACATACTGTGGAAGTGTCATATACTTGAGGGAAGTGTTATATACTGAGGCATTGTCATATACTTGGGTAGTGTCATATACTGTGGCAGTGTCATATACTTGGGTAGTGTCATATACTGTGGCAGTGTCATATACTTGGGTAGTGTCATATACTGTGGCAGTGTCATATACTTGGGTAGTGTCATATACTTGGGTAGTGTCATATACTGTGGCAGTGTCATATACTGTGGCAGTGTCATATACTGGAGCAGTGTCATGCATTATGAAAGTGAGAATGTTCATACTATGAAAGTGTCATATACTTGCATAGTTTCATATAGTTTTACCCTAAGTCATATTCTAGGGCTTTCCTTTACTCTAGGGGAGTGTCATGCACATGAAAATGTCATATATTAGAGCCATGTCATGTACTCTAGCAAAGTGTCATGTACTGGGGCAGTGTTATATACTGTTGGAAAGTGTCATATACTGGGGCAGTGTCATATACTGTAGGAAAGTGTCATATACTGGGAGGTTTCATTTACTCTAGGAAAGTATCAAATACCTAATCAGGGAAGTGTCATACTAGCTAATGGTTATACTGGGGAAGTATACAGTATACTACATGTAGTTATACTATCATATACTCTAATGAAGTACCCAATACTTAAGAAGTGAAATACATGGAATGATCACACAATTGGGAAGTGTCATAAACTAGAGAAGTGTTATATACTAAGGAATTGTCATACACTAGGGAAATGTAATCTACTAGGGAAGTGTCATTCTAAATAATGGCTATACTGGGGGAATGCCATGCCATATTCTCCCAATAAGCACCCCTCCCTCCCTTTTATTTACGTACGATCGAGAATCTTTTTTAACTGGCTGACAAGGAGATACTGACCCCAAAACCTTAAGTAACATTATCTGTAGCCCCAAAGCAACAGAATTATGTTGATACGTGTCCTTGTTAATAACTACACAAACTTTACCACTGTGCTTTATAAAAAATCAAATATTTTACAACAATCTGACTATTAATTGGTCCCATTAAGCGCCCACCCCTTTTTCCTGATTTTTGTAGCACCCTTGGAGCTTAATGGGTCGAATATGGTATATACCAGGGGAGTGTCATACGTAAGGGAGTTGCCATATACAAGAGAAGTGTCCATCTAGGGAAAGGTCACACCAGGGATATGCCACATAACAGGGAAGTGTCCATATACTTGGAAAGATTCATAGACTCTAGAAGATTTAATCAACTCTGGGTAGTCATATATTATTTAAGACTTCATGGTTCAAAGTGTAATGCGCTAATCACTCAGCCACGGAGACCCATGGAAGCCAAAGAGACAGATGAAGCAAAAAACAATATGTCCTCTGACCTTCACAAAAAATCACTCCTGTTATTAAAAACAAAAAAGTGAATTACCTCCCTTCTTTATGTCTGTGTGTAGGTGAGTGAGTCCCTTGGTAATGGAAAGACACATTTTACAAAACAAGCTCCAATCCAAGGTATTGTTTTTTAAATATCCATAAAGACTTCCTTGCGGGGCATATGATAAAACAACAAAATACTGCATAAATCCATCCGGGTTCATTTTTTCATCCGCACCATAAAATTTCAATAGATTTTCATGTTCGATGAAAGGCAATGAATAAATATAAACTTCATTTTGAAAGAGCTGTTTATGATTCGGCATGAACACTTTGACTGCCACCGGAACATCGTGCAGAGTTCCTTTCCAAACCTCACCGTTTTTCGTTTTACAAATCTGGCTTACGATTTTTAAGTCATCCATACTGAATCCTGGTGAGGGAGGAGCCTCTGTGAGATTAAGCTGATCCGGTATTGGTTTATGCGCCGAGATACACATTCGGTACAATAGATACAACCCCACGGTGATGAGTGCAACTGAACTAACAGAGACCAACGAGATAATTATCGTTTTTTCTTTATATTTACTGTATGTGTTATCTCGTACAATAGATGAAGCTGAAAAAAAAAACGAAAGAAAATTCAATAAAAAGCATTCTTGGAATACTGATGAATCAACACATATCCACTAAATTAAAAATAATTATAAAATGAAAGGTTAGCAAAATGAAAATTTAGCAATAACCTTTACCAGACAGGTACAGTAAAAATCTATGGCTCCATTCCCTTCTACAGTACAGTAAGAGCCTCACTTTTTTTTTGCCCTTCAAAATACCTCAATGCATGAACAAAATTCTGATCACACCACTGGATATAAAAGTCTAGCATACTATGGCACCACAAGTAATTGTGAACAACAGTTTCTGAGAATTACTGCAAGTTCAGATTTGAAAATGAAATATGGAAAAACAATGATAATATTTATCATATGACCTGTGCATTATGCAGCTTAGCTAAATCTATGTTTTAAACATCACCAATATTTACACTTACTTCTACACAAGTTTTAATTTGACCAAGTTGGAACAATTTGGTCAATTCGACAGAAAGGAGAATTCAAAATTTCATCCCCAGAAAATTTCATCATCAGAAAATGCCGTTTAAATTGCATTTGTTGGATCATATGAAAAAAAAAACCGTCTGTCACAAGTTTCCATACATATCAGATTTATGATACTCGTTATGAATTTTCCAATTTTGCTCACCAGAGGCTCGCAAAATGGAAAATTCAAACTCCTATCATAAATGTGATATGAATGGAAAGTCTCCAAACTTTGTTTGCTAAGTTAACAAGTGTAAGGAATGTTAAACGGTATGAGATTAATGAGAATGAACTATTTAATGCTCTCCATCAAACTGGCTCAGTGTGAGTTGATTACTTTACTACTGAAAAGGCAAGCAAAAATGCTTGAAGGATCACCAGATCAATTTCAAGTAAAGCCCTCACATTTTGGCCACTAAAAATACCCCTTAAAGGACCCAAATGCTCGAACAAAAGAGTGTAAGTAACGTACTGAGGATGAAAAATTAAATATGAGCTGGCCTGGCTCAGTCTGAAGCGTGCTCAACTCTTGATCTAAGGTCGAGTCACGCTGCCTAACAGGTCGGATTCCTGTCCTTTGAATGAGACAGTAAAAACCAAGGTCTCATGTTACAGTTGGTGTTGGCACGTTAAAGAACCCTCACTGCTCAATGGCCGTAAGTGCTGAGCATGGCCAAAATTTGAAAACCTTCACCGTCATTTAGTGACATCTCCACATGAGTGAAATATTCTTGAGTTGGACATTAAACATGTTAGACAAATAAAAAAACAACAAAAAAAAAAACGGATTTAATGTTCCCCATCGAAACATCTTAATGGGAGTTGACTAACTTCTTTACCACTGAAGAGGTGACCAATAATGCTCAAACGATCATCAGATTAATTCTAAACGACATAATATAGGACAAGCAATAGTATAAGTAGCTAATGAAAGATACGTTTACATTTTGTTAAAAAAAAAAAAAAAAAAAAAGAATTTCTGTAGTTGGAAGAAGTGAACAGTACAGATGTTAAAAAGAGTTATTTTACTTATAAAGACAATAGGGAACTTTCGAGTTAGCCCGGATTACCATCATGATCCTGCATTTATTCGCGCCTTCTCAATTTTGTTCCTCATATGTTCTTCATATGTTTTCATATTTAACTTTGCAAGGTATGTAAAGTAAATGGAAATATTTCTACTTTTAAGCGCATTAAATTTAGTTTGTATAAAGAAACCCAAGAGACCCTTAAAACATACCACAGCGGGTTATTTATTTGAACGCCAAATTACTGAAATGTATAAGGCAGAGAAAAATGTGCTGACAAACCGGGAATCGAACCCAGGATCTTCCGAACACTTGCAAGGCACTTTTACCAATTGTGCTATGGGGGCTATCTATAAATTATCGAAAACGAAATAACATTGATGAACATTTTTCTAGAATCACGCAACTGGTGATAATAAAAGCAGGATTAATTTGATTATCTGAGCTAATTCGAAAGTTTCCTATTGATATGTAATTCTGCATATTATTGGTTCATAATTATTTCCGAGACATTTTATACATTTTTTAATTTCTATTAAGATTCTTATCAAATTAATCAAGCACTGACACATGAAATATATTTTGAGAAATTTTCATCATTTCATAAAGATGTGTTGAATCCTGATTTTCTCATAAAAAAAAATATCAGGTACAATCTTTTGTGATTTAAAAACAATTTTTTACTGGTGAGAAAAATTAATAGCAAAACTGAAACAGTGCCTTACCTGGGTTCATGGTTGTAAAAAGACTTGGATCATATCCATCACTAAAATTAACATTGCACATGTTACCATAGCAACAGCAGAAATTTGCGTTATCATGAACACGAGCACTTGAAGTACACACATCCGGAAAACAGACATTATCCTCCCGCCTTGACTGCCAACATCCTGGAAAACAAAAGATGAAATAAGAGCTTATTTGAACTAAAAGGCCCTGATCTTCTAAAGTGAAACGGTACCCAAAGCTAATGGAAAATGATGACGCTAAGTCCCAATATACAGGCCAAATCTGTCAAGGTGTGTGAGTAACAGAGCGGATTAGTAAAACTTGACTTCGGAAATTGACCTATTGCATAAAGCCTGACATAGTACCTTTTGGGAAACTTTTTCATTATGATGTCATAATTAAATGGCCCATCAAACATTATAATGAAGACTTGTGATAATGGCTCTGTTATATAATGAAAAAGACGTAAGAAGAAAGTACTATGATAAAATTATAACAGTCTGTGAAAAAACCTGATGAGAACTCATTTATACATGTAAACACATAAGTAAGACAGTAAAAAAGTCACACAGTTTTAGAAGTTAGAGGGAAAAACCTGATGTGAACTTATATATACAAGTGGTACAGACTATGAAGTGGTACAGTGGAACCTGTCTTGAGAGACCACTGTCATAGAAGACCACCTGTCTATTGAGACCACTTTCTGACAACCACTTGGTTCAATAATCCTTTAGATAAAACCTGTTTTGAGAGACCACCTGTCTTTTGAGACCACATTTCAGTGGCAGTAGGGGTGGTCTTTCAAGACAGGTTCCACTGTATCATTAATTTGTACAAAAGGTAAGACAATATTGTATCAATAAATTCAATGAAAGGATCTTGTAAACCCTGTGATTACTTGTGTAGACATCAGAAAGTACTCAGTGATCTCATTAATACATATATACATACATATACATGTGGTAGTGCCGATTTTATTATATGTATAAAATAAATGAAATAATAAATTAGAAACCATCGGCTGTATAGACAGTTATTATTTCAGCAGATAAAATATAATTTATCCTATTCACGATGCATGGCACACTACTAACAATTTTACTGATACTGACTATAGATCTCGGACATACTGACCAGATTGACCTCTGACATGAAATTGTACTGTTTCGGTTGGTTGTAAGAATTGGCGGGTATTTCTATTGTGTCGGACAGAGTTCTGAGAGCGCACTTCAGAGAGAAGGAGCGTATATATATTTATATTTTGCCAACACTATACACACACCATACATTGTAAGTATTATTTTCTTATTCACATCTTTTACACAGACACAAAATCTATCTTCTACATTTTCCAAATTTAAATAATATTAACTGTAAAGTATGTATGACCGCAAGTAAGAATTAAGAGGAATAATTGTACGTATATATTCTGTAATTTTTATATGATCTACTTACCTGTAAATACTTATATACATTCTTGTAAAATGACAACAAGAGTAAATGTGTACAAAGAATTATTTTATTACATATTACTGATTTAATTGAACCGAGTGTAAACTGTACATATCAGAAGATCTTCAAAGATCATGATTCTGTGCGTGGAAGGATCCACGAAAATAAACTATTGAACCTGATTACGGACTCGTTGTGTATATACAAAACACGACCCCACTACAAATGGCGCCCAACGTGTAAATCCTGGATCCACCACATGTACAATAAAGACTGCATTGATTCATTGGATTGCCGCACGATTTTTTAATCGTGTAATTCTAAGTGACTGGACACTTATATTCATGTATATATGACAATATCACACCTTAGTGATTTATTATTGAACTCATACTGACAGTTTCGTCATATTTTGTGTTTGTGCTTTCATAATCCTGCTGTATAGGCTAAATTCATTGTGAATCACAGTCTACGACACGGTAAGTTTATTTTTCAATAATTATATCACAGTTGTTGTCCAAATACCTTATTTTTTGATAAACACGTTGTCATGCTTGGGTGAATCACAAGTAAATTTTAGAAAAGCTGATTAATATCGAGTGTATATACTTCGTCTGATTCCACATAAAACAATTTCAAATACAATTTGCAATCTTTCTTTCAGCATTTAACTGTCTATTGAGACCACACCAACTATCACCAACAGGTCCCACTCCTATTAGGAACTAACATCATCACCAGCTTACTAGAAGATACTTTCTGAAAACCACTTGGTTCAATAATCCTTTAGATAAAACCTGTTTTGGAGAGACCACCTGTCTTTTGAGACCACATTTCAGTGGCAGTAGGGTGGTCTTTCAAGACAGGTTCCACTGTATCATTAAAAACTTGTTACAAAAGGTAAGACAATATTGTATCAATAAATTCAATGAAAGGATCTTGTAAACCCTGTGATTACTTGTGTAGACATCAGAAAGTACTCAGTGACCTCATTAATACATATATACATACATATACAGACATACATACATATATATTTATATATATACACACACATACATACATACATACATATATATACATACACACATATATACACATATACATACACACATATACATATATATATATATATATATATATATATGAAATAATAAATTATATATATATATATATATATATATACACACACACATAATATACTACATAAACAATGAAACAACAAGGTAGAGATAATGCTAAGCAGAATTTTGAGGATATCAGATGTGATCTCTGATTCAGTCACAATGTCTTTTTAAGAAAAAATAAAAATTCAGAAAAGCATAGATAATACAAAAAAAACTGTTTAATACAAATTGAGAGAGAGAGAGAGAGAGAGAGGGGGGGAGAGAGAGAGACAGAGAGAGATTAGTTATAGATCGATGCAATAAAATGTTGCTACTGGTAATCTAGGAAATTTTGGTAAAATCCCATTTGTCTGAACAATATAACAGGTCAGTCCATTATACATATTTTAAAATCACACAAAGAAAGTATAAAGTTTATTGAATTTTGAAGTTTTTCTAAGAAATGCCATATTTGGTCCAATAAACATCAAAACCTTTAAGTTTTTTAATCAGTCATTGTCAAATTTGTTTGAGGTATACTGCTATTGAATCCATGGACCAAGTTTCATCAAAACAAGTGAAGGAATGAAGGCATTAGGGGGATTAAAAAAGGTGACAGACAGACAATAGGACAGACAGACAGACAATCAGATGGACAACCAGACAGACAACTACAGAGAAAACCAGATAAACAGTCAACCAGACTGACAACCGGACAAACACAACCAGACAGAAGACCTGACAGACAGACAATCATATGGACGACAGGACAGATGGACAACATGAAACAGACCGAGGGCATATCATAACATGACAGGAGTTTAAAAATTAATCAAAATAATTACCTTGCTTTATGATAATGACTGTCTGTGTGTCGTTGACAGTTTCGTATGACCACAACGTATAGCACGAGTCATTTACATTGTCACAACGCACACGATTTTCTTCACCATTAGATGACGAGGAAGTCTCACTAGATGCTGTTGATGAGGCTGTGCTATCGTTTTTAACATCTCCTACATTGATCTTTTCATTGACGCTATGATGGGCACAATATACGATCTGTTTCTCTGTTTTATCTTGAAAACATAAATTCAGAAGTCCTGTAAATTTCGCGATGACAAGATTTCAATATAGAGGGAATTATTTTGTTTGTTTGTTTGTTTGAATCATGTTTTTACACAACGCTCATACATTTTTCAGTTATATGTTGGCAGCAAATTTTAAATGTTGGAGGAGAGAACCTGGTTACAATGTACCCAGGAAGAGATCATATATATATATATATATATATATATATATATATATATATATATATATATATATATATATATATATATATATATATATATATATATATATATTATATATATATATATATACAGTGAACCCGCTTTACAACGACATTCATTAAAACGGAATATTCGGTATCTGACAAGAATCGCTCGGGAACAAATGTACATGTACATAAAAAATACTCATTACAACGGAATATTCGGTATCCAACTCCGACAATAGATTCCGGGAACAAATGTACAAAACTCAATGTAAATAAACTCTTTACAACGACCTGGCATAGAAGCCACCTGCTGATTCGGCTATTGTTCAGTCTTGATTTTCCTCACGGTTGAGATCACAGGTAAAAATAATTGTGTCAATAAAATACACCGTCAATTGTTTTCCGATCTGCACTGATCGGGGATATGCATCAACGATTAGCCTTACCTGTACTGCAGTAGGCCTAATGTTTATAAAACAGGTTTTGTTAGAACTGAACCGACATTAAAATACAAGCTGTGCATAAATTAAAAAAAAGATAATTAAATAATTAAAAATAAATACACATAGTTGACAAGTTCTGTTAGGCTACATGTCTGTGCCGATGTGGTTACAATGGCGTATCTTTAAATTACTTCAAATTTTGCGACAGCCGTAGACATTTTTGTAAGATTTTATTTATGAAAGGCATTTTTAATTAATTTGTATCAGCAATCTCGGCACTTTTTATATAAAGAATCCAACTCGGAATCAGGTACATTCGATTTTTTTGTACATGATCCATGCATTTTACGACATCACCGATTTACTATATGCGACTGAAAAAATAATTGTGCATCGATGTTTACAAGATTATCTTGCATAAATATGACAATTAAAAGGGTGAAAATAGTATAAAATAACATAATAAGAACCGTTATGACTTTCTGTTTTATTTATTTACTTGTAATTATATGCGTAAATGATAATCAAGTGAGCTAACTATAAAATGCCCACCACATCAATTTCGTTACAGTGACAAATTCGATATAACGTCAATCCTATGTGGGAACAAACATGGCCGTTGTAAAGAGGGTTCACTGTATATATATATATATATATATATTTATTTATATCAGAGCAAAATATTTTCGTTTTTATTTCCACACTTTGTAAATGTTGATTGAAGGGTCCTACACACTAAGCATGGGATCAAATAAAGTCTCCATTCTTTTACCCCTTCCAGGTCCAATCATTGGCTCCGTGGTAGCCATGTGCTTTCAGATCACAAACTTTAAGCCCCAAAGGGATGAGAGCTGGCCTGATTCAGTCAGCCGGTAGCACGCTTGACTCTTGATCTTGAGTTCCAGTGCAGCCGGGGTCAGGCTGGTTTCCTTTCCTATATCTATGAGACAGTAAAAACCTCACTGCTCAATGGCCTTAAGTGCCAAGCACAGGTCGAAATTTGAAGCCCTTCACCAACATTTGGTGACGTCTCCATATGAGTGAAAGATCCTTGAGTGGAATGTTAAACAACAATGCAACAACAACCCAAAGGGATGCCATCAATCAACCATCATACCTGTACTTATACCTGTACATACCTCTATTTATACCTGTACATACCTGTACTTTTTACTGTGTTATCTGAGGAAGACTCATATTTGTAACCATGGTTACTGCTAGATTGTATATCCTCGTATCCATAGTCATCAGTTTCACTCTCATCTGTATCTGTGGAATAATCTGGTCCAGGCTGGTGATGAAGAAAACAAAATGCAGCATGAACAACAAATTTAGGATTTGAAAATCAAGAAAATGTTTTTCATTATCATTATTTTTTTATCTATTACATCCCGCAAAAAAAAATTTAACTGGTCACAAACTACAGATGAAGTACTACATCTATTGTCTGTGCTGTGAACGTTCTTGTAGATTTTAGCAGTTTTTGAAATTCGCCGGTCTTACCAGAAAAAATGGTAAATTTTACAAAAGTCCGGTGAAATCTATCTGATAACTGGTTCAAATGACCAGTAATTTTCCATTTCATTTCAATTGTGTATATATACAGACAAGTAAAATATTTTCTTTGACCAGTGAAATTCCTTTATTCACTAGTCTGGTTGAACAGTAATTTTCTGTCATACAGGGACCAGACCAAGTATTTAACTGTTTAACAGTATCAGCAACAGTTTTCCTAGTATTTATTTTCACACGAAATTTGGGGAAAATTAAAAACAGATAAATGATATATGGTTCATAATAATTTTATCAAAAGGAATTAGAAATTGTTTAGCCATTAACATAAAGAGAATATAAGATTGGAAAATTTTAGTTTGAAAATTTGGGTATTTGGGGTAAGAAAATCTGAAATTGTAAGACTGAAAATTAAAGTTATTATATGTATTTCTGTACATGCTTTTATTCTGAAGCATGTTGGTAGGGTTTTCATGTTTTTTTTAAATGATTATAACACTAAATAAGTCCATTCATACATGTATGTACTGAATATACACCTGGGTAAATATATACACTTGGGTAATATAAATACTCCATGGTAATGTATATAAACCTGGATAATGTATATACACACCTGGGTAATGTATGGGTAATGTATGGGTAAAGTATATACACCTGAGTAATGTATATACATTGTACACCTGATTAATGTATATACACCTGGGTAACATATACACATCTCGGTAATGTATACACACCTGTGTACCATATATACACCTAGGTAACATATACACACCTGGGTAATGTATGGGTAAAGTATATACACCTGAGTAATGTATATACACCTGGATAATGGGTAACATATATACACCTGGGTAATGTATATATATCTGGGTAATGTATATACACCTGGGTAAAGTATATACACCTGGGTACTATATATATACCTGGGCACTGTATATACACCTGGGTACCATATATACACCTAGATAAAGGTATACACCTGGGTAAAGTATATACACCTGGGTACCATGTTTACACCTAGGTAAGCTATATACACCTGGATACCATATATACATCTGGGTAAAGTTTACACACCTGGGTATAGTATATACACCTGGGTAAAGTATATACACCTGGGTACCAAATATACACCTGGGCACCATAATAAGTATACACCTGGGTACTGTATTTATATCTGGGTGTAGTGTATATATACCTTGGAACAGTATATACACCTCTGAATATTATTACATATATATATACAACTGGATACCATACATGTATACATATGTATGCACCTGGAGACCATATTACATGTATACACCTGGGTAACATATATACACCTTGGTACGTAATATACACCTGGACATACATACCTGTTGAAGTTTGGTGTCTGCATTTTGATTTTTATCTTTCTTTGACTTGTTCCGCCTGAACGATACTTTAACACCTGGCCACCGAATCACATTGCACCTGTCTGATGTACAACAACAAAACCGATCATTCAACTTCCTGTTTGCAGATATGTCGCAACTTCTGTTCTGGCAGTCATTGTTTTGATTAGTCATACATCCTACAAACAAAAAGACATCAATGAGATATTATAATTTCATGCTCCAAGATTAAAAGTCAGGGATTGTGAATGTATTTCAAGTTATAAGTTAAAATATGAATTCCAGGACAGGACCACTACATGTACATGCACCACTAGATGTGTCTCCCCATAACAATCAACAAAATATATGGTTTAAAGGTGGGGCTATGAAAGGTTTTAGGTTATAAGTAAAAATATATATTTCAGGGGATGGGGCAGTACCCCCACATATATCACTGAATGTGTTTTCCCATAACAATCAATAATATATATGGTTTAAGGGTAGGGCTGTGAATGATTATTAAGTTATAAGTAAAAGTATATATTTCTGTGGGGGGTGCAGTACCCACACATACATCACTGAATGTGTTTTCCATAACAATCAATAGTATATATGGTTTAAGGGTGGGCTGTTTTAAGTTATAAGTAAAAGAAAAAATACATTTCCAAGGGTGGGGCTGGACCCCCATGCACCCCATATGCCACTGAATGTGTTTCCCTATAACAATCAATAATATACATGTGTAAGGTTTAAGTGTGGGGATGTGGATGGTTTTAAGTTATAGGTTAAAATGTAAATTTCCAGGGGAGGGGCAGGACCCCCCAAGGACCCTATCATGCACCAATAAATGTGTCTACCCATAACAAACAAGAATATTTTTGGTTTAGGGAGAGACATGTGAATGGTTTCCAAGAAATATATAAAAGAATAAATTTAAGGGGGTGGGGCATATTCCCCCCAAACACCTAAATGCACATCAATAAGCACTGATGTTCTACCCTAATGGAACCTACATCCAAATTATCATCAACCTAACACTATCATTAACCATGTACCAAGACCCTAATTATGCAAACTTAACTTTTCTTTGTGTTTTTCAAGCACTTTCAATGGGTATGTTTAAGATAGTAAGACCTTCCGAGTCAAAACAAAGAGGAAAAGGAAACACTGACAGCAAAGTTCTTTCATATTTCGATGAGAGACCTCAATATACTGCTATGTGTTCCACTACACACTAAAGAGATCCAGCAGTGCAGCATCACAAAAATGCTTTACTCAAATTGTAATATACATGTACTAGGTGAAGCATCTGTATGATCGAGATGATTTTTTTAAGTCTTTTTTTTTTAGAGATGAATTAACAAGAGGTAGAATTCAAGCACTATGATGAAATAAATCAAGCATTTTGCATTCAAATAAAGCACTTTTCAAGGGTATTTTTATTTTCAAGGACTAACTACATATATATTCAAAGCGATATAAGCTGTGACAATGATTATTTTTGTCCCATGACATATTCTTGAGAATATGATAAAATGTCTGTTCAAATGCATTATCAAACATGTGAAACATTGTAAAAGATCTTCTTCTCGAAGTTATTTGTTTTATTAGAATTAAAAGTTTTCCAGTACCTTAAAAAAATCTAGCTGTATTTCCATATGCAATGACCTTTCAGATAAACTCTTTCGCCATATATGAATGTGCTTCGTAATTTGGTCAAGGGGTATCGGTCCTTTACGCACTCAGTCTATCAGGAATCTGGGCTTTTGACACAATCGGCATATGCTAAAGTTGGCTGATTTTTATGTGTTTTATATTTACTTTTAAAACACAGGGCATGATTTTTTAGGGGAAAGTACTTGTGTTATGTAAAATATGTGCTTTATAATTTTAACGCTATTTTAAATACCTGAAGAAAATCAGATAAATATAATTATGAATAAAAATATCAGGTCACTAAAAGAAATTTTTCCAATCTTTAATGTTACCCTGAATGATGACATTGCCAAAATCAAAACAATATAACTGTGAAAACTATGCCTACATGTACTTCATGTTTTACCAGAGAGCCGCCATGTCTGGTGGAGTTGGACAGTTCATGATCATATGTGTCAAGAATGATAAAGCCGAGAATACGATGGGACAAGTTAAAAATGGGTCAAGATCACCTGATATAACCAGCATGTGGACAATTTTAGAAATGATTGTTTTGAAAGACAGAAAAGATCAACTCTGCCTGATTTAAGTATCGAATGATGATGTACGGAAAAAAAACGCAAAGTGTAATAAGAAAAGAATATATATTAACTGCAAATAGCAGATGCTTATTGGACACTCGGTAATCTTCATAAAAAATTACCAAAAGCTAATTTGCAATGCTCAAAGAAATGGCGGACAAACATTAACTGATATTACGGGTTGCGTTTGGCAAGATTGTTGCATTTACACGCATGCATTTGTTATTCTAAACACCAGCTGGTCTCTTTGGGGTATATATGAGATAAAATATTACATAAAATGGGCATGTAAAATTTTCCACCTATGACAGCTCATATCGCTTTAAGCACTTTTCAAGGTCTGTACAAACCCTTCATCAATATGCTAAACCCCCAAGAAGCATTCAGATCAAATATCACCAAGCTATCACCAATATCAACTGAACAGAAAACCTATGACAAAAACTTAACATTAATCTGAACACAGCAAATTTTTGCAAAACCTAGTAAGTCCAATAACATTTTTTTTCCATGTATATACATCTATACATGTATATATTCATCCTTCACAACATCAATGCTACACCCCCAGAAACATCCAGACCAAATATCACCAAGCTGGCACCAATGTCAAATGAACAGCAAGCTTGTAACAAAAACTTAACATTGGACCTAAACACAGCAATTTTTTGAAAAAAAAAACACTATTGAAAAAAATGTGAAAAAAAAATTAAAATAAAAAAATCTATCCCATATTAAACTTCACAACATCAATGCTAGACCCGTAAGGAACATTCAGGCCACATATCATCAACCTAGCACCAATATTAACTGAACAGCAAGCTGGTAACCAAAACTTAACTTTCGATCTAAATACAAAGTTTGACGCTGTCACCATCGGAAAAGCAGTGACTAAGTCTCGCTTTCGTGACTTCTTCATGGCAACACAAAAATTATTCTTTCGAACATTTCCAGTTTCTACTCATTTCTTCGATATTTTTATACACAAAAATGAGCAGGGTTTTCCCCAGAACTATTTATTAAGTTGTCCATTTGACCCCTTTTAACTGAGCCGGCTTGGCTCAGTCGGTAGCATGCTTGACTCTTGATCATGAGGTCGTGAGTTCAAGTCCAGCCGGCAGCAGGTCGGTTTCATGTCCTTCAGATGAAACAGTAAAACCGAGATCCCATGTCACAGTAGGTGTTGGCACATTAAAGTCAAAAGAACCCTCACTGCTCAATGGCTGTAAGTTCCAAGCATAGGCCAAAATTTGACGCCCTTAACAGGCATTTGGTTATGTCTCCATATGAGTGAAAGATTTTAGAGTAGGATGTTAAACAACAATACAATACAATTAGACCCCTTTTAATTGATAATGGGGGTCAACTTGAAGTTAAAAGGGTCATTGATTCTTTTAAAAAAAAACATGTTTTATAATTATATATAATGTTTCATTAATTGCAATCATTCATATACAAACTTCATTTCCAGGTAAAGTTAAACCAAAGCCTGTAGCAACATTTCACAGCTTTATTGGCTTATTCTGACAAATGATGAGGAGTTTATCTTACGTCCCCTATGATGCGACTTATTCCTGTTTTAGTGGTCACTTGCAATTTCATCGTGACAATGGCACAGAATTTGTGTACTGGGGGATTCTGAAAGTCACCCTGAATGAGTGACAACAGGATGCAAAATGTCAAAGTAATGTCAATATACCTCGTCGCGTAAATCACTGACACCAGGAACTCGTTAGCCTGTGGCCTAAAGAAACAATTGTTCTTTGCACATTCATGTATGAGCAGGCTGTATTCGTACACGCCTCTGCATCTGTTTAAGCTGTATTGATTTTTCTACAAGATGAGTCATTAAAACTTGTTTCACTACCAGGTTAATCAATGATATGTGACAAAGCTACGAATTAGCTGCGAAAACCCTGCCACTTCTTCTTAATGCTTAAACCTAGGTGACAAAACTCAGCGCTTTAAATTTCTTAACAAGCAATTATACTGCTAGAGAGTAGAAATGCTTGGTGCAGAGGGTGAGAGCAAAGGTAGACAAGCACAGGAGCAATTCTACGTGTACATGTACAAATGTAACATAGAGAGTTACAGTAAAATCCAAATAACCTGGCGGAGTGGAGTTTTGTGAACACTTTTTTTTACCAGGGTGAGTTTCAATTTTAGGTAATAAAGCATAACATTAAAATTACATTGACTAGAGTGATCGTTCCTACTTGTCACCATGCTTCAGAGAATATCCAGTGAAGAATAAACCGTTTTTTCCCGGTCTGAAATCGTTATGCTCTTTTCTACCAGTAGTTTCATTTGCCTGAAACCACTTGTGCATATGTTTTATTATTCATGACGCCTCAGCCAATGCAAGTAGACGGAGCTCGCACATCCGTCAGCCAATCAGATTGAAGCTATCAAACAATTTCAGTATTGTATTAGATCAACGGACTTCACAATAACTTCCGTTGCCGATCACAACTACTGTGATTTGATAAATTGAACACACTTACACCTTTATAAATATTCATTAGCTACAAGCGATTTCAGGTGCATGAAACCACGGGTAGGCATGTGCATAACGATTCAGGACCATGGTTTTACGACTATGAGGGCACCCATCTATATAAACGTTTATGCACATTTGGGGGTTCTAAATTTCTTTGTTTTGAAAACCAAAATTAAATCGCCAAAAGCTTGAACATTGTAACGACCCCTTTACCTTATACCCATATAACCTGGCAGGATGTAGTTTCGTGAACCCTTTCTTGACCTGGACATGTTCAATGGTTTTAGGTACATTGTAATAAAGAATAACCACATTGAATTTACACTGACAAGAATAGTTGTACTTTCTTGTTATCCTACCTACGAGCATCCAGTGGGGAATGAAAAGTTTCTTGCCATAAAGATTGTCATAACCGAAAATTAAGTAGAATCATACGCAAGATGATCAAAAGGTTAATCCGCCTGTCACGTTTTGTTACAATGTAATTGGACAATACCTCTGTCAGCGAAGTACTTCTGAAGCCAATTCATTTTCACATATAGTTGTATGTCATTTCAATACCAAACGGCATTATAGTAATTACCTTGTTGGTAAATACATGTATACTTTCATTAATAATTCTACAATCAAACAGGCCGTGGGCAGGAATGAGTTAATCGAAGGGCACGAGTCAGCTAAAATATGAGTATGAGTCAACCGATTCACTTGGGTACACATTGTGACGGATATGAGATGAGAACAACCCATATGTTGAACTTATTCATCTGAGGTTGCCCTGAATATTACGCAACTCCATTTGTATTTATTGTCGTTACCAGTAAAAATCAATTTTTGATCTTCAAACTCAAATTGCTAGAAAACAGTGAATTACTTAGAAGCGTAATTAAAGGGAAGATAATAACTTTATATAAGCATTTTGCAAAGCACATTATCATTTAAAACAAAATAAACAACCTTGCTGTGTGTAAACTGCCAGTCATGGGCCTTTAAGTAATTTATGGATGAAAATTCATGAAAATATTACCAAAAGTAGGTCCATATATATATATATATATATATATATATATATATATATATATATATATATATATATATATATATATTTCCAGGTTTAATGTGCTATTTTTCATCTACAGTATTTTAGATGTGTACCGAATTCAGAGGATAAAATCAAACAAAAGCAGAATTACATGTACTTAAGAATATATAGTGAAATTAATTTTTGCAAACTTATTTATGTCCTACTAAGTATTGTATTGAATGACAATAAAGCAAACAAACTCTTACTCGGAATACATGTATATATAACTGCATCATTAGTCAAAATAAAAAACACTTATCGTAATATACATGCACACCCAACTCTTAACTCAATTTTGACCTCAAACTACAAAAATTGTTCTCTTCTAGTGTTGATTTAGACTTCGAGCTTCAGTTTAATTACTGCAAAGTTTTAGGGATTGTTACAACTACAAAAAGCGATAAATAGATTCTGCTGTTTGATGGCTTACAGGAAGCTACATAACGCTGTTGCTCAACATCGTAAGCAACATGTGACTTCTAAGTGCTCATTATAATATAAATTATTTTATTTTAATTTTTTATAACATAAATAGCTGCTAAGGTAAAAAAATATATTGTTTGATATGCAACATATCTGATCTAATTTAAGCTTTTTCAAAAAGTTTTACCTACAGGTACTTTTTTTTTTTTTTTTTTTAAATTTAGAAATTTCGTCAAATTTGCATATAGAAATTAAAATAAGTTGTTTAAAGTAATCTACATGTAGACTACTTATCAACTAAAGTCATTTCTGAAAAGCTTGGGTTAGAGCACAACAAAGTACATGTACAAATAACTTTTCAATCATGGCCTGAACTTATTACTTATCATATTTTTGAGAATTCGACACGGGTGTGTTGTTGTTGTTATTGTTGTAGCTCTTGAAATTACACCTAATTGAAATTTTAGAATTCTTAAGAGTGCATGAATGATGTTTCTGAAGTCGGAAATTACATAGATCAAGTGGTTTTGACATGAAAAATACAGCGTAAACATGAACATGTACAGTACCAATCAAAAGAAAAGAACCACCCAAAAACTTTCATGTGGAACGACAAAAATTAAGAAAAATAGAAAAAAAAATCAAGCTGATTAGAAATCTGGAATCTGTTCTAATTAACTCATCAACCCCTGAAAAAAATGGACTCTTCTGTAAATAAATGACTAAGATCAGACCAAATGTGTCTTTAGGGGGAATGAGTTAATATATTAAAATTTAAATTAATTTTCAACAAATATTTTACATAGCCACCGAAACCACATTTGAAACTTCCAGTTGGCACATCAACCAAACAATTTTTTACATATAACTAATTGACCCCGGTAGCTACATTTGGATTCGCCCATTTCAAAGAATGATAGAGGCCATTGTTTTGATTTAGGGGTGCCTGATTTAGAATTCAAATTTTACAATAATTTTACATTCAATATTAACTTGTTCACTCCTGAATTATGATAATGGATCATTCTCTTTATTGATCATCTGGAAGAGTCTAAATATGACCACAGGGGTTTGATGAATTAATGATGTTCTCATCTCATATTGGTCAGAACTACCGTACTCTTGGTCTGAAAGATTTTGTAAAATTTTGCCCAGGCCCCAAAGTCATTTAATTTACTCAATACTCAATACATGTGCTCAACTGTTTTGCATGTATCATTTTGTCTATAGAGCTGTTTAGTAAAACTTGGGATATTTCATCATTCATAATAATTGAAAAAAAAAAAAATTGGGTCAAATTTATGAAAACTTAATAGAGAACAGTACTAGTAATGGTACTCCAAATTTGAGCACATACCAAAATTATTTCATAATATTTCTAAATGGCCAGTTACTGCGTGCATAAACTCTGTGTGATTTTATCTTAAGATTACATGTGTGAAAAGGTAGTCGAGCTTTAAGTATTGATGAAATCTGGTGAGTTTGGGATCCAGGCAAGCAATTCAGACTCCTTGGAACATCCAGTTGTTATTGTAAACTTTACATGATTAACCCATTCACCCCTGAAGATACATTTGGACTGGTCTAAGCCATTGATTTATGGGAGAGTCCATTGTTTTTCAGTTGCTGATGAGTTAAATTTCTATAGGGAAACCATAAAAATGTCTTCTTTGTGGCTTCATCAGGAACATCTCTCATATACTAAACTGCAGACATATGGTGTTACATGTATGTACTAGTAAATATTTAATTTTCAAACTTCAGAAATCATACATGGGGACAAGGTTTGTATTATTTCAACAAATTGCAGATTTCGGCAGAGTAAACATTTATCTTCTACAAACAAACAATTAAGGCACACCCACACAAGCATTTGATTATTGCAGTAAAATGAGAGATTTCATAAATGTCTCAAAGATTTGTTAACTACCACATAAAGCTGCAGCCCTTTCAATAGTGTCTACAGTTGGAGAACGTACATGTAACTGGAGAAATGATATTGGTGAACCCTATGTGTAGATCGATCATGATGGAAATCAGCAGTTTTATTACAACAGACTTTGGTGGCAGCCAGCTTCCAGTTGAAAGGCCTGGGTTGAGTTTGACTCTCAAGGTGGCCATCAACTACATGTACAAGTACATGTAAGTTTATTGAAGCCAGGGCTCACCCTGCCATACACCAATATGTAGCCATAATACTGTGGCACATACGTGTACAAATACATATATACAGTAAAAGCTGCTTTAGTGACCATGGCACCTGTGTATAAAGACCACCCGGTCAGAAAGACCATTTTTGCTGTCCCCCAATAGTACCATTCATGTATAAATCAACCTCTATATAAAGACAAATTCTGTATAAAGACCGGTTTTCGTGCGTGTCCCTAAAGAGGTCATTATATACAATTTTCATTGTACATGTATATAAAGCTTTCAGGCTTGTCATTAAAATCAAAAACATATCTGGTATCAATATTCATCGATTTGGCTAATCAAAAATTTCATTGGCTAAAAAATATCTACATGCAGGTTGGCTCATTTTTGGGCTCATAATCTTTTTTTGTAAGTTTTTTTAATGTAAATGTACATTTCAGAAGATTTTGATTTGATTTGATTTTTTGTTTTACGCCATACTCAACAATCTTTCAGTCATATGATGGCGTCCAGTTTTTATTGGTGGAGGAGAAACCCCGGTTACCCGGGTAAAGACCACCGACCTTCTGCAGGAAAACTGGCAAAATTCCCCACTTAATTCGAAATGACCTTAGCAAGATTCGAACCAGAGGTGAGAGGCCTTGTGACATTTCAGAAAACAACCATACAAATCAATTTGAAGGCACTTTGATGAAACATTAGTGATATCCTTCATCCTTTAACATAACTCTGATAATTAATTAAGTATAAAGTGATTAAAGAGTTAAAACGATATAAGCTGTCACAATGATGACACAATGATGATTTTTGTTCCCTAACATATAGTCGAGAATATGATAAAATGTGTGATCAAATTAATACATTATCAAATACATGAAATTTTGTAAAAGATCTTCTTTTCAAAGTTACAATGTATTTGTTTTATTAGAATTTAAGTTTTCCAGTACCTTAAAAAATCCAGCAGTACATGTATTTCCGTATGCAATGTCCTTTCAGGTAAACTCTTTCGACATACATGTATGAAATGTGGTTCGTAATGGGGGTCTCGTCCCTTACGCGCTTGGTCTATCAGGAATCTGGGTCTTAAAGTTTTACACAATCAGCGTATTTTAAGTCGTCCGATTTTTATTTGTTTTATATTTACTTTTAACTTATTCTACTTATTGTGATGCAATGCATACATCGTCAAAGGCCGATTGAGTTTTAAAGTTTGAGTGGGTGTAATATTAAAAATTATATGCAGAGTAGAGGGAGGCGCCAAAAATTTTGGGAATTTTTTTTATTAATTTTCCGACCTTTTATAGAAAAAAATTAAAAATAAAGGTTTCACACCTATTTTATGAACGTTATGGGCACGCTCTCCTTGGTCACTGCACATAATTTTAAATCTTTATTAATTTTGAGGCAATATTTCATTAGGGGGTCATGTTTTATGCATCTATTAAAAACAATAAATTTTGAAATTTGGAGATGCTTTGGTAGAAGCATTTTTCTGCATCCAGACACAGAAAAATGCTTACCCCGGTAGTAATCCACTAGTAAATCATATTGAATACCCTTCTCAAAAGAAATTTGGAGTAAAATTTTCAGATCTTTAGCTGATAGCCTAATATCACAGGAGAATATCATATACATTTTGATCCAATGCATATTTTGTCTACAAATAAATTGTCATATTCAAACATGCTGAAAAAAAACCCACAAAAGATAACATTTTTACCGATATGTAGGGCAAACACAACCCATAATACATTTGTACAAAGCCAGTAGTCCAAATCCATAAAATTTAAAATATACAAAATAATAATAATAATAAAGTATAATTTATGATTGTTTTTGTCGATTGTAGCGAGGCGCGAACATTTCAGTAGGACTAATTTAAAAAGCTCTGGGAAGCCTTTTCCTGGATTCCAGACATGATGATATTAATTTAAAAAAAAAAATTTCAAATGGGAGGTTGCAACCAAGATGGCCAAGAAACATAAAAATTGCAGTTTTAAGAATTTCATTAAAAATATCTAAAAATTACATTTCTGCAAAATTCTTGCAGAAAAACATTTCTTTACCTACATACAAGTAAAACACATGAAATGAATGCATCATAGTGAATGCAAGGGGAGATAATCAAGGAAATCAGGCAAAACTGAATGAATATGACTAGTCTGAAAATACCTCAAAAGCATATAAAAAATCAATATTCCAGTTTCTATGAAAATTGCAGACTTGAATTATACATTCATGTAGATCACTCAAAAACAATCTGTTTTTCAATTCATGTAGCGGTTCTGGAGAAGATTTTTATAGAGTAGTACATTGGGCCAATCTGGCTGAAAACTACAAACTTGGTAGAGGCCCTCGGCTCAGGTGAGGTGAAAAAACATCAAATATCTGTTTTCCACAAATTTCTGTTAACTTTCACTGTCTTCTAAAAATATGGAGTTTTTTTTATAAAATGTTCATCTGATGAAACTGATGACAGTCAAGATTGCTTATTTATTTTTACAGAGCCACTCAAAAACTTTTCAGTAATGCTTGTGGCGGTCTTGTGGTAGAACATTCGACCTGCAAGTGGAAGTTCCTAGGTTCAATTCCTGATACAGTTAATGCCCCCCCAAGGGACCAGAAAATATTTACCTTTATGTGCAGGTGACCCTTATACACAGGTTCAATTTAGTTGAAGTATGCAGTCAAGGGACTTGAAAAAACTGACTTTTAAATAGGTAATCCTTATACAGAGGTGGCTGCTATAGCAGGTTTTACTGCATATGGTCAAACCAAAGACTGAAAATGGCAGTGTGTACCCTTTCACCAAGCGCTCAGCATATGAAGTGAAAGTAACAGGTTTTTTGGGAAATACTTAATACAGAGATCCAGTGTCACATATAAGAACCTACACTTCATTGGCATCACTCCATCACACAGGTCAAAATCTGTGGCACTTCAACAGTGACAAAATTCTTGACAGAATGTAAAAACAGTAACAAAACAAATGCTTTAACTCATAAACCCCTGAAAAAGAATGGACTCTTCTGTAAGTCAATGACTTAGACCAGTCCAAATGTGTCTTTAGGGGTGAACGGGTTAAAGGGGCAGTAGCTGTGTTTACCAAAAAAAAAAAAAAAATCAACTTTTTCTACTTTTACCACCTGTATCTGATGTATGATTAAAAATAAGAGCTACATACAGGCATACAAAATCTTATGTTCCTTTATATTTTGTGAAAATATGTGTTAAGGTCAGGTGCAGTGTGGTATTCATATAGAAAAAGTGAAGTTGAGCTAATCAATTGCAATTGAGAAAGTGCCAGACCTGGGTTTCTCAAACAATTTTCACAAAATATATAGGAATATAGATGTTTTTATATATATTGGATATAAGAACAGTTTTGCCTATAAATAATTCTTTTTTGTTATTGTTTATCTATCTAAGTAGAAAAAAGGGAGAATTTTGAAAAAAACACAACTAATGCCTTTTAAATAGGTCATGGATTGTAATCATTTTGGCATATCAGTGCAAAAGAGATCAATTCCCAGCTATTGCTAATTTAAACCCCGTACCTTTTTTATGGTATTCACACTTACCCTGTTGCATCACGGTCACATGACTTTCATAATGTTGCCACCTTGCAAAGCACGCATGTTCACATTCCACCGTTTTATTTCCCACCATGCCATCTGATGTGTCCAAGGAATTGTGTCTACGACAAACAACGCATAAAACAAGCACTGAAAAAAAAGAAATCAGTATCACTAGACATGTACATGTATATAATGTTTCTTATCACAACCTGGGCCCGACCCATAAATCTTGAGAATTTACTAAAGTTTGAGAATATTCTCAACCTGACCTGCTCAGCCATTCAGATTTTAGGACCAGCCAAACTTGAGTACAATTTTTAGACTTAAGTAATTCGAGATCTTTTAAGACTTAAAAGTCTTATGGTGCAAGGCCAACCACTAAATTTTATTAAATAATTATTTCATTAAAACGTCCGAGAACATGGTTCTAATCTACTCAGCAGTTTAGTTGTTCTGCTCCAGAATCCATTTTCAGTGACTGTGACCTACATTTACTTTCCAGAAAGTGGGTTAGATCTAGATTGACCCTATAACCCCGAAATGCACATCTAGGGTACATGGGGATTATTTTTGTGAAGTATGGTTCAAATCCACCCAGCAATTTGGGAGTTCAGCCCCGGCAATGATTTTTCGGTAACTCTGACCTATTTACCAGAAATCAGGTCATTTCAGCTCAGGTAACCAAAAAGGTACATCTAGGGTACATGGGGATCATTTGTATTAAGTATGTGTATATACAGTTCTAATCCACTGAGTAGTTTAGGTATTTTGCTTTGGAAACTGTTTTAGTGACTGTGACCTATTTTCCAGAAAGTACATGTAGGTCAAACTGACCTTAGTTTAGAACCCTGGGTCTGAAAGGCACATCTAGGGTACATGGGATCATCGTATGGTTCAAATCCACCCAGCAATTTAGGAGTTCTGCCCTAGAAACAATTTTTTCAGTGACCATGACCTAGTTTCCAGAAAATAGGTCAAACCAGCTCTGGTACCCAAAACGGCACATATAGGGTACATGGGGATCATTTGTGTGACATATGACTGTTCCAATCCACAGTTCTTCAGGAGTTCTGCTCCGAAAACGGTTTTCAGTGGCCGTGACCTAGATTCCAGAAAGTACAAATGTACGTCAGACCAACCCAAGAACCCCAAAAGGAACATCTAGGGTACATGAGGATCATTTGTTTGAAGAATGGTCCAATCCAACTAATAGTTAAGGAGTTCTGCTCCAAATACCAAATGTTGATGATGACGCCAGCATCGATGACGCCAAATTTAATCAGTGATCACTATGTCTCACTTTTGCTTCACAGGCGAGACAAAAATTCCATGCAAGTATTTAAAAGTACATTTCCTTTTGTATGTACATTTGTACATGGTACATGCAATGTATGTAATTCACTACCTGTTCATGTACATGTACACAAATACACAGTAGTATGTAGTATACAGAGTTCTGGCTCTGATCTCCGAACCCAAGTTACACAGTCTTCACTTGTACTAGCAAATATAAAAAGACTCAAGGGAAATGAATGCTACACATGTATAAACATAACTCCCTGCAAATTATTACATGCTAACTGTCAATTTTATGTAATCACTATGCCAGCTTTCCCAGTGATACTTAGGGAAAATAAAATTATGTTCAGAATGGAAATTAAAAGTCCATTGCCATTTCAAAAAACAAGCATATAACATATGTACTTAGTACATATGTACTTAAACTGCAGTATAATACAAGTGGAAAAATAAACAAGGCTAATTCGTAGAATTAATAATATCCCACCTGGTGCATATTGCCAGGTTGTATGGACTGACAAAAACAACCATCTACCTAAGAAGTACATATAAATTACAGCATGTCTGAACCAAATATGGTAAGCCTTGGTGAAGAAATAACTTAATATGGCACAGACAAAACAGAAAAACCATGCACATAATGAAAGAGGATTAACTATAAAAATAAGGGTGATAGGCATGCAATTTTTGTGTGTGACAATTCGTCTCCCCAAGATGTATATCTGCACCTAATATGGGGAGTCTAAATGAAGAAATAACTTAGATACATGTACATATGTCATATGGCATGAAAAAAAATTAGTAAGGGGAATAACTCTAACAATAAGGGTGGTAGGCATGCAATTTTTGTATGTGACATTCTCTATTCTTAAAATATATACCTGTACTAAATATTGGATATCTAGGTGACAAAGGCTAAAGATAAGGTTTGTGCAAGTACACTTTTTTAACAATGTATACATAGGTGACACTCCCTCTCCTTTAGAGGTATACTTGCACCAAACATGGAAATCCTACACATGTATATATGTGAGAAAAAAATATCTTAGCAGTGGCCCAGTCAAAAATCAACAAAGGGGAGTAAATCTGAAAATAAAGGTGTTACCAGAGCAATATTTACAAGTAGAAACTCTGTCCTCTTTATATGCATCCTTGTACCAAATATAAGAAGCCTAGGTGAAGAAATACTAAGATACATGTACTGTATGGCCTATAGGCTATACAAAGCAATTTTAAGCAGGGAAGGACACGACACAAAACTAGGGGTCATAACTCTGCCAAAAATGAATTTGACTTGCATTTCATTACCGGTATATACAACTCAGGGATTTCCCACACTCTTTTGGGAATGGGGCCTGGAACTTCTGAATTGGGAATTGCAACATTTTATTGAAATTGGGATATCTAGAAATACACAAAACTGTGTGAAAATGTAAGAATTTCTCTAAATTTATTGTCATTTGACTGCAAATTGGGAAAAAATTCATTGTTTTTGCAGAGTGGAATGGGGTCTTATTTTGGCCCCATATGATACATGTAGGTCAACTCCAATGAATCTGAATTTACAATGCAGCTTTAAGTTACTTTTTATTGATTCAAATGTACTAAAAATAAACATATTCACAATATCCTGACTGGTGACAATGTTTTTTTTATCAATAATCAAACCAATTAAACCATGTAATCATAATGGAAGAAAAATTGAGTTCTGAACAAGTGCAGATATTTTAATATTTCTATTCTATATAACAGCTGTTTGTTGGTACTTGTGGTTCATTTACTTTCTAGTCCTCGATACATTTTTTTCTCAAGTGTTTGATACTTATCTATTATGATCTTGTAACCACAGACATTCAGGAATGTCTATTTCATTGTATCATAGCATCATACATTTGGAAATCTATGTCGAATCTGAGGGAAAAAGAAATCAATACATACACATTGTACAGTTTTTTTTCCTGACAGACTGTATATATATATATATATATATATATATATATATATATATATATATATATATATATATATACATGGTTATATTGTCATTTATACAAGTTCATTTATCAATTTGGGGAAAGAAAAAAAAACAGAATTTTTACTATGCATTGAAAATGGATCCAAATTTTGAAACTTTTGAAAAATACCTGTATGAAAAATTTTACAGTTTTTAAATGATGATTGTACAAATGTATTATAAAAACACATTCTTAGTGTGTGTTTGGTGAACATGTGTGCATACAAACACATTAACCGACCATATTATATAGGGTTTTCCCTTGAAATAAAAATATATATCTGTTCTAACTTCTAAGGTACACCGATGTATATATAGTGATTATATGTACATTTGTAAACATTGAAGCAGGGTTTTCCCGTATGCATGTTTTCTGTGTCTCTGACCTATAAAATATTTTTGGGACACACAAAATCCCTGAGGACCCATTATAACACTTTATAACTGAAGTGATTTTAAATCTGAGACTGAAAGGGGGTATCATTTTTTTTTTTCATTATTTGAATATATCAAGTCCCTGTTGCTCAATGGGACTCATAAATTGTTCTTGGGACTCACAACTCTTTATCTTGTGGGTTTAAGCTTAAGGTACTCACTGAAATTTAACACACACACCCCCCCCCCCCCCCCCCCCCCCGGAAATCCCTGCTACAATCATAGCATGTACAGTATTACAGTACCTATATGTTATTAACTCATCAACCCCTGAAAAACAATGGACTCTTCTGTAAATCAATGACTTAGATTGGTCCAAATGTGTCTTTAGAGGTAAATGGGTTAAGGTAAAATTAAGACGTACAAATTCTGTGTACATGTACATGACTTATTCTGGCAAACAATAAGGGGTTTATCTTGTGTCCTTTACATACCTGTCAACCTCTAAACGTGAAAAAGCTGGTCATGACCTGCACTGAGTAAAAAAAAACCTCATCATAAGGCGTACTGCATTTTTTCAGGCTCAGTTGAGTAACAAAAATATATTTACATATAATTATAGCTAAAAAGAGATATAAAAAAAATCAAATACAAGTTATCAAATGGATCTGCAATTTTAATCAAATTATAGAAATAGTATGAAAATTTATTAATGGGTCTTAATTGCAAATTTTATTGTATTACTTATAATAATGATTATAAATGAATAGAAAAAAGTAAAGATAATTTATCTTTCATCGATCGGGTTTGGTGTTGCCCTGATCATTTACATATACTTGTATATTTAGAAGGGAAATTACAGAACCTTTGTTGTTGGCAAGCCTTTTCAGAGGAATAAATTTACTTACTGCAAATTCCTTTTTGCTTCTGTCCAATTTAATGATATCAGTTTGAGAATTTTTATAAAATTTACCGGTATGTAAAATTTATCTTTCATCGATCGAGTTTGGTGTTACTCTGATATTTTACCCTCTTAGTGCCAAGGAAAAATGGTAGGACGGAACAGCAAAATATTCCTTGAAGTCAACAATTTTCAGTGGAAATTTATCAATATACTGTAAATATTTTTTGTTTTTGTTCTATTAAAATTTATATCAATTCCAGAAATTACTGTTTGGTAACTTATTTGCCGATTTTAGACTTAGTTGCTGTCCGTGTACTTCACGGGAGCATTTAGTCACTCTCACAACATGTCAAAGAAACCAATCAAACATCGCCATGGAGTAACGACCCGTCTCTGATTCGATACAAAATTAGTAAAAATATGTGCAGGCCCCTAAAATCGGAGAAAACCTGAGTTAATGATCGGGGGGGGGTTTAAAAACGGGTCATTTTTCGAATTCCCGGGTTATTTAATGACCCGTCCGGTTATTAAAAGATAGCGGGTCAAAGGTCAAATTTACGGGTGTCACCCGCAAAAAACGGGTCAGTTAACAGGTATGCCTTTATGATGCAGTGATTCTTATGTAGGGGTCATTTCAGTTACGGATTCAATGGGGGGCATATAGGGTATAGATTTATATAAAGTAAAATATCCTCTACACAAACTTCACATTATTGTTTTCAGTTATACAAAATAAATGATTACCGCTGCATTTGATATTTTATCGTGACAATGACGCAGAAATTGTGCACCAAGGAAAATCCTGATACACTACATGACTACGTCGTGTACCAACGAATGGCAATGATTACATGTACTTACACATACTGAACATAATCACCTTTGTTTCATCAACAGAAGGAAATGAATTAATGTCACTGAGGCACTTACAAAAAAACTTCATTAGCTGAGATTTTGGAAGTGAATGCTTGAGGTGATCTCGTTACAGAAATTAATCTCAAGTTCCTACTAATAAGAACAAATGATTGTATACAGTACAAACCTGGTGTTTATTCTGTCAAACACTCTACTTGGTGTAGAGTGAAACATGGTACGGTACGGTGATTTTTGGTGTGCAACCCTATAAAAACACTATCACTCTGTGAAAAATAGTGTAAAGGATTATCTCTCAAAATGAATGACTTGACACTTCAATATGCAATAAAAATCGTCTGTGTAACAAGCTTACCTGGGCAGTTAATCTCCTGAGTGTTAACTTTTTTGGACATCCTGTTTTTAAAGGGCAGTGCCGCTATTTACGTTTAAGTCCCACACAGAAGTTATATTTTAAAGATAAAAATAATAATTTATTTATTGAGCAATTTGATCAGACAAAATGAGACTTAAATTGAAATTTATTTTCGAAATATTAAGCGTAATATATCGCTGGTTCATCCAGGATCAAGTTGCTGGCAATAGTATATCAACATTTGTTCTACATGTAAATAAAGTATAAATAGTAGATTTATTATTTTGAGATTCTGTAAAACTTGACTAAAACGAAAAATTTATCGCTACATGTGTATTGTATAATAATAACGAAACACATTAGTACAGTCTATGTGTGAATTAAATAGTTATAACTGACATAATGGAAAATTAAGTAGGCCTAGTACTTTCCTGGGTAAGTAATGATGGAATCCAAGAACACTGATCATGTAATAGGCAAACATAAAATATGCCATTTCTAAATGTCCATATCGTAGTAGCAAGCCAGTAAGTAGTATTCTTTAATCATGAATGATTAGATGGAGACATGTCGATGACCAGTTGAATATCAATGACGCAATTTAAAGGTGATTCATGTCAATTCCCTATTTTGTCATTTCCGAATGTCTTAAAATCATTTACTTAAAAATTATTGACTTTCGAAAATAAAAATAAGGGCAGATATGCGTCTTTATTGATGTGGTTACAAAATTTTTTAAAATCTATTGAAAAAGAGATGCAAAATTTCACACCTGATTTTTATATCACTCTTATGAAATTGAGGGAGACAACTTGATACTTCTTTTACACTCGTGTATTTAGCCACAGACTCGAAGATACACGTGTATGTGAATTGACTATCACCGCAATTATACAGTGTTACTACCGGTATTTCTTTTTTAATGTTTAATAAAACAGTAGGTCTGAAATGCCGGACTGTATTACTTTTAAAAACAATTTATTACATGTACACGGTCATACTGGACTGGTGTCAATTTCAGGTGAGCACTGAAAGTTTTAGAGTCATGTTTCTGTCAGACGTATTTTGAATAAAATAAACAATGTAAAATCTAGCTGGTTAACAGTTAAAAATATTAAGATATTTGTCAACATTTTCGATTTTGTGTGAGAGAGAGAGAGAGAGAGAGAGAGAGATTTACGTTTTACGAAACTACTATGACAGCTATGAAATACAGGATAATTGTGCAATTTCTTCGGAAATCAAATGTAAGTAAAGTTAATCTGACAAGTTCTTTTTCAAGATGGATCAACAGTTACTATCAAGGTCAAAGTTTGGCATGCAGCCAACGATGATGGCACATGCGTCCTTGGTCTGCCTGGGATAATTTAGCAAATCAATTTCAAAGTTCTCTGAAAAGAAGTTGTTGTAACTTTCAATGTTTCATGTCATAATTTTAGTAGTAGTACAATTAACAATGATTAGTGAAGGGCAGAGCAGCTTATTTATATGCATGGGGACAACTGAACACCAAAGCGACTGTGATATTTTCTGTCTAACAACACATGGATTTACATCATGTTTATTACCTGTAGGGTGCGAGGCTGTAGTGATAGTTGCTTAATCTACACTGTAGGCACCCCATGGAGAAGTTTAATCCAAAATGCTTCAGCTGACGGTTTCACATGGAGTTTCTCGATGTCAAAGAAATATGCCGCCATAGTGTAGAGTGAAATTTTGCGTATGATTACACTACAGTTAGAAAGAGAATCACAATGTTTTTTGGTGTTTTTGTCATCATTTTCACAGTGTAGAGCATTTGACAGAATAAACACCACATTTGTACTATATGATATGCACCAAGTAAAAAAAATAATAAAATGCACATGTATGCATATTTGTAGCAATGATTCAAGTGGTTATAAAAGGGTTCTTGTGTGGATCAGAAACGACACCTTTAAGTTTCTTGGCCCCACCCCTGATGAGTGTCAGAGTGATGATACATGTATTTGTGATCAATGGTGATGTGGCTGCTGCCTGGTTACATGTACATTTTCAGTCAGTACCATTTTGTGTGCTACATGTGCTTGCTTTGGCTTGACTTACAAGTAACGAGACTTTGTAATTAAAGTCCTTGCCATTCGCCCCTGTGAGGCAGGGGCAGAGATGTCTATTGTGTGCACCTGCACTGCGGTTTGTTTCCTTCTTAGTGGTGCATATTTCCAATGACTTTTTGAGTGCCACTAAACTTCTACAATCTAACAAACTGCACATCCTAGAACTGTTTTATCTCTGACTAGACTCTAGGCATAATACATACATGTATGTAGATCTGTGTGGACAGGCAATGAAAATTTTAAAACTCCCTTCTGAAAATTTGGCATGACTTGGACTCAAACCATAGACATTAATATTAAAGATTTGCAGGACTCAAAATAAGTACTGGTCTGCTGGCCAGCGCGTGGCCAGTAAATGATAGGGCAGGCTAGTACATTTCTCATCTGTACTGTTCCCATTGTCCAGTAAAAAATATAAAGATAGAGCGTTAGTGCTCTTTTTAATAATATTTTCACATATGTAAATGTTACAAAATATCTGAAATCTATCTCATCTTTAACACAACTTGAGAATATCCTGTAATATGAGATATACTAGTGATTTTTTTATTTTTTATCTACCGAGAGTAAATAAAATATATCATACAATTATTTCTATTTGTGAACCAGTTGAAGTTTGCTGGGTTTAGTAGATTTTTCATTCTACTGGTCCACTTGGGAAAACATTAAATGCAAGCCTGAAGATCTGGGGCTCTATCGTCAATGTACCAACTGAGCTACTCCATTGTGCTACATGAGTACATATACTGGATGTTTAAATACTACTCTTATCTCATCAACCCTGAAAAACAATGGACTCTTCTGTAAATCAATCACTTAGATCAGTCCAAATGTGTCTTTAAGAGTAATTCTCTGTAAAGACCAAAATTGGTCAGAAATGGTATATCGCAAATTTTGAAGGCAGCTGGTCACAATGATAGCCTGGCATGAGAGTAACAAAACCTTACAATTTTTTCCCAGTAAAACTTCCTCGTTACCATAACAACGGTCATGTATCTATATTGAATATGGTAACCTAATGGAAATAGCCATATTACGTAAATTTCATGAAATGTGATATTTGTCAGTTTTGACAGCAGTTTTTGTATTACTTATTGATCTTAACATGTTTATATAACAAGGTAGAAAATATCGGGGATCGTAATGCCTCCGTTTTTAAAAAAGACCAGTTGAAAGTTGGTTTTTTAGGTTAATATAGGGAAATTCTGTGCAAATTTAAATCAGGCCTCTGTAAAAACGCAGCATAGGAAATCGCTCATTTATCTCTAGTGAGTTTAGTAACATTAGTAGAAACGAACAGCAAAATATCTCAGTGGGTATTTTTGTTACTAATTAATAATTCATTGGACAACATCAACATAATTTGTTATCCGTGCAAAAAGAGAACCCTTTTAATAAAATTGGAAATGAACAGCTCATGTGAACTCGGTACTACATGTGGATACAAGAAATCGTACTTGCAATAAACATAGATTCATAATGCAACCAAATCACTCGCAAATACGACCAATTTTTAGGTTTTGGGTGTTTTTTTACATCCACATCTATCGCTACCCGTTTTCTCAAACCGGAATTTGAATGTTTTCCGTTTCCACTCTGTCAATATAGCCGAAATCGTGGTCTGTTATGCGCTCAAAAATAACCACGATACGTTTGCAATAAACTAGAGCGTCTATCTCACGTTGATTAAGGCGGTCATTAAAAAGTAGTATTCGGAGGCGGAGACGGATTCGAGAATCGGCGAAATCGAACAAATAATTGTCGATTTCTTCCCCAATACTTATTCAAAGAACACACTAATTGTAGTATATCTTTATTGTGGTATTTTACATCATTCACAATAGAAAATTATACAAAATTATTTTGGACTCGATTTACGTGACATTGTCTTACGTTGGCACACTAAATTTAGTAGTCGGGATTCGACGGCGGAGTCGAGGTATTGGATCGATTTAAGTTAATTTGTTATACTTAAACTTTAAGTAAAGTATATATCACAATCATTTATGATAATATCCTTCTAAATATACCATTAAATGACACTAAAATCACTTATTTTTCGTTAGCAATCATAATTTGTAATCGCTTAGTAATACTACAGAGTCGGATCGAAAAGATGCTAATGTCGGATTCCTGATAATATAGTGTTTTTCGGATTTGATTAGCGGCGGATTCGAAATAAATAATCGTTGATTTCTCACTTAGTTCTAATTGTATTTAAGTAATCTTTTAAATGATAATTAATGACATCTTTCTGAATTATTTTCAGTAAAAATTACTCAAATTTTGGATCGTTTTAGATTTCCTAGATTATGGCTGTTGAAAGCACACTAAAATTAGTAGTCAGATTTCAGTGGCGGAGTTGAGATGTCGGGTCAATTTAAAATAATCTGAAGCTTTTTGACCTAAGATAAATTGAATATAATTATTGTATATGATCATAGGGTGTCCCTAAATATTATTAAATGACAATCAAATAGCATATTTTGTGTAAAAGTCAAGATTTACGAGATGCTATAAATCGGTTCGAAAAGAGACAATGTCGGAGTCCTGATTTGAACGGACGCGGAAATCTGGGGGTATGGTATATTTAGGTATATTATATTGCTAATACAGTATATAATGAAATTATATATATTATGTGATCTCGACAATTGTTATTTACTATATTTGAAAGTTAGATTTAAAAATATTATGAAGATTTGAAATGATAGCAGAAATTTAGTTGAACTATATACGTTTAAAATTCTTAAAATAGCCAAACTTTGAGTAACCGTTGCTAAGAAACGAAAAAAATACCCGCTCTGATTTTATGATATATTGTTCTATAAGACTTATTCAAACTTTAGGTCAAAGTATCTTAAAATTTCTATGCTGCGTTTTTGGGGGGTAAAGTCTTGAAAAATCAAAAAATCATAAAAATTCGTCTAATTGGATAATTGCAGAAACCCCCTATCTTTAAGTTGTTAGGCAAAATACCTTCTGTACTGATTATCACTTTAGATTTTATTTTTTGAATGTCTAATTGAAGGTGATTCAAATAAAATATTTACATTATTGATATATCTTGTATGTTAAATAAAAATAAAGTGTTGAAACTATGCAAAAATGCCTTTTTCTATATGGGTAAGAGGACAAATCTTGTGAAAAACAACTCTCTGTTGCCATGGCAACAATATATATATTTTTTCAATTTTAAAATCAATATTATGTTTTAGTATTCTATAATAAACATATATAGTAAATATGAGCGTATTCTGTGACATACCATTTCTCAGTACTTTGATAATTCTTTGGTCTTTACAGAGAATTACTCTTAAGGTGAATGAGTTAATAATAATATGCTTTTCCTATGAATTTTAAATGAAAGATGGATTTCCCTTTTGTTTGTTTAAATACATGTAGTGTTTTATGCCATATAAAATTAGAGATTGAATTTCAGCAAAATTCTTTCACAAAAACATTTCTCCAACTATATACAAGTAAATCACATTAATGCATCATTGCAAATGCAAGGGGAGATAACTGGGGAAATCATGCAAAAATGAATGAAAATGAAAAAGTCTGAAAAGACCTGAAAAACGTATCAAAAATTCATATTCTGATCATGATTTCTATGAAAAATACAAACTTGAATCATAAATCCATGTAGATCACTCAGAAACAATCCATTTTTCTATTCATGTAGCGGTTCTGGAGAAGAAGATATTTAAAGAGGGGTACCTTATGGGACCTATTTTACACCACCTGACCCCAGATCCACCCCTGGGCCAATCTGGCTGAAACACAATAGACATCAAAGAGGACCTTGAGTACTTGATTCCTGTACAGTTTCGTAAAGATTCCTTCAGTGGTTTTGAAACAAAAGCTGATATTGTGAAAAATGTACCCCCCTCCCCCTCTTTTTTGCAATCTTAAAAAATTCATAAAAAATTCTAGAAATTAAATTTTGGCAAAATTCTTGAACAAAAACATATTTTCAGTAACCAACTTTCAGGAAACCAACCTCTCGCTGGCGGGACTCGAACTCACGACCTCACGATCCAGAGTCGAGCACGCTACCGACTGAGGTTCTGGACGTATTCTGCCCCGCCCTGGATCCACCCCTGGACTTAAAAGGCTGAAAACTATACACTTTGTAGAGAACCTTGAGTACTTGCTTCCTGTAAAGTTTTATCAAAATCCCTTCAGTGGTTTTGAAACAAAAGCTAAAAGTATGATAAATGCAACACCCTCCCTCCACCTTTTTTTTGCAGTCTTAAAAAATTCATAAAAAATTCTAGAAATTTCAGCAAAATTCTTGCACAAAAACATTTCTTCACCTAATTAGAAGTAAAATACATTTAAAGTAGTATCAAAGTGAATGCAAGTTGAGATAATTGAGGAAATCATGCAAAAATGAATGAAAATGACAAAATCTGAAAAGGCCTGAAAAAACATGTCAAAAATTAATATTCCGATTTCTATTAAAAATACAAACTTGGATTATTCATCCAAGTAGATCATTCAGAAACAATCTGTTTTTCAATTCATGCAGTGATTCTGAAGAAGAAGATTTTTAAAGAGGGTACCTTTTCGGACATATTCTGCCCCTGCCCCTGGATCCCCCTGGACCAATCTGGCTGAAAACTACAAACTTGTTAAAGAACTTTGAGCACTTGCTTCCTATCAAATTTCATCAAAATATCTTCAGTGGTTTCTTAGAAGAAGTGAAAAATATGAAAAGTTTACCTCACATGAGGCCTCGGCTCAGGTGAGCTAAAAATCTCTTCAACTTATTTTTCACATACATGCTCATGATGACATCTAGATTTTAATCAAAGAGATCCTGGTACATTTTGTACATGCAGAGTTTTTGAAATTCGTCAGTCTTACTGGCAAAACCGGTAAATTTGACATAAGTCAGATGAAATTCGTCAAATAATCTGTCCAAAATCTGGTAAATGTTTGCGCCATCCAATCCAGATATTTTTTTCTTCTGTGTGTGTGTAGGTTTTTAATTTTAGTTTCAGATCAGTAAAAGGTTTGAACTTAAGACTTACTTTTCAATCTCTTCAAACGTGTGATTGACTACAATAATTTTAAAACATGGCGGCCTCATGGCCTATCAAGCGAATGCCATAAGTTACCCGAATAATTCAGTCGTTATATTCTGTTCAATGCAATCACTCGTAGGATGGAGAAAGTTGGAAACGGAGCAGGCTTGAATTATTAGAGTAACAATGTACAAATGCCGAAGGTGCCAGTGGTCAAGTTGACCAGTAAATCATTTTTCACTTCAAAACCTCTGTAAATGTACAACAAACAGGTAAATGCACACCTACATGAACCCAGGAAAAATCACTGGCCCTCTGCAAGTAAACAGGCAAACTTCTTCACAGAATATAACTACAGGTTCCATCGACCATTTCAGTCAGCTTGGTCTCTCTCTGACTCGAGTAAAGGTGCAAGATCCTACGGCCTACTTACCGGTAGATTAAAATGCTAAAACCCCCTCAGCCACAGATGGAAAAGGAGTCAAAGTACATTTTGTTTTAATGGTGTTTTATGTTATGCTGAAAGTTTTATTTTTCTTGTTACAGACATTAGTACATGTATACAGGGGCAATTAGTTTATTGGAGAGAATCTGATTATGAGGTTGTATCCAGAAAAGAACTTCGGCGTTCTGTAAGTTCTGACAAAATTTTTAACAGTTCCGGTGGGGCTCAAATCTATACTAAACATCAATCCATAATGATAAATGCTTTCAGTACAACATTATGCACATATATACATACATTAATGAATATTTTTACTTTCTATATTTTGTTTTAAATCATGAGAAAAGACTTAAATCTGGAAAGAAATGACAACTTTTGCAAAGAGATACAGCCCTTAAAAAGCTGTAATTTACAAATTAAAGAAAATGTATATATATATATATATATATATATATATATATATATATATATTAATAAGATACGATAAGAAAAGAAAATTCTTATTAAAGTGTCATTTGTTTGTATTACAGGGGTTCAAAATTCATTTTAAATACTCAAGTCTGAGCCCTGAGAAGTAAATTAGTGGCAAGTCCAAATAAAAATGGTGCATATAATTACTGAAATTACCACTATTTACCAAAATTACCAAATAAAATGCTGAAATTACCAGAAATGTTACCGAAATTACCACTAAAATGATAGATAATGATGTTATTTATCAGAAAAACAATTATTTATTTATTTTTGAATTAGAAAGCCATTTAATTTGATTTAAGCTAATAATAGATATGAATTTAATTATTTTTGCATCTTTATTAAGTTTCTTGTTTAGTTTTATATGTAAATCTTCGAAATTCAATAAATAAATGAGATTCATATTTGTTCATCTCTAATCCAGGAATATCATTAAATGCGGTCTTTTACTTTAGAATAATGACATTAAAAGTAAAATATTATGAAATAAATAATCGTTTTTCTGATAAATAAAATATTATCTGTCATTCAAGTGGTAATTTTGGTAACATTTCTGGTAATTTCGGCAACTTATTTGGTAATTTCGACAAATAGTGGTAATTTCGGTATTCATATGCACCCAAATAAAAAATGTCAAAGTCCATGTTGAAATTGTCATTAAGACATTATGTACATGTAACAAAGTTAAATCATGAATGAATAATTATGTAAGTATATACATGTGGACAATTAGATTAATGTTATATTTCAAATTATTGACTTAAATGTTCATTTTCTATATCTAATCTAAATGTATTTGCTATACCTAGCAGTTAAAAATCTAATTCTATAGTATAACTGTCAGGTCTGTTTTAACAAAAACCAATACAATTTATTATTAATATTCCCTTCACTAATCTACATAAACAACAATTGCAACGCAATAGTAAATTTGGAATTACACAAATTTGTCTATTACACTTAATTTTAACATTCTATAAATAGGCCTAGTTCAGGCTATTGGTCAGAAAGTAGGTATCGAACAGTCTAACTCGATTTCTTGTTTACGTTGAATACACATCGAGTGGGCGAAAATACAGGGCACTATACGTTGAAATCCGAGTTGTTCCAAATGTCCGTCTAGACAGGCGACACCAACTGACCTTTATGTTACACCTAAGCTAGGATAAATAAGGGGGCTAAGACGATCCTATTTTACTCATAATATAGTATGACAGTAAATAAACAAATATTTACTCTGGTTGACAAAATTAATATTTAAAGCAAACGAGAGTAAAATCAAACCCATAGGTTTTATTAGCCTATTGGTAATTTTCTAAGTTTGTATTTAAATAACAAAATAACCTGTTAACTTTTAACGATGGCTGTATAAGAAGTAAAACCTACCTTCTTTTCTCAAAACAAAAAACAACCAAAGAGAAAGCAAAATCCCCCGTTGCATTTTGATCTCATGTCGACCTGATCATGAACATATCTACTCCATTGCTTCTTGTCTGCATTCAATGGCGATCGACGTAGTCTGAGTCACAAAGACGCTTAAGTGATACGCTCCGAAAGTTGCATGTATCCTATTTGCATAGAAAAATATTTCTTATATGACAGCATTTTGCGTGTGTTTACCAAAAGTTATTTTCAGTCAAGTAGTTTTAATTCTAAATAATGATTAAAATGGCGATGAGCAGATATATAATTTGTTCATATTATTGGCTGCGTTTGTTTAGATCAAATACTTTTATAAGCTGTGTCGTGCAATATGAATTTTCCCGAAATTATTACATGGCAATACGTTAGGGAATTTATTTCTTATTTTTAATTTAAATAAACGATATTCTTTTATAGTGAAAGATAAGAAATAAATTTTACTTTGGATTTCAAGCCGTAGGGGAAATTATTGCCTATTTTTCAAATATTAAAAAAATCCAGTTAATTATAAATCGATTATTTTTGATAGATCTCAGTATAAAATGATTAATACTAGAAGAAGATTTTTATATCATATATTTGTATTCATTATATTATATTTGTAGAGTTACTTACGCGCGCGCGCGTGTGTGTATGTGCGTTATTTCAAGAGAAAGTGATTTAATGTATTCTGTATTAATCAATGACAGATAAGTAGTTTAAATATCAAAATGTGTTATTTTATGTCAAGTTGCAGTCAATCTGCACTGGCGGATTTAGAGGGGGTGTGGGGACGCACGCCCACCTAAAATTGCCTTTTTAAAAAGAAAAAATCAATAGAAAATGTAAATAAAGTTTTAGTGTTCGGTAGCCAGAAAATGGCCTCTCAGAGATTTTAAAATCAAAATTTGTTCTAGACTGAATCCAGAAAAGGGCTTCCCAGATCTTTTGAAAATAAGAAAAGTGAATTATAGCTTCACAATTTATCCAACAATTTGTAAAACAAAACGTGTTCAGTAAGACTTGTATTAGAACAATTTAGTATAATTCTGTTACCCTCACTCCTGAAAAAAATTCTCGATCCGCATCTTAGGGCAATGTGAAGATCAAAAGCACGCCCCCATTAATCTAAAATCTTGCATCCGCCTATGATCTGAATGCTGTTGGTTTGTTTATTGTTATTTAACTTCCCACTCAAGAATATTTCACTCATATGGAGACGTCACCAAATGCCGGTGAAGGTCTACAAATTTTGGCCTATGCTCGACACTAACGGTAATTGAGCGTGAGGGTTCTTTAACGTGCCGACACCTACTGTGACACATGACCTCCAGTTTTTACTGTCTCATCCGAAAGACAGGAAACCAACTCGAACTCACGACCTCACGGATCCAGAGTCGAGCGCGCTGCCGACTGAGCCAGGCCGGCTCCTGTTTATACAGAGAGGTAGGTCTATAGTCTATAATACTTATAATACCTAGATCAGGTATTTTCGTTAGTCAGAGTTATCTCCCATGTCAGCAGGTATCGATTGTAATGTCATTTGTTTGTGCGTAAAATGAGAAAAGTTATCTATTGTGACATCATATGTTTCTGTGAAAACGACGTTTTATTCTCACGTAAAGCTATGACGTCACAATCGATACCTGCTGACATGGGAGATAACTCTGACTAACGAGAAGACAGATATTGATGTTATTGATATTTCTTTTTGTAAAGATGTAAAATTCGTTCATGAAGCTGTATAATGTTCAAGGGTCCCACAAGAAACTAACATACACCGTATTTCGCCAGCTGACAGTCTTCGACGATCGCATATTGGTAAAGGCAAACAGATAGGTCTACGATGTTGGATCTTGGACAAAACGCATTCTACTGAGTTGCGGTGTCGTATAATAATCGGTCCGGACTCAAAATGTGTCCGATCGGGCCTTGGTCCGGGTCTCAATAATTATCTGTTCCCCCGTATAAGAATCGGCCCGGCAAGATAATGTGTCCCCCTCAAATTTTTGAAAGAAGAGAAGAAAGTTAAATAGGGTGAAATATTATTCATCATAGACCTAAATGTACTGTATACAGGAAAATATTCGCCCCAGTTTAATTTTTGCCCTTTCCGCTTTCAACGACAGTGGGCGAATATAACACTGGGCGAATTCAAAACAGTTATTCTTTTCCAATAATTGCAGAGAGAGTTAATTATATATTTCATTTTAAACAACACGCAACATTATTAAAAAAACAAAAAACTTTAATGTAATTATGAAGTAGACAGGCGCAAGTATTAACTGTTAAATAAAAAATCGCAATGAAATAAAATCATACTATAAACTGGAATTGTAACAAGTCTTGTCGAATTTAAAACGGGGCGAAACTGTTTGCAAATGCTGTAGGGCGAAAGTAACAAGGGGCGAAAATAACCCTGTATATAGTTTATTATGAACGCTGTATTCTAATGAAAGTACTGAGGGTTTTAAAAACCATAAGATATACCAAGCGTTATCAATTTTCCAAAATATATCGGATGTTTTTATATAATGACATCTGTTTTTGGTATATTGTTATATATGAGAGAGTAAAATCCGAGGTCCCGTGTCACTGTAGGTGTCGGCACGCTAAAGAACTCTTACTCCTCATAGGCCGTAAGTACCGAGCATTGGTCAAAACTGGAAGCCTTTCACCGGCATTTGGTGACGTCTCCATATGAATGAAAGTTTCTTGAATGGGACGTTAAACAACAACAAACAAACAATTATAATAGAGAAGAATTGATAGTTCGTGGTAGGTAGTATACCTGAGACACGATAAGGGCAATAGACAGGAAAAACTTCCGCAGAAAACAAAACATTCGATACGATTACAGACGTCCGCAACCCAGAGCTGTTTCCTATGGGGCGCCATTTTACTTTTTAATACCAGTAAGTGATATCACTCTCTCGAATAGGTAATATCACTTATTCGAATAGGTGATATTACTTATTCGAATAGGTGATATTACTTATGTGAATAGGTGATATCACTTTTATAAATTCTTAAGAGAAATAACTTATACGAATGAGTGATATCACTTATTCGAATGAATGACATCACCTATTCGAATGAAAGATATCCCCTATTCAAATGAATGAGTGATATCACCTACTCGAATAAGTGATATCACTTATTTGACTAAGTGATATCACCTAAATCGAATAGGTGATATCACTTATGAATCAATGCAACTGATTGCTCCCAACACAAAAATAAGATATATTCCTGGGTCTAACAAAAATATGACTTGTGTCATCTTGGGCATTATAAATAATTTATTTTTTTGTTTCCTTACATTTGGCACTTTTAAAACAATTTTGTGCATAAATCGGGCCCTAGTTCAAAATGGCAGGAGTCGGCGGTATGGTTTTGGCAGCTCTGTCTGCTTTGAATGCTGAACTACATCCAAATCCTACAATAGACACGGGGGTGATTCCGATTCTGCAGCGCTTTGTTCTTCCATAGATATAGGCCTAGTGATATTCACTGCAGATCTACATTTATGGAAGAAATGAGGAACATAAGGTTTTTAGTGTTTCCAAATTTGAATAAGTGATATCACTTATTCGAATGAGTGATATCAATAATTCGTTTTGTAAAGTGATATCACCTATTCGAATAGGTGATATCACCTATATAAACGTATAAAGTGATATCTCCTATTTGAAAGAGTGATATCACATATTCGAAAGAGTGATATCACTTATACGAATAGGTGATATCACTTATTCGTTTTTATAAGTGATATCACTTATTTGTATAAGTGATATCTCTCTTTCGAATAGGTTATATCACTCTTTCAAATAGGAGATATCACTTATTCGAATAGGTGATATCACTTATTCGGTATTCCAATGGGTGATATCCCCCATTCGAATAGGTGATATCACTTATTGAATAAGTGATATCACCTATTCGAGAAAGTGATATTACTAACTGGTATTAAAAAGTAAAATGGCACCCATAAGAAACAGCTCTAGGTTGCGGACGTCTGTAATCGTATCGAATGCTTTGTTTTCTACGGAAGTTTCTGCTGTAGTTGTGTGCTGTTTTCTATATCTTTTGAACTGAAATTTAATTTGATTAAAATTCAGTTTAAACGATGTGTGAAAGTAAAAATCAATCTTAATTATATGTGAATGTGCATCGCCAAGATACAAATAAGACATTTAGTTAGCAAAATAGATTATTTATTTACCTTTTTCATTTGATATAATTTTGCATGGTGACGCTTAAATATGAAACAAAACTTACTTTGAGACCTAAGTTTATATTCCAGAATTTGAATAAAAGTAGGGAAACTAATAATAACATCCACTCAAATATTAAAAACGTGTGATAGCAACTATGACAAAACAACACAATGGGTTTTAGTTTTAAATCAGCCTGTCAACAGGTGATATGAAAGCTATTGTCCTGCATGCTCCCGTAAATGTAATCCCACCATACTCTGAAAGCTTTATTAATATATTACCACATTGCAAAGTGGTAGCCAATTTATTTTCAGTAGAAATGGAATAACATTCATGTATTGAACACTTAATTGGGGTATTTGTGTTAGAAAATGAATTCTAGAGATTTTACCCACGTGATATTTTCACCCTTTAAAGAAATGAAGCATTAAAAAACAGCGATATATAAAGCCTGCCCTCTCGATTGAATAAACACCACTAAAATATAGGTACCACGTTTAAAATAATTGGGAATTGATGATTAAGATCTGTCAAATTTGTAATTCTTTTCATTAATTTCAGTTTTTAATTTCCATGACAATGATACTATGCTACCCGGACCGAAAATTATAGACGGAGGCCGGACCGAAAATGTTAACATTATCGGTCCGGACGGACACATTTCGAGGCCGGATCGATTATAATACGACACCGGCAAGACATGTAATAACCCAAGAGACCTTAAGATTCAGCAGACGGAGATGTATGGGGTGTGTCCAGAGTTAAGTCCGACACATCGCACAGGCGAACAACCTGGCGAGACGGAAGGGGTGGGTGGTGGTACAGAAGAATGACAATAGTTATCACTAATTCGAATAATTGCAGCGCCCTCTTCCGGTCAAAGTCCTCCAGAGGAATGAAGTGATCATAGTGAGCGGAATATAACGACTAAATTATTCGGACTAAGTTATCACAACCTCCAATGGGTCAGATGAAGACAGTGAGCATAACAGAGTGAGTGTCGAACCAAGGACAGTGGTGAGCATAGGACACGAGAACAGGAATAGTAAGACCAAGTGACCATCAGCAGGAATAAGGAAAGCTTGAGAGGAATTTGAAGAAAGCTGTATAGAACACAGTATAGTGCCTTGCCTGACAATGTGGACAGACAGATCAAGGGCATATGAGCAGTTATTTACAACATAAGGAAGATGATGTTTGGTGAGAAGAACATTCGTAGGAAGAGATGTATTTTTTAGGAAGAAGAATAGAGTAGCATTACAAGTGGTAAAGGAAGCACTACATGGATTAAGGGAATGTTTAAGGACCAAATCGAAAAAAATTGCGGATAGCAGAAAAAAAAGTTGGAAGAGAAGCAAAGAGAGGGGGATATATTTACATCAAATCCATTTCAATTCGAGTCAAGACTGCTTGACTAAAGGGCATCAGGACGTCTGATCTGTGGCAGAGAGGAGGAGGAAGAACATCCGAAGAATGCACATAGTGACGACAGTGTAGATGTGAAGCTTAAAAAACTTTATTCACCCATTGAAGAATTTGACATGGAAGAACCAAGGTTAGGGGAAGCAAAATATGTGTTGTAAAGAAGTGTGGTGCAGGGTCTGCACCAGGTCAGAACATATAAAAACTCCCAACGATTGACGAAAGAGATTGTAGAAATCTTTTCGAGTGATTTGAAGAAGAAGAAAGTTAGTAGCAGACAGTTGGTTTAGAGCAGAAATATATTTTATTCCAAGAGCAAAAAAAAAAGAAGTACCAATCGATAATCAAAACTCAAGTCTATCATAACACGACGAATTAGATGTGTAAATGGGCTCAACATGAAGAACAATTGCGAATAACAAACGGGATAAGACCAGGTGTCCGGAAAGAGTTGCGTCTTCTGCTGGCATTCCACATTCCATGGAAACCTTACTAGTCAAATTCGGTGAAAAGGTCAAGTTTGGTGATAAGGTCAAGTTCGGTGAAAAGCACGATTGGTGAAAGGGAGTCACTGTCTGTGACCGTGCTCCAGAGTACTATATGATATATCTGAGAGGGGGACTTTATTATGTTTAACAAGATCCCCGTACCGACCATAAAACTTCTTAAACCATAACTCCAAACATTCAACAACGTAATCTTGTGTAAGTAGTTTATTGGCTAGTCGTTTTGCTTTCAGAATAAAACATAAGAAGAGCATGCCTTGGCATAACGTATAAGTTGTGAAATGAAATCGCCATAGGCAGGAGAGGATGGAATATTACTACTTAGAAACAGGGAGTTCGTGATATGGAAATTGAAATCGTCTCGTTTGTCACAAAGGGATGTGTGAAGTTGAGCGTCCTTTCCAATCGACAGGAGTAAATCGAAGTAAGAAGTAGATTTGTTGCTCTCTGTCGTCTCATTGATCTCTAGCTCAACAGGATACATCAGGCCGAGGTAATTCTGAAATTCTGAATTATTTATGGACAGAACATCGTCGATATACCTGTAAGTAAAATTGAACCGATTTGCTAACTGTTTGTTTCCTTTGGAGAAAAGAGACTTTATAAATTCCGCTTCATATGAATACAAAAAGATGTCAGCCAAGAGAAGTGCACAATTGGTACCCATTGGAATACCGACAATCTGCTGGAAAATTTTCCCGCAAAAACCACGAAGAAGTTGTCTAATAGAAACTCCAGCATCTTGATAATATCGTCTTCAGTGTACTTCTTGTTGGAACCAGAGTGTTCTTTCACAAAATAAGGTTCTTCATGACCTAACACTTAATATTTATATCTGCGATTTCCATTTTTGTATACAAAAGAGTTTTGTATAATAGATGCTAATCTGTTTTTGATTTTTTGATGAGGTATTGTTGTGTAAAGGGTCGAAAAATCAAAAGACTTGATGCTTGTAATATGTTTGAAGTTTGGAAATTTTAAATGTTCCAACAATTCTTTTGAACTCTTTAGGATGCACATCTGATTGTCTCTGCTTCTTGAGTAGGCTGTTATACAGTACTTCTGAAGACTATATATATATATATATATATATATATATATATATATATATATATATATATATATATATATATATATATATATATATATATATATATATATATATATATATATATATGGCAATTCAAGATCCGTGTCACTTGTGGGTATTCCAAACGGAGCGAGAACGGATTTATTGTTATCTAATATTTCAGAGGTAGAGAAGTCGGATAGAGAGTATGTAGGGTTTTCAGGAAGTGTGGTGACTTTAAGTTCCTCTTGTAGAATGCTGAAGTAATATCGCCTGCAGACAAATGTGAAGTTGTTAGATGCTTTGTCATCAGGAACGATGATACAATTTCATGGAGATGGGAATGTTTTCTGACAAAATCGGGGTCACGAAAAATTGAATTGTGTTTTGTGTTGACAGAATGTTTAAGTCGTCGAATTCTTCGTTTAAGAACATTACTGATCGACTTAATACACTTTGAAAGAGTATCAAGTACGACATCTTCTTTCTTATCCCAGCGTATGGCGTACTCTTCGCATGCGTCCATAATAAATACAAAGTTTTGGCGTCATGTAACCGTGACAGGTTCCCTATATTTTGGGCCTTTGCATAAAAGATCTCTCAGTTTTCTGTTGCGCACAATGTTGAAATCACCTGTCACAACATGGCCACATTGAGCGTACATATGATGAGTATCATGATGTGTAAAGCATACCAGAGTTCTTAGTCAGAGTTGCCTTTTCGTTGGCGGTTGTTGAGACGTCTGTACCAATTGTGACGAGGATACACTCCTCACTTGTTTCATTGGACTTGACTGTGGACTCACGGCGGGTGTGACCGGTCGACAGGGGATGCTTACTCCTCCATGGCACCTGATCCCACCTCTTGGTTTCCAGAGGTCCGTGTTTGTCCATTTTTACCGGATTTGTATCTATGTCCTGGACATTCTATTGATTAATACTTTGGTATCTGAAATTTTTATCATATGACATGCCAGAGAAAACAAAGGAGATTTGGTGATGTTGTGGCTATATTTAGCAAATGCTTATAGTCTTGTTTGCGATTGCATATACTCTTTTTCACTAAATGAAATTGTGAGTTGTCTGTTAGATAGCAGTTGTTGAGTTGCCTGTACCAATTGTAACGATTATTTCTTCCTCGCCGTTTTCTTTTGAATTTAACTTTGGAACTCACGGCGGGTGCGACAGGTTAACAGGAGATGCCTACTCTTCCAAAGACCTGACCCCACTTCTGGAATTCCAGGGGTCCGTGTTTGTCCAATATCACCAGATTTGTATATATGCATCTTGGGAATCCTGAAGATTTATACCTTGGTATCTGTCATTTTATACTATGAATCAATTCCTCACAAAGTTAATTGTTTGACTCAGGAGAGATAACATTTACCAGCAAAGATCGGAATACTGCCGTAAGTTTACTTCGATAAGTTGAAAATTAGATTCAGTGTGAACAACTTTTTATTTTTTTTTTTACAAAGTGGCAAAGACTAAAGATGGGAATTTTAGCAGGTTGCAAAATAACAGTCAGTCTTTTTCAGCAGCAATGAACTTGGTTGTGAAATCAGTGGATATAATTGGTCGAGACTAGTTCATGTCACCAGGTGTTAGATAACCGCCGACACGAACAATCTTTGATGATATGATACTTACAACAAAGTCGGTGGTAGAGGGTCGTTCGACATTGGAAGACATACGGGCATATGATGAGATGGACGAGAATGAAATTCAAACCATAAAAGTATATGAGAGAAGGAAGATGAAGGAAAAAAGATTCAAAATAGGGGAAGAAGTTTTTGAGAAGCCAAGTTAGCACCCGAGTAAGTGGTACAACGATTCGTTGGTGGTAAAAAGAAAACATCATATGGAGGAAGAATCAGCTGGCATCTACATGACAAATTAAAGGCCTGGGTTTTCCAATATGATGTTATGCATCGCATGCATCCCATTACTTTGATATCATATCTGTAATGTTTATGACCATTGTTGGTTTAGACGGCACCAATGTCAGCAGAGGAAACCATGGAAAAGATTACAAGTATTGGACTCTACGGTACGTCTGCAAAACTGTCTCTAACATGAAGCTCCTGGAGGGTAGAGTTCAAGGTCAATAAAGTGTGGTAAATCATTACTTTCAGAACAAGTGAAGATGCAAAAATGAAGGAAGCAAAAGTGGATGTCAAATCGGGAAGGAAGTTGAAGGCTCATGAAGCAGTAACAATAAACACAGGGGCAAGACTACGATATAAATATATGTAAGGGACGATATAACAGGCACACAAGGTTTGTTTGTTGAAAATTGCAGTGTGGAAGAATGGGAACTAGAGAAGGCAACTTGATTAGATACAGAATGAAATAAATGCAATGCAGGAGGAATACAGACTAGTCAAAGTAGTGACTATGGATAAGTGAGGCAACTGGGAATGGATAAGAAATAGACATTTATCATGGAGTTATATTATGTTGACGAAGGAGCAGATATTGTGTGTTTCTCCTGAAATAAGTGTATGATGTTCTTTCGGGTCCAACCGATTTTTGGTTCTGGGGAGTGATTGAAGAGCATGCGCGTACTCTTCAGAGGCCGTGCCAACTTTTAACAAATACTCCCAGCATGTAAATTAGCTTCAACAGATTGAAGGTCACATGCCGCCAAGACAGAGTACTTGCCGTGATCAGCAATGGATTGGAGAGAGCAAGGAAGAACAAACGAGATGTGCATGTGCACAAAGGTTTAAAGTTGATCAACTTTGTGTGGATGGGCAAGACAGCGACAAGCGGTGCAAAAGCAGGAGGAAATATGTCGCCAGTAGTATATTGTTCGATACGAGCCGATTTTGGAAGACGGTCAACATTTTCACAAAAAATATAATTGACAACAAATAGACATGATATTTTAACGTGGTCAACTTCTACTAGACAGATAGCCCTGGTAAAGTTGATAGTACCCTTTGGGGAGCGAATGGAGGAGGCACTCGTAAGGAAGAAACTCGGTGGAATGTCTTGGTGTCTGTCAGTGGACGTAGAATGCTGAGTATTTGTTGTTCAAACCTGGTGGAGAACTCCACGCATGTTGTGGATAACAGGAGCAGAGCGGCCGTAAGATAGTTGCAGCATGATGGAGGGCGACTGAGAGGGAACCTATGTGGATTTGGAGGAATCGTGAGGAGAAGTTGAAACTTGGTAGCATTCAGTGAATTATGTAATTTGATATAAGTGATAATACTCACACAGGAAAGTAACAAGATTCATATTCATATGCTAGAAGACGCCTTTTAATTTCAGGTTGAGTCCGATTAGCTCAGCTTGTGTCCCTCCAGATGGTGTTGTGGAAAGTGCCCCCTCCCAAAATCATTTATTTTTGAGTTACGTAGTCACAAGGATTTAATTGGGTAGTCAGGGTTTTGTTTGTTTGTTTGTTCGGTTAGTGTTTTACACGCAATTTTATGTTTCTACGAGGATTCGTTCCTCACGTATTTCATTTTAATTTGACTATGGTCTCACGGCGGTTGTGACCGATCGACAGGGGATGCTTACTCCTCCATGTCACCCGATCCCAATTCTTGATTTCAAGAGGTCCGTGCTTGTCCATTTTTTACCATATTTGTACTACATCCTGGACAACCTAGTGATTTTACCTTGGTATCTGAGACTTTTTATATTTAGGGATTTTTTACCTGCACATAAAATTAACCCGCGCCATGGACTGATGTCGAATGTTTTTTTACCGTCTGCCACACTTACCATAACACTCGGTGTACTTTACTTGGGTCAAGAATCCCACTCCCAAGATTAAGTCCGAATTTGAAACTGGAGCCTCATGATAACCAGGCGAACGCTACCTCTATTACTCACCAGTGCGTGATGCGACCATACTCGGCCTATTTTATCATGAAACACTAGCTATAATAGCCTACATAATGGAATTGACCTGAAGTCGGATATATTTTAAACGGACATTAATTGTGGTTTTTTTTGTCAAAAATTGTCTTTCCTTTTTTTTCTTAGACTGATATAATATGACAACAACAAAAAAGAGATATACACAGGCCTATATTCCTATATATTTTGGGAAAATGCTTGAAAAACCCTGTTTTGACACTTTTTCAATTCCATTTGATTAACTCAACCTTACTATTTGTATATGAATACTACACTTGACCTTATTTTCACAAAATATATAGGAATATAAGATATTTATGCCTGTGTATAGCTCTTATTTGTTAAAGTACATCAAGCGCAAGTAGTAAATATAGTATTTGCCGTTTTAGTATTTATTCCCTATTTTCTGATAAAATTCAAGATGGTGGCAGCGACCGGTAATCTGCAGATTAGATAGAGAATGGCAATACAGAAATTAACTAGCTGAATCTTGGACAAGGGTCAGCAGGTGAAATCAATAAAGGAACTCTCCCTTCAACAAAGACAATTTCACTCGAAAATGAGGCTATGATTCCTTGCCTGCTTATTCCGAAATTCGGCACGATTTTAAGTTACTTGCAGATTTTTACCAAAACAAGCAAGTTAAAAACCAAGGCAGACTTTCGGCGAATGCTACCAGATGCCACATCCATAACATGTTTCAAAAAGACAGAAAGAAAAGATCGCATAAAAGATTTTCAAACTTTTGTTTTAAAAAAAAAAACATTTCAATTTTAAATTAGACGACAATGTCGCCTCAGCAATCCTGGGTCTTGCTACAAAGATGAGAAAACTCCGCCTAGATGTTGACTTGGTGGTCAGCGCGCTGTAGACTCGCAAACGAGAAGACCTCAGGCCGGGTTCGATTCCCAGGTGTGGGATCAATACAGAGACGACTTAGAAAAGGAAACTGTTGGAGACTTTTTTGTCGCACAAATTTATTCCTATAACAATACTTGTAATACCAGTGGCGTAGGAAGCAAATCTTTGAAATTTGGAAGCCCGTAGACGCATTTTTCTGCATCCAGACACGAAAATACGCCTGTCTATACGCTAATAAATCACATTGATTATCTTTCTCAAAAGAAAATTGGGTCAGCCCCCCCCCCCCAAGTTATTTTCAGTCGGGGCAGACTGATTCGGTCTAGAATCCCCCAGGCATTGAATTATGACCTATTTATCGTTAAAATATTTCGTTGATAGATTAATTTGGATGTCCGATGAGGTATTCTATAGCATCCAGCTCTAGGAAGCTCTTTTCTGGATTCCATACGTGTTGATAATATATAAAAAAATATATGCATGTGAAATAAATGGGGAGGGGGGGCTGCCCCCCTCCGTGTCTCTTCCGTGAAAAAAGACTGCAGACGAAATAGGCCCACTAAGTTAAAAAAGTTGCATATATTTTAGATATGTTGCTGCCTCCTGTTCCTACGCCTATTAATACAAAAAATGATAAAGGTATGTATAATATATTTTTTATCATTAAAACTAGTAGTAATAGTAGCAGACGCGTTTCATTAAAATCCGGAAACACCGTCCCATCTTCAGACTTGTTGGTTCTGACAAATAGAACTCTCCATGTCTCTTCCGTAAAAAAGATTGCAGACGAAGTAGGCCTTCTAAGTTCAAAAAGTTGAATATGTTTTAGATATGTTGCATTATCTTAAAGGTAACTATAATATTTGGGTACTCGTGTCATTTCGGAAAACCAATGAATTTTCCTAAATTCATGTATATATGTTTGAGCGAATTCATCACTTGTACCTGAACTCTAAAAAAATTACAAAGCACAAAAGAATTCGACATTGTTAATAGATTTAATTCAAATTATTTAACGTAACAATGAATATTTACCGGTAGTGGCTATGCTAGTTCAGTGAGAACCACCCTTGGAAAGGTTGGGGGGGGGGGGCTTGCAGGGCTCTCACACCTTATTCATAGGCATAGGAACCAGGGGGGGGGGGGGGCGCCCCCCTTTTTCACATACAAATTTTTTTTTATATGAACATCACATCTGCAATCCAGAAAAAGGCTTACCAGAGCTTTTAATTAAATAAAGTTTTCGCGCCTCTCTACACTCGGTAAAAACAATTATATGCTCTTTCTTTCCTCTAACTCAAAATTCTGGATCCAACCAAGCTTTGTCTTTGTCTTGGATTTTATGGACTTGGACTACTGACTTTGCATTATGTGTTGTGTTTTTTGCTCCTCGCTATACTCAGCGAATAAATTTTAAATTTACACCTACTCCAACTTTGGATCCTCAGTCTCATTTTTATGATGTTTGCATAGCATCAGAAATAGGTGTCATTTTTTGTCACCAAATTAAAAACAAATTTTCCAAAATTTGTCACCGACTTAAAAACAAGTTTCCCCAAAAATTTCGCGCCTCACTCTGCTCCGCGAATAAATTTACTCCAACTTTGAATCCTCAGTCTGCTTTTGATGATGTTTGCATTGCATCACAAATAAGTATAATTTTATGTCACCAATTAAAAACAAATTTCCCAAACATTTTTGTGCCTCCCTCCACTGGGCGAATAAATTTTAAATTTACACCTATTCCAACTTTGAAACCTCAGTCTGCTTTTGATGATATATGCATTGCATCACAAATAGGTATGATTTTATGTCACTGAATTTAAAACAAATTTCCCCTAAAATTTTGCACCTTGCTCCGTGAATAAATTAATGTTACTCCCAACTTTAAATCCTCAGTCTGCTTTTGATGATGTTTGCATTGCATCACAAATAGGTATAATTTTATGTTACCAGTTAAAAACAAATTTCCCAAAATTTTCTGTGCCTCGCTCTGCTCAGTGAACAAATTTTATATTTACACTACTCAAACTTTGAATTATCAGTCTGCTTTTCATGATGTATGCACTGCATCACAATTAGGTATAATTTTATGTCACCAGTCTGAAAACACCCCCCTGTTAAATTTTTTCTACATCTACCACTGTTGTATGTATTAATTGCATAATCAAAAGGCACATGAGATTTTTTTCCTGGGAAAACCACTTTCAAAAGAAAAAAAAATTGCCCCCCACACCTTTTGATTTGCTTTCTATGGCACTGTTATTAATATAAGCTATTTTGAGAATGAGGCCAAGATTAGACAGATTGGAAAATGCAGAAAACTTAAAAGCCTAAAAGAAACTTCAATTTTTTTTTTTTTTTTTAATAAACACTGGAATCTCACATGTCTTGAGAGACCATCCCATCTCAGGCATCTGCCAATGAAATGTGGTCTCTCAAAAGGGATTTTATTTAAGGACTATCAGACAAAGTGGTTTTCAAACTGTGGCCTCTCAAGGCCAAGGTGGTCTTTCATAAGATATGGCATTTCCGAGATACAAAAATGGTTCAGAAAATACAGTACTGGTAGGGTACCAGTAACCGGCTAGGACCAGTAGCCGGCTGTTGCATAATTTTGGCTAATTTAGACAAATTTTTTTAGAATTTTTTAGATAATTCACAAAATCATGAATAATTATCTCGAACAGAAGAAAAAAAATATTGTCGGACATATAGGCCTACTAAAGACGAAATAATACCATAGCCGACTACTGGTCCGAGTCGGCTACTGATCCTCTCCCAGTACACTGATCATGTGACTATGAGAAAATTTAGAGCACTTTTGTCACGGTAAATACAAAGTAATCATGGTGAGGAGATGGAATCAAAAGAAATAAAAAAGCAATTGCTGATGTGTGGTGCGACGTTGTAAATCAGATTCAAGAGAGAAAATTAAGCTACATAAATACGCATTTCATTTAAACAATTTCCCAGTAAAAATATGAACCTACAACTGAAGCAATTAAATCCGTCATTAACACTGATGTTAACTTTGAGGCAAGCCAGGAGTATACACCTAGCCAACAACTCTTAGATACAGGAAAATGTTTTTGAGTTAAAATATTGATTGTAGGAACTTTTGTATTAATCCGAACTTTATCATTTCATTAGCTAACATGAGCACTACTATAGGTATCTGCCATTTTGTCCAAAATATGCCTTAAATTTTGTCACATGGGGATGAAAATCACATGACAAGGAGGGGTCTGTCGATGGTTCTTGGAAACGGCTTATTAAGAATTGTCTTTCAAGACAGGTTTCACTGTCTTCCTAGAGAGTAATTTTTCCAGAAGCTGCTTGGTCTATGATAACTTTACCATATGTAGCAGTGAAAATTCATCCAATCAGATATCTTCCGAGACTGAGCTCCATGTGAACCTAAAGTCTTTTTTATTTTACAGCTGGAGTTTTTATTGTGCTGTTGGCATTACTAATTGAAAATGTTCACAGCAAATCATCAAAACTGCAGGTAAGGTACATGTACATCAGAAATATTCAAGAAATTTTACTTATCTCTATTTATCATTATTATTCTTTTACCATAAACTGAATTTTGTGAGTTTGTCGTACCCAAAAACCAGGACAAGTTTCTGAAAGTAAACATTATGTCACTACATGTCCTGTATAGTTGCCAAAGAAAATATTGCAAAATTAAATATCTGTGAATTTAATACCTTAAATTATACTTATGAGGTATCAGAAAGACAATACATTAACAATTAAAATTATAAAAGTTATTTCCAATCAAAATGTATTCACGTATAACCAGACATCATATACAGGACTCACAAATTGTTTATAATCTTTACTTCAACACTTGTTACACTTCTGTTTTTAGAAACAGCCTTGTGCAAAATTTAATAACCTTAAATAAGTTTCAGAAAAACATGAAATTTTCTCCTCGTGAAATTCAACAAGTATACACTATATTGTCACCGTAGTGAACACATGGCAATTTGAAAAACAATGTACGCAAAACAGTTTTACGTCTTTTCATGTTACATCATACTTAAACTAACTTTGAATTGTTTGTGGTGTAAAACACTATATATAACATGAAAAACAAAAGAAAAAACATGTACAGTAAAACCTCATAATATTGCCATCATTTCTGCAGCCCAAATTTGGCATTATAAAGGGGGGTCGGGGATAGGTTGAGGGAAAACCTTAAAGGGGCATTAGCTGTGTTTATATATAAAAAATATTTCAATTTTTTTTCTAGTTTTGATTTTTGATTTTTTGTTTTACGCCATATTCAACAATCTTTCAGTCATATGATGGCGTCCAGTTTTTATTGGTGGAAGAGAAACCCCCGGTTACCCGGGTAAAGACCACCGACCTTCCGCAAGAAAACTGGCAAACTTTCCCACTTAATTTGAAATGACCCCAGCGGGATTTGAACCAAAGGTGAGAGGCCTTGTGATTTAAAGCTCAATGCTCTAACCACTCGGCCACGGAGGCCCCTTTTTTTTCTAGTTTTACCACCTTACTTGAAGTATAAAAACAGATAAGAACTATATACACAGGCATAAAAAATATTATATTCCAATATATTTTGTGAAAATAAGGTCCAGTGCAGTATTCATATAAAAATCAGTATTGTTGACTTAATCAATTGCAAATGAAAAAGTGCCAAATCTGGATTTCTCAAGCAATTTTCACAAAATATACATTGTATAGGAATTTAAGAATTTTTATGCCTGTGTTTATCTCTTTCTTGTTATTGTATATCAATCTTAGTAGTAAAAAAGAAAATGAAAAATTTTGACAAAAACACAGCTAGTGCCCCTTTAATTGAAATTGTAGGAAAAAATGGACTTTCAAAAATTGTGGCGTAAAGCAAGGTGGCAAATGAAACGAGGGACATTATTAAAGAGGTTGTACTGTATACATATAACTTGTACAAAATGTATTGATATAGCATCAATAGCACACTGAATTAATTTTGAATGAAATAATATAATTTTTTTTCCCAGAAGATGGAGAGAAAGAAAAAATTGATGAAAATGCTGGATGAATTTGAATCAATGAGTGGAAAGAACAAGGATTCTAAAAGTCTTGGTGAACAGTTTGGTATGGGCGAAAATCATCATATGTTGTTGTGATATTCTCGATTTCCAAAATACAGAGTAACCTCTCATTTGCAACAGTTGTCTTTCTTTAGAGCAGGTATTTTGTATTGCACAAACTGGAGGAAGAAAAACTGCTTTTTATTTTTGCTTTTAAAATTGGACAGCCTGATGAACCCAGTATAACTTAAAAACTTGAAAATTAACATATGGGGTCAGTAAATTTTATATAAGGAATTTTTTTTAGCAGAAAAATAAAAATTTTCCCACATACGTCTTTACAAGATACCCATCATAAAGAGGAGATAACTCAGCAAATGGGGAGATAAATCCTAGTTGTAATCTGCAAATACCTAATACATTTTACACAAAATTCCTTTTTCTATTCTTTTCAAATTATTGAAACTGGTAACAAAATTTCATAACTGAAATAATAGAAGAGCACCTTGGAATGTAAAATTAAATCAGACACTACAAAGAACATTCATCGTACTTTTGTCATTTTAGCAACCAGTCGTTCAAATAAGAATATTTTACTGATATAAGTGAAAAACAAAAAAGTGTATCCTATATCTTTCTATCAGATAGTCTAATTTGTTTGATCTGACTTCAGTTTATCAAAATAAGTTTTTGTATGATAATCTCTGTTACAATTATAACAGAAGTAAATTGGGTCACTTGAGGCTTCATTTAATCTGTGCTAATTTATGAAGCCGAAGAACTTCCATTGACTTCCTGGTTTTTTTTTTTATCCTATACATGCCGTACGATAATACCTGAAATACTTGGAAAGCATGCTTCAAGGTTTGATAAAACAAATGGTCCAATTATTTTACTTTAGTTTTTACAAGTAAAAATAAAATGGTTGCTTCATCATGCAGGCTGTGCTGTGTTTCATCTCTGTAGGGAATAAATGAATGGGAATATTTCAAACAGAGAGGAATTATTTAATCTTTTATGGGCATGACTATCCATGCATTTGTAAAAACAAGAATAACTTGTAAAAATATTAATTAATTTTCCAAGGTGTGAAAAACTTGTGAAATATTTAAATTCTAGTAAATTCCTTGAACATTAATATAAATTTTTGTTAGATTAGACGTTTAGGAGACCATTTCACATTTAAAACCAAACATCAGTTTAGTCCCTTGGGAATTTCTATAAATATGAATATTAGATAGTTATAGATCCTTACCTTAGAGACCACCTCCCTAAATCAGACCACTTCAAGTCTGTAAGTTAGGTGGTCTTAATAATAGTGAGGTTACTGGTAATTTTTGTAAAGAAAATGTATATAGTGAAACTTGTATATATATATATATATATATATATATATATATATATATATATATATATATATATATATATATATATATATATATATATATAAAGACGTCCTTAGGTATACAAGAAAACCGGTCTTTATAGGGAGGTGGTCTTTATATAGAGGTTGATTTGTACAGAAATTGTATTATTGGGAACAGCATTAAAATGGTCTTTAGTTTGTGACCAGGTGGTCTTTATATACAGGTGGTTACTGATAAAGCAGGTTTTACTGTACATGTAGTTCATCCCTGTTCTTTAATTCCAAAAAGTGATATTTTTGTGTTAATAACTTGGAGAGTTATAAAATATTTCTAAACTGACTAAAAATTTATATTATACTGGTCCTCTATTATACGTACCTAACCAACATCCCCTGCAGCCACATTTGGACTCACCCATTACAAAGAATAATAGAATCTACTCCTACCTTGAGGGTATGACAAAGGAAATCTCAATCCGAGGGTAAGATTCTTGAATGACGAACCCAAGGCTTGCCGAGGGTTCGTCATTCAAGAATCTTATCCCGAGGATTGAGATTCCTTTGTCATATCCTCAAGGTTAGGGTTGATTATTTTCCCCATCTTTTAAATACATGTAGGCCCCTATATGTAGATCTACGCATATAAAATCTGACATTATGCACTGCATTCTAGAAGCCACAGACACCATGTATCATTGAAATTGTATTGTGACTTCATAGCGCATGTAGCTTGTCAATACGCTAGGGGTTGACAAGTAAATCATTACCCATTAAAATGAAGGAAAAATCTGTAAACGATGGGAGAATAGTAAAAATCCACTGTCAGAATTCAGTAGTAACGTTAAGATTTAGTATAAAACTTTGGACAATAATTCTATATGCAATATTAACTTGATCATTCCTGAATTATGACAATAGACTGCACTATTCATTAATTTGGGTGAGTCTAAATGTGACCACAGGGGTTGTGAGTCAAGGATCAACATTGGTCTATACTTGGTAGAGTTACTGGCCTTTGAAAGCTTCATGATAGGAAGTTTTGGCATTTCATCAAGAAAAAAAACTTTGTATTTTTGTACTGGCAGATTTCAACAAAATGGCAATTCATATTGATTGAAATACTTCATAGATACTCCCTATAAATTCCAAAGCACTACTAAGTTTTAAAACTTCAATAGTCCACAACTTAAAGGGGCATAATTTTATAGCTGTATTTACCAAAACAACATTATTTTGATTTTTTCACCAAAAAAATGCAAAAATTCCCAATGTGGAGTTTCAAAATAAAGGATAAAGTATTTTCAAATAAATGTCTTAAATTAATTTTTTTCTGTTTTAGTAAATTTTAGTATATTTTCCCAATTTTTGGGACCATGGACCCAGAATTTAGGAGGTAGGAGAATCCCTGGTATATCAATCAAAGTAGTAAAAAAGGGGGAAAAAAAATTAAAAAAAAAAAAACCCAAAGCTAATGCCCCTTTAAACCTAGTGGCCGGTCCATGAAAATAAAACGTAAAAAGTAAAAATGAAAATAAAAAGTAAAAACTTCATCAGTTTTACATGATCAAAAACATCTAAAGGCTTACAGGTCCACCAAGATAAATGGGTAAAAATGTACAAACACAACACAGCAAAAGGCTTATAGGTCCACCAAGATAAACGGGTAAAAATTTACAATCACAATACAGCAAAAGGCTTATACAATCACAATACAGCAAAAGGCTTATAGGTCCACCAAGATAAATGGGTAAAAATTTACAAACACAATACAGCAAAAGGCTTATAGGTCCACCAAGATAAACGGGTAAAAATTTACAAACACAATACAGCAAAAGGCTTATAGGTCCACCAAGATAAACGGGTAAAAATTTACAATCACAATACAGCAAAAGGCTTATAGGTCCACCAAGATAAACGGGTAAAAATTTACAATCACAATACAGCAAAAGGCTTATAGGTCCACCAAGATAAACGGGTAAAAATTTACAATCACAATACAGCAAAAGGCTTATAGGTCCACCAAGATAAACGGGTAAAGATTTACAATCACAATACAGCAAAAGGCTTATAGGTCCACCAAGATAAACGCAAAAGGCTTATAGATTAAACGGGTAAAGATTTACAATCACAATAAAGCAAAAGGCTTGTAGGCCCACCAAGATAAACGGGTAAAGATTTACAATCACAATACAGCAAAAGGCTTGTAGGCCCACCAAGATAAACGGGTAAAAATTTACAATCACAATACAGCAAAAGGCTTATAGGTCCACCAAGATAGGTCCACCACAAAAGCATAAACTTGGGTAAAAAAGATTTACAATCACAATACAGCAAAAGGCTTGTAGGCCCACCAAGATAAACGGGTAAAGATTTACAATCACAATACAGCAAAAGGCTTATAGGTCCACCAAGATAAACGGGTAAAAATTTACAATCACAATACAGCAAAAGGCTTATAGGTCCACCAAGATAAACGGGTAAAAATTAACAATCACAATACAGCAAAAGGCTTATAGGTCCACCAAGATAAATGGGTAAAGATTTACAATCACAATACAGCAAAAGGCTTATAGGTCCACCAAGATAAACAGGTAAAAATTTACAAACACAATACAGCAAAAGGCTTATAGGTCCACCAAGATAAACGGGTAAAGATTTACAAACACAATACAGCAAAAGGCTTATAGGTCCACCAAGATAAACGGGTAAAGATTTACAATCACAATACAGCAAAAGGCTTGTAGGTCCACCAAGATAAATGGGTAAAAATTTACAATCACAATACAGCCAGGGATGACATGTACAGAGTATATAAACTACAAATACAAAGGTCGGTTTCTTAATATGGGTTAGAGAAAAAAATAGAAAAAATGCTCATCTCCAGACACCCTGAACTTCTCTCAATTTTTTATTAACTTTTATGGAACCATTTAAGAATTAAATTATTTCTCTGATAATTGGGACTTATAATGTTCACGGAAAGTTTTAGAGGCTACAACTTAAGATGTTATGGATATAATGTTCCAAAGAATTCCTGTTTTTTTACACAGGTACCAGATTGCTCGATACTACGGGAAAAAGGGTGAAGCTGAAGAGCGGAAAGAAGGTTTTTGAAATAAAATGTGCCCCGTCAGATCTACTGAAAACTAAGCTCAAGATGGTGAAGAGTTTTGTATGGGAAAGGAAGGGGAACACTGATGACAAGTTCTTACCTATTGTCGGAATTTCGGCAGCAGGGAAATTGTACTGGGCAGAAAAGGCAGATTGGCAGAGGTGGATCAAATTTAATGATCTGCTTACTTTTGAAAGTGCTGATGGAAAAGTTGGAAAGAGTAAAGAACAATTGGTTTATCTTTAACATCAAAGCCTTAATTGAACATTGGGTTTTCTCAGGTGTCAAACAAGTATTTTGTGTTTAGATTATGCAAATTATTGAATTCCATAACTTTTTAGGTTAGTACTGGTCCCAAAGTCCCCAAATTTACTCAATACTCAACTAGCATTTTAGGATGAAAAAGTAGGAACTGTTATTGCTCTCTTACAGTATTTGACCCAATAAGTGTCCATGTCCCCTTTAAGTGCCCCTCTCCCTTTAAGTGCCCCTCTCCCTTTAGATCAGATTTACTCACTTTATTTACACACAATTGAGTATCCTTTCTAGCTAGTTGACGGAGAGATGTGGACCAGAAAGAATATAAGTATAACAGTTTCTTTCTGTCCCTTAGGCAACAGAAGCTTGTTGATAGGTGTCCATGGTATTACTTACAACAACTTTACCACCATTCCTTAAAAAAATTAACTCTTTTATGTCACTTTGACTATTAATTGGTCATATTTTTCTGTAGCGCCCTGGGCACTTATTTGGTCAAATACGGTACTTGTAAAATTATTTTTTGTCTCAAAATTTTGAGACAATATAACTTGTAATATTGAGATCAGATGATAAATTGAGATATCTTAAAAATTGAGTTATTATCTTGAAATTTCAAGGATTATTATCTAAAAATTTCAAGTAATTTTCTAAAATGCTAATGTTATGTTATATTTAAAGTTGAGAACATTTTTCATTTTACATATATGACAGCAATAGGCTTCAGCATAAAAAAATGAAAGATATAATCTCTGAACCAATTATTTCGTTGGAAATCGATTATTGCTGCAGTACTCTTATTTATTAACTAATCATTGATGATGATTTTGCACCAAATATCCATCATTGATATAATATAGGTAATTTTGTACTTATCAGGTGGTTTGTTAGTAATTGATCTTGCACTATAAAGACTTGGAATTAAATTTCTCTACAACAGAATATAGGAATATCGGCTATTTTGTCACAGTCAGCATCTTCTCAGTTCACAAAGGTCACTGACAGCTGTGAATGGCTTTCTGTCATCACCAGAGACATTGTAGTTCACAAAGGTCAAAGCTTTGGAACTCTCTGAATTCTGTATCAGGAGCTGTGTAGAAATATGCCAGTTAACTGCAGTAGTTATTGATGATGTGCTTTAAATGCACAAATAGAAGAGGCACACATTCACAGAACATGCACACGGAACACACACATACATATAACATGCACACATACACAAAAAAAATGCACACATACATAAAACACACACACATATCCTACATAGAACACACAATTATACTAAGACACACATACACAGAACATGCACACATACACATAATTGCACAATTACACAGAACATACATAGAACACACACACATACATGGAACACACACACATACACAGAACATGCACACATACAAACATACATGAAAAACACACATACACAGAACACACAGTTATACTTAGAATACATGTACAATGAATATATAAACACATGCAGACACACATACACAGAACACACAAGTACATATACATTTTACAATTACACAGAACACACACATGCACATACATAGAACACATGCACATACACAGAACACACATACAAACATACATGAAAAACACACATACACAGAACAGTTATACTTAGAATACATGTACAAATTGTATATATAAACACATGCAGACACACATACACAGAACACACATGTACATACACATTTCACAATTACACAGAACACGCACATACACAGAACACACACATGCACAGAAAACATACATATATACACAAAACACATACACATAACATGGACAATTACACATGAGAACACATGCACATATAACACACCTACATAGAACACACAAATATACAGAACACACATACACACAAAGCACAAACACATACTTAGAACACACATACACAGAAGACACACAAACACACAGAACACACACAAATACATGTGCACATAACATGTGCAATTACACAGAACATACATGCATACATAGAACATACACAAATGCACATAACATACACGGAACAAACACAAACATACACACATACACAGAACAGACACAAAGATACACAGAACACACAAATATACACAGAACACACACAATACACACTAATACTGAACACACACAAATATACACACATACACAGAACACACACAAATATACACAGAACACACACAAATATACACACTAATACAGAACACACACAAATATACACAGAGCACAAACAGAAATACAATACAAATACATAGAACAGAAACAATATTACATGTACTTAGACAAGATACACATGTAGTCACCCATAAATACACACATACACAATACAAATGCCCACACCAAATATGAAAAGCAGTGGAAGTTGTGGGGTAATTACTATCTCTTCTATCCAGAAACAAATGCTGTTGTCATATCAGCAGTGCTTCAGACATTTATGAAATCTTAAATAAATCGGCAGATATAAAATTTATAGAACATTATTCTCTGGCATTAATATCAGTGTAAATAGAATAAAAATAAACAATATTAACAGTATATTAATTAATTTCCACTTAAAAAGCTCAAATAAACACCATATCAACCCCCCCACACTGTGACACACACACACACATACACACACCATGATATTTCTTTCAACATCAGACCCAATCTATGACTTACTGGTGTCAAGTATGCTATATACATTAAGTTCACCGACACCCTTGCGCTGGCAACTTTTGATCACTTAATTGTCACTTACTTAAAACTATATATGAAAGCCCTGTACAGATGCAGACATATAAATACTGGTATTTACATATAGACAGAGCATTGCGTGCACTTACAAATGATACAGAGAACGAATGCACACACACACACCACAGTAACACACACATACAGATACACACATACACACAGAAACATGCACACACACACACGGAGTAACATGCACACACACACACAGTAACAAACAAATGCACACACAGAGTAACGCACACGGTAACACACGGTAACACACTCGGTAACACACACAGTAACTTACATGCAGTAACACATACAGTAACACACACACTAACACACAGTCAGTTAAACTCTGATACACAGTGATACACACAGAGTAACAAGCACACATTGGCACACATGCAGTGAACATACTCACATACTGAGATTTAGAGGCAAAACTTTTATAATTTATTAGCATATTTTTAACTTTTTATATACAATAATCAATTTGTTTTTATGCACAGCTGATGTCAAGGTTGAGGAAGGGGGGAATCATTTTTGCATGTCAATCTGTTTTGTCAGTAAGTTCTTACTCAGATTTTTACAGACAAAAAAAATGCATGAATTTGAATAAATAAATGAATAAGCAGAAAAAGTTGCATAAATTTTATATCTTAACACATTCACTCCTAAAAAACAATGAACTCTTCTGTAAATCAATAACATAGACTAGTCCAAATGTTTCTTTAGGGGTGAATGAGTTGAATTGTGAGACTTAGTCGAATTATGATATCTGAAACTGCATGGTTTGTACTTTTATTTTCAGCATCAACAGCTTACTTTAAACTCTACATTCCCATGGGAAACTGTGAAGAGGAAACTGGATCCTATCGATGTAAAATCTTTGGGAACACAGAGTCCAGTGGAATTACAAAACTGGAAAAATTCTTCAAGTTCAAAGACGCTATTGACCGGAGCTGCTCTGGCAAGTTTTTGCTTAAGTTTATTTTTAAGCCATGTTAGCATCAGTTAAGGTGACCTGAAGCTATGTTGGTCCATTTTTGTGTATTAATTGTGTTTGTAAGTTTTCAAACATTTCCGTATCTTCTCTTAAAGGGGCATAAGCCGTGTTTACCCAAAAAATTATTTCAATTTTCTTTTACTTTTACTACTAGTAGGCCTACTTGAATTAAAATAACAAATAAGAGCTATACACTGAGGCATAACAAATATATTCCTAATATATTGTGTGAAAACAATGTCAGGTTCAGTGTGGTTTTCATAAACAAATAATGTAATTGACCCAATAAGCACATGTTCCTATAAGCGCTCCTCCCCTTTTTTTACATACAATCAACAATCCTGATTTTTGTAGCACCCTGGGTGCTTAATGGATCGAATATGGTAGTAAGGTTGAGTTGCAATTGAAAAAGTGCCAAACCTGAGTCACTCAAGCAATTTTTACAAAATATATAGGAGTTTAAGAATTTTTATGCCTCTGTATATCTATTTTTGTTATTGTATATCAATCTAGGTATGACTGTAAAAAAGGGAAAAAAATATTTGAATAAAAACACAGCTAATGCCGGTCTTTAAATTTTCCTGAAAACTTCTTCTAAAAACTTTGGGCATATTCTCCTCAAATGCAGTAAATAGCACATCTCGGGAAAGGATAACAAGAATATTGACAAATGTCCCTGTCCTTCCAGTTTCTTTCCATTTTTGCTTTGTCTGTGCTTTATCACCTAATTTTTGCTCAGCACAGGTTTGAGCCCCGCTGGGCTACATACAAATACAAGAACCGCAAGTCTTTTTCTCTGCCATGAATCTTGATTGGGTATACAATTTTAAAGCAAATAGAAGAATGATATTTTTCCCATATATGTCCTATAATAGAAATTATTTCACAATAAAATGGTAAATATGTATGAAATTCTGTTAACAATTTTAGCATCTTTGATATCTTATATTTAATTGAAACAGGTAAGAAAGGGAAAACAATAAGAAAAAATGATGCAAATCTGAAAGGTCAGAGTTCATCAATGGATGTACCAGCAAAGGCTGTTCGCAAGAATGCAGATGGGGTTGATGTTAATGCAACTGAAAAAAAATCAGAAGGTGGAATATCTATGCCGCTGTTGGGGTCACTTGTGGCAGTCATCATCGTCATTGTGGCAGTTATCATAATATTTTTGTATGTATAGTTGGTGTGGGCTTGTATATTTATACAGTGGAAACTTGACATGAAGACCACCGTACTTACTGACTCAAAATGGTCTGATTAGAGAGTGCTTTAAGAGAATGTATGGAATTACAAATGTTTAATACTCATGAAGAAATTTTCATGAAACTGAATAATTAGTCTTAAATGTGAGGTTGCCTCCTATGTGACATGGCCTCCTAAGTGAGGTGGTCTCCTAAGTGAGGTGAGGTATAGTCTCCTAAGTGAGGTGATCTTAAGGCAAAGTTCTACTGCATTTATGATTGTACCAGAACATGAAACAACTTTGTTTATAAGATTTAACACTGTAGACTCTGAGAGCTAAGAGCTGCACATCTTCTCTCTTCATGATGTGATCTTTGAGAGTCAAATATACTGCCCACCTCCTCTCCCCTGATGTTGTCTATGTGGGTCATATATACTGCACACCTCCTCTTCCCTGATGTGATCTATGTGGGTCATATATACTGCACACCTCCTCTTCCCTGGTGTGATCTATGTGGGTCATATATACTGCACACCTCCTCTTCCCTGATGTGATCTATGTGGGTCATATATACTGCCCACCTCCTCTCCCCTGATGTGATCTATGTGGGTCATATATACTGCCCACCTCTAACTTGATGTGATCTATGTGAGTCATATATACTGCACACCTCTCACTTGATGTGATCTATGTGAGTCATATATACTGCACACCTCTAACTTGATGTGATCTATGTGGGTCATATATACTGCACACCTCTAACTTGATGTGATCTATGTGGGTCATATATACTGCACACCTCTCACTTGATGTGATCTATGTGAGTCATATATACTGCACACCTCTAACTTGATGTGATCTATGTGAGTCATATATACTGCACACCTCTAACTTGATGTGATCTATGTGAGTCATATATACTGCACACCTCTCACTTGATGTGATCTATGTGAGTCATATATACTGCACACCTCTAACTTGATGTGATCTATGTTAGTCATATATACTGCACACCTCTAACTTGATGTGATCTATGTGGGTCATATATACTGCACACCTCTAACTTGATGTGATCTATGTGGGTCATATATACTGCCCACCTCTAACCTGATGTGATCTATGTGGGTCATATATACTGCACACCTCTAACTTGATGTGATCTATGTGGGTCATATATACTGCACACCTCCTCTCACTTGATGTGATCTATGTGAGTCATATATACTGCACACCTCTCACTTGATGTGATCTATGTGGGTCATATATACTGCACACCTCTCATTTGATGTGATCTATGTGGGTCATAAATACTGCACACCTCCTCTTCCCTGATGTGATCTATGTGGGTCATATATACTGCACACCTCTCACTTGATATGATCTGTGTGGGTCATAAATACTGCACACCTCTCACTTGATGTGATCTTTGTGGGTCATATTTAGTGCCCACCTCTTCTGTACTGATGTAATCTATGCGAGTCAGACATACCACACACCTCTTTTCCCACTTTAACAGGCGATATATTTAAATCTCCCTATAGATGGATTACATAATTTGAGCTTACATAAAATAACTTATGTATGAAATGCATGAGGAACCAACATATTGTGATCTCTTTACATCTGCCATTGTTATAGATCAGATGGAATTGATTTTATATTTAAGTCTATACATGTATATAAAATGATTGAATTCTTTTAATCAATGATGAAAATATTTCTTTCATCTTCTCTTGATAAATGGAATTTTCTTCTTCCTTCAGTGTTTGCAGACAGAAGAAGGCTGAACCAAAGGTTAGTTATTTATAATGTAAGGTAAAATTTACTATCAAAGATTCACAGGTAAGCCCATCAACCCCTGGAAAACAATGGACGCTTCTGTAAATCAGTGATTTAGACCAGTCCAAATGTGTCTTAAGGGGTGATTCATTTTACTAAAAAAACATATTAGACAGGTACATCCTGGTTACCAATGACAATGGCAGATATTACTATAGTATAACGATAATGTTCATTCCTTGAAGATTTTGTTGTTGAATTGAACTTGCTGTTAAAATTACGAAACTTGACTCAAATTAACTCGACTATGCACATCAATTGACCTATCGCCATATGTCCGATGTGGTTATGAAAATATTTTCCTTTTGTTATGCACTAGCTATGCCACCATTCATGATTTTTAAGTAATATGGTGACTATGTGATTTTTGTATCTTCAGCAGAATCCCTTGAACCTAATGTCACCACCAACCCTCTAAAAGTAAAACTTGGCGACTCTGAAAATACCATCTTGTAATGTATGTTGGGTCTTAAACATTGGCTAGCATTCTATTTGGGTAGCAATAGAAAAATGATTGTCTAACCCTATAATGTAGATAAAAATTTTCCTCATCATATTGTAGACTTTGAAACCCAAGAAGTCAGTGCAAAGTGCCCCCGCTGCAGCACAGCCACAGGCGGCTCCTGAGGAAACAAATGAAGGTGGATATAAACCAGAAGTCCCTGAAGGTGCTCCTAATAAGACTGATCTGTTCGCAGATATTCATAAGCTTCGGAAAAATTAGATTGTCAAAACTTAGACAGGACTCACAAATGTTATGCACATATTTATTTTATATTCCATATTAATTATATTTATTTTTTCCTTCCTAAAATTAAAGAATTCCTATTTCAATCCAGACGTGTTCTTCTGGATTACTGGTATTACATGTCATAAAACTGCTACTTTAGAGGTCTGACATTTTATGTTATAACACAGCTACTTGAGAGAGATGTTTAGAGTGAGTAAGATTCTGAAGTCTGTTTTGTGCCACCCAATCTTGCATAAAAATGATAAACAAGTTTAATTTGGACATAATTTATTTGTATTTCATTGGTCGTGGTTAAACATCAATACAAAACAGCCCAATGAGAGAGTAGCTTAGATATCACCATAGTAATATTAAAGTTCATGCATATTATTTGCTTTAGAAAGTTAAAATTTTTGGTTTCAAAACATTGTTATTGTTAGAGAATTTATAATGCAAAACATTCCTGAACTGTAGGTCAGTATACAAATTCTACACAATACAAGAAAACAAGACGTAGAAAGGGCCCAAGAGGTCACGTGGATCCAAGTTCTATCTATAAAACACATTGCCATAAAACCATGGTTCAGAATCACTATGCTATTTCTTACCCATGGTTTCATGTGTCCAAATAAATCATAACTTATGAATATTTATAAGTATAAGGTGTGTCCAATTTATCCAATCACAGTAGTTGTGATCGGCAATGGAAGCTATAGTGTAGTCCATTGATTTAATACAATTCTGAAATTGTTTAAAAGCCTTGATCTGATTAGTTGACGAATGCAATCATCACTTACTCGCATTGGCTGAGGCTTCAAGAAAAATAAAAATATGCACCAGAGATTTTGGGCACATGACACCAAGGCATAGCGATTCCAGACTGTGGTTTTACAATGATGACAAAGCCCCTACTAAAAGGGTGAAGAAATTCACAATTTTTTTTAGACATTTAGCGCAGCAGTTTTCCATTGATGTTATTTTAGATGGCGTTATATCAACTTTGAAGTTCCTCATATGACGTCACATAATGATGTAACTTCACTCATAACATTACCTCACATCAAGATATATTTCATTAAAAAAAACTCTATACTTGACTTTTCTACCTTGAACTTTGCTATTCCATTACAATGAGACTGATCACCCAAAAGCCGGATATTCAATTCCATAAATTTGTTTTTCAATTTGAAAACCGATATGTAAATATAATGAATGTCAATTACTGTTCCAGAGTTATGCCCCTTTATAATTAGGAAAATTGAACATTTACACAGCAACAACTGTAAACAGTAAACGAATGAACCATTGTCAGAGTGCATTTATTGTCATTCTATTTATCTGTCACCCAAACGGCGTCCATATTGACAATAAATGCACTCTGAAAAGTGTTCATTCGTTTACTGTTTACAGTTGATGCTGTTTTGTAACTGTTCAGTTCAAGTTTCCTAATTATAAAGGGGCATAACTCTAGAACAGTAATTGACTCGATGCCAAATTCGAACTTCGTCTGTGTCTTGTTGTTCTTCTCATGTGTAAGAGTTTCATAAATTTTGGATGAGGAAGAACTAAAGTAAGAGTGCACAAACGAAAATGGAACAGACAAAAGGACCGTCAAGGACTAATGTAAGAGTGCAGAAACTAAAATGGGACGGATGAAAGGACCGCTAAGGACTAACGTAAGAGTGCAAAAACTAAAATGGGATAGACAGAAGGACCGTCAAGGGTAACACTTGATGCCCCATTTGCCTAGCTGCTGAGAGCCCTTGTGGCTCCGCTTTAGAGTGCTCGATTTGCAACCAGAGGGCTGTCCTTTGGATGAGACAGTAAAAACCCAAGGTCTTGTGTCATAGTAGGTGTTGGCATGTTAAAAAACCCTCACTACTTAATGGCCGCAAGTGCTGAGGATAGGCCAAAATTTTGAAGCCCTTCACCGGCATTTGATGACGTCTCCATATGAGTGAAAGTTTCTTGAGTAGGATGTTTAACAACAATAAAATAGCCTAGTGGCTGGGGCATAAAAAAATGTAAGTTTATGCAAATAAATTTAAATTCTGACTATTCATACAATTTTCTGTGAAAGGGCAACTTTCAGAAAAAGCATCAGTGTGGGATGTTGTCAAATTTAATAAATACACAAATGGTATGATATTTGACCTACTAAATACTGACCAATCAAATGAGATTTACAAAAAAATGTCTAACCAATCAAAATCTTACAATTTTTTAAATGCCAATCAATAACAAGTAATAAAACCAAATTCTTGTTTTTCTATAAAAAGTTATACAATGTATATTTCAATAAAAAATAAAATTAACAATAAAACTAAAATGCTGTGAATATTGAATACAACCATTTACCAATGAATTGCAGTTCCGTAATATTCTCACAAAATGATGCGATATGACACTCAGTTATGGCATCGTGTCAAAAGTGAGTCAACTATCGGCATTTTCTTATAGCTTACTATGCTTAAAAAAAAACTTGTTTAAATACCTGCCACAAAATAATGCTTGTGTCAATTCTTGTCAAAACTCGCATATTCATAAAAAATTGATTCATTTTCATCTGATGTTAGTTTTACATTCCTTTAAAACTTTTTTTGAGAAGCAAGTTTCCTTGCAGTAGGTATTGTGTTGATACCATTAATTATGAACAAACAGTGAAATGTTACTTTGAATTTCACTTGTCACTTACAAACACTTGCAGTTTTCATGTAAAGAAACTTAACACATTCCAAACCAATTTAGAAAAATAGTGCATGGACTTAAACAAAAATGTTCAAAAGTTTACAAGATTTGACACAGTATGGAAGTCAGGCCAATTATTTTTTGAAAAAGTTGATTCAGCATAGAAAGCTACATGTTTGAGAAGATGACGTTAGTTGATCCACTTTTGACCTGATACTGTACCAAGATGATGCCGCTATAAATCTAACTGGTAAAACGCATCATTCTGTTGACTACAGTTACAGGACTACTCCTACAGGAAAATGGACTGTAAATTAAATAAAAAGCACCAACAAGTCAATAACAAAAAAACAAACAAAAGTTTGATAAATTTTACGATACTACCGTAAATGTGGACATTACCATGTGTTGAAAATTACACGATTTGCTTATGCAAACCAAATGTGTATTGTTATATTTAGACTAATTTTCAGCAGTCCTGTATTAATCCATTCACCCCTGAAGGCACATTTGGACTGACCTGTTAAGTAGAGCCCATTGTTCCCCAGGGGTAGATGAGTTAAACGAAAGGTTTAGCACAAATGACTAGTACGCGAGGGTAATTCACATAGAAAACTATTCGTCAGGTTTGTAGAGTAAATTACCCCAACAAATGTAAATTACGAGGTTTACAGTATGTACCTGATAAAGTCTTACATATTGTATACTAATAATTTGTAAAAAAAACTATATAACATGCCATAAACGATCTCAAATCTCGCATATATATTGAAAAAAATCTTAAAATGTTATTTTACATGTTGTATACAAATAATGTGTAAAACTACTTAAATATAAGCCATAAACAATCTTAAATCTTACATATATATTGAAACAAATCTTAAAAAATGTCAATAAGCATATCATATAGGTCATTTCACTTTTGTAAATGTATACCATGTATACCTGTGACCACCTCCGGTAAAAGCAGTCACATGACGTTCAGGTTAATTATGAAAATTCAGTAATCAAACAAAAACTTCTAAGAAAATGCAATTCAAGATCAAATTTATGTTTTATTTCTAGATAAGCATTGCCGAGTATCTGAAATATTAACTACACAATTTTAATTACAAGCTGTTGATCAGTTAATCATTAAATGAAAAGTAGTTGGTCACGAAGGCAGACCATATAGCTGCCTGTTTTATGCTTGTAATGACCCTAGACAATGTGTGTGTGAAGTTTCATGGCTGTAGCTGCAGCACTTTGCCCACAATGGACTGAAACAAAAACCTTAACACTGAAAAAGGATGCCGCCGACGCTGAAGCAGTGACAGCGATAGCTCTTGTTCTTCTAACAGGCGAGCTAATAAAACAAGAGTTGTCATCCCTTTGTTTATATGAATATTTAACAACAAATTTGAATGACCATTTTTTAAAAAAGAAAATAAAATTCACTTATTTTCAGGAAGTTTGATAATGTTTTATACATTATTTTTTGTACTTCAGTAAAACAATTTTTTGCACTTTCCAAATATCAATATATCTCAATATTATATTTGCCAGTCATGTGACTGATTTTACCATAGTCATTTACACATACAGTGAAGTCTCTTTTTGTCAATCTGGATATGTCCAATTTGAACAGTCAATCCTGACTTTATGGATCGAAAATATGTTAATCAAAATTTCGGTTATCTTAAATTCTAGATGTCTCAAAGAAATGGAGGCATGCCCGATAATTTCAAGACAACGAAATTCCACAGTATATTAATCCATTATATTAATGTGAAATGAGAGCATTGTCATAGTGAGAGCATCATAATAGTGAGAGCATCGTCATACTGAGAGCATTGCCATAGTGAGAGCATCGTCATAGTTATATTATATTATTACTTGACCATCATTAAAGGAAAATTTTACCTGAAAGCATTTACAATAAAAATCAGATCTTTTTTTAGAATTACCAGAGTTTAACAATGCATAAATATTTTAGCGTCCCATAACTCTGGTTAATACAGAATATCTAATCATTCACTTTACTTCACTTTGCTAAAATTAAATTTGTCACTGATCAACTTCCTAAGTTCCCTGACATTTCAGCGACCTTGAAAAAAAAATCTTGTGGCCTTTTGAAAATTGGTGACACCTCCTTTTTTCAGCTATATTACATACAATGCTGTTTATACAGGCCATGCATTAATATAATTTCAGAATGTGCAATAAATAGCATACAAAATATGTTTTGGTAAATTGTAAAAAATTCCTAAAAAAAGGTTTTCAGTTTTTGTGAATAAAAATACTTCCATTGCAATACACTATAAAACATGCTAACTGAAATTCACATTAAAAGGATAATATTTGTACATGTATGTAGCAATGTTTAAAATTTTTGTAAATTAAAATAAATTAATGGCACTTCAGTTTAAGGTGAAATAATTCATGACAAAAAATTTATATATAGGTCCAGTGGCACTGAAAGCACATTTTTGTGATTGCACTATATTCATCCATGCCTTATGATTTTCACAATTAAAGTATTTTAAAAATTAATGAAAATACAGTTGGCTTACATGTTTTAAGATAATGTTAGGTGCAGGGTAGAATACCTGTTTTTTGGAAATGTTGGCAAGTATGCATATCTGTCGCATATTATGTAAGATTCATTTTGAAAAATGTAAAAAAAATAGTCAATTCTGCTGTTTCACCTCTGCTGCTTTCTCATTTTGCCTTCTACTCAACTCATCAACCCCTGTAAACCAATGGACTCTTCTGTAAATCAATGACACAGACCAGTCCAAATGTGTCTTTAGGAGTGACCGAGTAAAACAAATGACAAAAATCCAGCAGCATTGCACTGCTATGTAGAACTTGCCAACATATATTTTCAGCCTTCTAAAAAATGAAAGCATATCACAGAATTTAATTTTCTGACAGTGGCAAGATTATTTCCTATTTCCTAGTAAAATGCATCATGTCTTTGTGCTGTTTCCTGGACTATCAGATTTTGGTTGCCATAGAGATGGATGTATGATGACACTTCCTTCCACTTTTTCTCTTTCTGTGAAAAAAAAAATTTAAAAAATGATATGAAGATCTTCAACAAAGAACAAATGAAACAAGTACTGAGAGACCACTCTTTTTGCCCAGTGATATATGGTCTCTCAAGACAGGTGACCTTTAATAAGAGCTATGAAGAAAGGATTTCTTAACCCTTAGACTGCGACATACAACTATTGTTGTGGCACCATTAATGGGCACTCAGTGCTATGCACAACTAAAGTTGTTTCTCTGACTCATCATTAAAGATGTTGTCATACAGGGTTTTCACCTGTATACAAATATTTTGATGTATTTCTTATCTCTGTATCTTGAACACATTTTGAATTATCTGAAATCAAAAAGTGTATCTTTTAAAATTTCAATTTAAAATTATATATAAATTAATGCATCAGTGAGGGCCTATATTGAATCTAGTAATGTAGCAGTCAAAGGTTTAATAGTGTAGTCTCATATGGCAGGTGGTCTCACATGACAAGCAGTCTCACATGACATGGTTGCACAAGACAGGTGACCTCGCATGGCAGGTGGTTGCACAAGACAGGTGGTCTCATATGATAGATGGTTGCACAAGACATGGTCTTGCATGACAGGTTTCAGAAGACAGATGGTCTCACATGACAGATGGTTGCACAAGACAGATGGTATCACATGACAGGTTTCAGAAGACAGATGGTCTCACATGACAAATGGTTGCACAAGACAATTGTCTCACATGACAGATGGGCACAAGACAGATGGTCTCACATGACAGATGGTTGCAGAAGACAGATGGTCTCACAAGACATGGTTGCACAAGACAGATGGTCTCACATGACAGGTGGTTGCAGAAGACAGATGGTCTCACATGACAGGTGGTTGCACAAGACAGATGGTCCCACATGACAGGTTGTTGCACAAGACATGGTCTCACATGACAGATGGTTGCACACGACAGATGGTCTCACATGACAGATGGTTGCACAAGACAGATGGTTGCACACAACAGATGGTCTCACAGAACTGGTGGTCTACATAAGCATGCAAAGCAGTTTATTTTACTACTAACCTTTGCTACCAATCAAATTTAATTACAACTGCCCAGCAGTTTTTGAGAACTTTTAGATGTTAAGAAATTTATTCACAATCATTCAAGGTAAAAGATTGCAATAATTCATCCATGTCATATGAGCATCTGGAAAATTTCTGAAGATTAAGCAACCATGGTAACCTACATCCATCTGTTCACCAAAAATGTGATGTTTAAAATCTACAAAATTGTTAGCATAACCACAAACAGTATTAGGTTAAAATAAGTCATCCATGAAAATTTCAAAACAATAAAATAAGTAACCATGGCAACACCTACATCAACCATATGTTCATCGAGTGTATCTCTGGAACCAAAGTGTATATTCCACACCTCTGCTTCCTTCCAGGCATTGTCTGTGTTACAAGGATCATCCATGTAGCCCTTAAAAACACTGCTGGCTGAGAACCCAGTCAGTGGGCCCGGTAGCAACTTTGCGTATTTTTTGAAAAACTGAAAAATGATGAAAACAGAGGTCTTTAATGTTCTTTTTCACTGATTTTCATGAAATTTTATTTGTTTATTTATCAAACTGTTTTTTTTATATTTATTTCTTTATTATTTGCATGTAAACATTCAATACTTTATTTTCAAGCACTACAGGTAAATCACAGGTAAGTTCTTTTAGTGGTTCTTTTAATTACAACAAATACTGAAGTTATTTTAGTCCTATTGATTGATTGCCCCCCCCCCCCCCCCCCCCCACTTCACAGATAAGAGATTCAATATCTACATACCTCCACCATATTGTGGTCTGTCATTTTGGAATCCACAGTGACATCCTTGGTCTCCATGACTTGTTCCAAGAACTTCTTACATACGGCGGAGTACATGGACATAATTCCGTAGTCTTTTCCCTGAAATACAAGTAACCATGGAAATGCAATATGAAATAGAAATTTCACAGGAATAACCTGTTGAGAAATCGGAGGAATAAAAGAATCTTACATGGCTGTGTGGAGTGGATAAGGAAATCTCCACACATGTGGTAAGAATCCGGTTGTCCAATCCAAAGGTTTCCTTAGGATTGGACTTTCAGATTCTTAGCACGAGGGTTTAGATTTCCCTCTCCACTCAACACATGCATGTTTTTTTAATTTTTTTCTCCCAAGCTTCAAACATATGTCTATGCACATGAATAAAATATGACGCAACTTTTAATGCACTGTTTTCTCGTCAGATAGAAGTCTTATGTTATAAAATTACATTGTGACATCAGAGTGTATGTAGCTTGTCAACACCCTAGGGTTCTAAAGAGTCATGGTGCAGGTTTTATCAAGAGAAGTTGTAAGTCCCAAGTCCTAAGTCTTAAATTACTTGATCTTCAGACAAAACTTAGGACTGTTTTATCAATACTATCCTAAGTCCAGTCTTAATGTATTTTCACATATTTTCAATTAAGATCTTGAGATTTTATGAATAGTATTGCCTACTACATTCCCAAAGACAAATTAGGAGATTTTTCTTGCCGTAGGTGAAAAATTAACTATATAGACTTATAGTATTAACTCTTTTTAGAGCTGAAATGAACATCAAAACCCAAATTATAATTTTTGCCACTACCATTCAATTCATTTTCAAAAACAGTGGAATCTCACTATTAAGACCACCTTTCTGACTTGATTCAAAGTGGTCTGCTAAGTGAGGTGGTCTCTTAAGTGTGGCTCTGTAGTTATTTAACCATTTATCAAGAGACTGGAAATTATGTAAATCTTCTAAGTGAGGTGGTCTCCTAAGTGAGGTGGTTTTCTAAGTAAGGTGATCTAAGTGAGGTGGTCTTCTAAGTGAGGTGGTCTCCTAAGTAAGGCGATTTAAGTGAAGTGGTCTCCTACATGAGATAATCTCCTAAGTTAGGTGGTCTCCTAAGCGATGTGATCTTTAGGGGAGGTTCCATTGTACAGTAAATCCTCTAAAGTTATAAAGACCATATTCGTTCCCTGTAGATTAAAGCTCTTATAAAGACACACTGCAAAAGACTCATTAACTCATTGACCATTCTTTTTTTAAGTAAATACCCATCAGTTTTCATTGTTGAAAAGAAAAATAGATTTTTGGGTGACAATATGACTTTCAGTAGAACAAATACAAAAAGAAACTTTAAAAAAGACTGCTACCTTTCATTAGAAGAACAGAATTTCCTGCCATTATCTGCTTAACTCTAACGGGGCTCCAAACCATGGTTGATTTGATTTGATTTTTTGTTTTACGCCATACTCAACAATATTTCGGTCATATGATGGCGTCCAGTTTTTATTGGTGGAGGAGAAACCCCGGTTACCCGGGTAAAGACCACCGAACTTCCGCAAGAAATCTGGCAAACTTTCCCACTTAATTTGAAATGACCCTAGCGGGATTCGAACCAGAGGTGAGAGGCCTTGTGATTTAAAGTGCAATGCTCTAACCACTCGACCATGGAGGCCCCCCAAACCATGGTGACTAATGGGGAGAAACACGGTGATTCAAAATGTGGTGCTCTGAACACTCACTTGTGGAAGCACTTTATTATGATAACATGTCCTACTCTAACAGTGTGGAGCAATGATTCAAAGGAGATAATCTAGCAAGTTGTACAGAAATGGTCCTACTTACAGCTGGCAGTGTGCATTCACCCGTGTCTGGTCTATGTATCGTAATGACCTCCAAAACCTTTTTCCCATCCACCTCTATAAATTCTTCCTCTTTTCCATGGAAGGAAAACTTTCTTTTGAACCTCGACAGTACAATGACCACGTAATGATTCGGACCCCACCTCCAAAGTCGTCCCCTGCCTCTCATACCTGTCCTTCCCATTGGGTTTCTGAAAGGTAAAGTAAAATCCATATAATCTGGGTGTGTGTGTGGGGGGGTTGGAGTCTCATGAACCCGATCTTGACCTGGACGAGTTTAAAATTTTAGGTAATACAGCATAACAACATAATTACACTGTCAAGAGTAATCGTTCCTACTTGTAACGACACACACACACACACAGACACAGACACACACAGACACAAACACACAGACACACACACACACACACACAGACACACACACAAAATCTGAGGATTTTGAAGCCTACATGATAATAAAGCAAGGTAAGTAGCCTTGGCTTAACAAGAAACCACTTAAGGTGTAGGGCTGAATTGCAAAGCACTGTATTTCAGGTCAAGGTCAACGTTCAAGGTTAAAAACATAAATGTCATAGTCAATTACAGTCATGTTTCATCACCAGGTACAGTGAAAATATGATACTATAGACAATTTTCCTCAGTGGCAGAGCTACAGCTACACTAAATTGTTCATGCAGACAGACTGACTGACAGACAGAGAGACAGACAGGCACAAACTGATAGAGACAGACAGAGACACAGACTGGAAGACAGACAGACAGAGACACAGACTGACAGACAGACAGAGGCACAGACTGACAGACAGACATGGATAGACAGACTGGAATACAGACAGACAGATATACAAACAGATGGACAGACAGGCAGATGTACAGAAAAACAGACAGAATGACAGGCAGACAGACATGTACAGATACTGTCATTTTATAGACCGGTATTTGACAAGAACCATATTTTTGCAATATGGCCAAAACTTCTGTACAAAACAAAACAAAACAGAATGCGGACAACAAATTTGTTTCTGTCGTCAGGGGAAAAGTGTTTCTTTTCCTTACTGGATACTAGTGACAAGTAGGGGCAATTTGTTCTGCAATACCGCCAAAAATTCTGTGCAGAATGAAAAACAAGTTGAGTCAATTAAGACAAAAAAAAAACAATACGGACAACAAACTTACTGAGGTACTTCGGTGGTGTCGATGCTGTATCTACAGGGGGTTCCTTCAACCATGATCCAAGACATACGGTTAATTTCTATATCCTCACTGTCTATGTGGTAGGTGGCGGTAGTGTTCCATAATGGCTCCAACAACGGCTGTTCCGATTTCAGACTCAACAGATCACCCCCCGAAATGGCTCTCTCATCAATCTTGTGAGCAATTCTGTTGAAAATATTTAAAGTCAAATAATTTACAGTTGAAATATGATTTAACTATGAAATGACAGAGGTTTGTGTTTGGTCATTACAGCTGTTGAAAGTGTGCTATTGTTCCAGGGATTTTCCAATCTCCAAAATTCTGGGTCCGGAAAATATATACAACATTTTTACTAAATAAAAAAACTTAATTTCAGACATTTGCTTGAAAATAATTTATTTTCTATTTTGAAATTCAAAATTGGGAATTTTTGCATATTTTGGGGGATGGGGGGGATATAAGCCATTTTTTCATTGGGAATGGGTCCTGTAACTGGATCCAAAATCAGCCTAGGAAAATCCCTGTGTTCGCATGCTTCAAAAAGTGAAAATGTGAAAATCTTTTCAATACACAAGGCCGTAGAGGGTCCTGGATACTAGCATTCCTTTCTAAACTACAAAACCTCTGTTCCAGTTACAACGCCCCAGAGAAGAAATGACCATGCACTTATTGAAAGGTTTAAAATGTTCATAAGTTCTTTTTTCTGATCAGATGAGGTATAACTGGATATCAGACTATCGGTAAGAGTTGAGATTATAAACTTACAATAAACAGCAAAAATCACCGTAAAAGCCAAAATCTATGTATTCAGGATATATTCAACATGTTTAATGTAAAAGACCAAGATGTAATACTTACTGATCAAAGTATACTTACTTCAGAAGATCAGGATCAATGATAGATTGAGCAAACTCTGGATACTCCTCAATGGGAGCAGTGTACAGCATGGGATCATAGGAGGTGTAAACGACCTGTCAATCAAAATTGAAAATCAGTTTATAAAAATTATCAACACTTCAGAATACATTTGGGTTTTCAAATCATTTTTTGTATTATCTTCAATGAGTCCTCTGAGTTACTGTGTAGAGAGCTGCAAACAAAGTTTTTAATGGTGGAGGTGAGAACCCGGTTACCCCAGGAAAGACCACCGGCCTTCCCCAAGTACTCTGGCAAACTGTTTCACAAAAATCAGCTTAGGTTCCAGCGGGGATCAAACCTGCGCTGACCAGAAAAGAAAGACTTCATGGTTTAAAGCGTGATGCTCTAACCACTCGGCCACAGAGGCCCCTCTAACTAATAAGACGCAATATAGCAATTAATTTGATCAAAATTAAAGGAAAAAATCAAGTTATTTGAAGAAAACCAAGATGATGAGAACAGAGAAACAAACATTGAGAAAAATAAGGCTTAATTATTCTAAGAGTTTAGTTCCCCACCAAGGGCATATTGCCAAGATATGTAAATTGACAAAAACACCCATCTACCCATTACCTAAGATGTATGTCGGTACCAAATATGGTAAGCCCAGGTGAAGAAATGAAATAGATATGTCCCAGACAAACAAAATCAACAAGGGGAATAACTCTATAAATAAAGGGAGTAGGACCTACACTCAGTACCTCACCTAATATGGGGATCCTAGTAAAGAAAAGAACCAATAAAATCAATAAAAGAGAATACATTTAACTAACAAGAGCTATTTGTAAAACAGTTATGCCCCCTCACCCATAAACGGAAACTGAATTATTGGAAATTTCCTAAGTTTAAGGGGCATAACTCTGTCAAAAATGGTTTGACTGTAACCAAATAAGAACTTGACCTAGATATTCTCATGCTGTATCTGTACACCAAATTTCATTTGACCTGCTGCAGAGATAATGAACAGAAACTGTTGGTGCGCGGATTGACTGACATACTGACCGACAGCAGAAAAGCAATATGCCCCTTCTTCTATGAAGGGGGGCATAAAAATAAGGGTGGTAGGAGCACAAATTTTGTATGCGACAGTCTGTCTACTGACCATGTACTGGACGGGGACTAGCAGCTGGCTAGAACCAGTAGCCCGCTAGGACCAGTAGCCAGCTAGGACCAGTAGCTGGCTAGGACCAGTAGCTGCTGGCTAAGACCAGTGGTCAGCTATGACAAGTAGCCCGCTAGGACCAGTAGCCAGCTATGACAAGTAGCTAGCTAGGACCAGTAGCTGGCTAGGACCAGAAGCCAGTTTGGACCAGTAGCTGGCTAGGACCAGTAGCTGCTGGCTAGGACCAGTAGTCAGCTATGGTGTTATTTTGTCTTTAGTTTGTACCACAACAATATATTTTTCCTTCTGTTTGAGAAAAATGTCCTACAGCTGACGATTGATCTAAAACAAAATCTAAAAAAATTGTGTTCTATATAGCTGAAGTCATGTAATAGCTGGCAACTGGTTCTAGCTGGTCAGTATACCTACACCAAATATGTGTAGCCTGGTTGAAGAAATGATGTAGATATGGCCAGCACAAAGCAAACAGATGGACAAACAGAAGAATGGACACAATCCATACTATCCCTCCCCAAACTGACAGGGGACTAAAAATGTGCCCCACCCACTGGTCTTCCATCTTGGGGAGAATCTACTGCATCAAATAATAGCTTACCTCCCATGGGACGTACTTATCAAACACAGGGAACCTTTGGATCCTTGTGTTGGGATACGGAGACTGTCTACTGGAGGTATGGACAGAAACGGACTTCAAAGCCTGTAATCTGTTTTTCGGATCTGGAAAAATAAACAGGTCAGAAACTTAATTATTCTGTATCAGTGCAAAAAAAACACTCCAAATTATTGTTAAACAGGCAAAGCACGCAGTGTTACCATAATGGTTTTTTTATCTACAGTGGAACCTGTCTTGATAGACCATTCTCCTGAAAGACCACCTGTGTTATGAGACCACTCTCATGAAAGACCACCTGTGTTATGAGACCACTCTCCTGATTGACCACCTGTCTTATGAGACCACTCTCCTGAATGACCACCTGTCTTATGAGACCACACTCCTGATTGACCATCTGTCTTATGAGACCACTCTCATGAAAGACCACCTGTCTTATGAGACCACTCTCATGAATGACCACCTGTCTTATGAGACCACTCTCCTGATTGACCACCTGTCTTATGAGACCACTCTCATGAAAGACCACCTGTCTTATGAGACCACTCTCATGAATGACCACCTGTCTTATGAGACCACTCTCCTGATTGACCACTTGTCTAGTGAGACCACTCTCATGAAAGACCACCTGTCTTATGAGACCACTCTCCTGATTGACCACCTGTCTTATGAGACAACTCTCCTGATTGACCACTTGTCTAGTGAGACCACTCTCATGAAAGACCACCTATCTTATGAGACCACTCTCATGAATGACCACCTGTCTTATGAGACCACTCTCCTGATTGACCACTTGTCTAGTGAGACCACTCTCCTGAAAGACCATCTGTCTTATGAGACCACTCTCATGGAAGACTGCCTGTCTTATGAGACCACTCTCCTGATTGACCACTTGTCTAGTGAGACCACTCTCCTGAAAGACCATCTGTCTTATGAGACCACTCTCATGGAAGACCGCCTGTCTTATGAGACCACTCTCCTGATTGACCACTTTTCTAGTGAGACCACTCTCCTGAAAGACCATCTGTCTTATGAGACCACTCTCCTGATTGACCACCTGTCTAGTGAGACCACTCTCATGATTGACCACCTGTCTAGTGAGACCACTCTCATGAAAGACCACCTGTCTTATGAGACCACTTCTGAAATCCATTGGTTCAATAATCCTTTAAATAAAACCTCTTTAGAGAGACCACCTGTCTTGAGAGACCACATTTCAGTGGCAGATAGGGTGGTCTCTAAAGACAGGTTTCACTGTACACAAAATAGAAAATTATTCTAGCAGCCATTGATCTGAAAGTGACTGTGTATAAGATATACAATTGATCTGAAAGTGACTTATGTATAACATATGCAACTGATCTGAAAGTGACCGTGTATAACATACACTATTGATCTGAAAGTGACCCTTGTATAAGATATACAACTGATCTAAAAGTGACCCGTGTATAACATATACAAGTGATCTGAAAGTGACTCATGTATAACATATACAAATGATCTGAAAAAGACTTGTGTATAACATATACCACTGATCTGAAAGTGACCATGTATAACATATACAAATGATCTGAAAAAGACTCGTGTATAACATATACAACTGATCTGAAAGTGGCTCGTGTATAACTTATACAACTGATCTGAAAGTGACTCATGTATAACATATACTACTGATCTGAAAGTGACTCGTGTATAAGTGACTCATATAACAACAAATGATCTGAAAAAGTGACTCATCTGAAATGACCATGTATACACATATACTGATCTGAAAGTGACCGTGTATAACATATACATACTGATCTGATGGCTGAAAGTGATACAACTCATGAAAGTGACTCATGTATAACAACTGATCTGAAAGTGACTCATGTATAACATATACTACTGATCTGAAAGTGACCGTGTATAACATACACTACTGATCTGAAAGTGACTCGTGTATAACATATACTACTGATCTGAAAGTGACTCGTGTATAACATATACAACTGATCTGAAAGTGACTCTTGTATAACATATACTACTGATCTGAAAGTGACCGTGTATAACATAAACTACTGATCTGAAAGTGACCGTGTATAACATATACAAATGATCTGAAAAAGACTTGTGTATAACATATACCACTGATCTGAAACTGATCTTGAAAGTGACTTGTGTAGTGAACGTGTATAACATAATGATCTGAAAAAGACTCGTGTATCACATATACAAATATCTGAAAAAGACTCGTGTATAACATATACAACTGATCTGAAAGTGACCGTGTATAACATATACCACTGATCTGAAAGTGACTCATGTATAACATATACTACTGATCTGAAAGTGACTCGTGTATAACATATACAACTGATCTGAAAGTGACTCATGTATAACATACACTACTGATCTGAAAGTGACAGTGTATAACATATACTACTGATCTGAAAGTGACTCGTGTATAACATATACAACTGATCTGAAAGTGACTCATGTATAACATATACTACTGATCTGAAAGTGACCGTGTATATAACATGATATTACTGATCATATACAAAGTGAAAGTGTATATGTATATATACTACTGATCTGAAAGTGACCGTGTATAACATACACAACTGATCTGAAAGTGACTCGTGTATAACATATACAACTGATCTGAAAGTGACTCTTGTATAACAAAGTGACTCTTGTATAACATATGATGATCTGAAAGTGACTGTGTATAACATAAACTACTGATCTGAAAGTGACTGTGTATAACATATACTACTGATCTGAAAGTGACCGTGTGTAACATATATAACTGATTTGAAAGTGGCTCTTGTATAATATGTGCCACTGATCTTAAAGTGACCGTGTATAACATATACTACTGATCTGAAACTGACTCGTGTAAAACATATACTATTGATCTGAAAGTGACTCGTGTATAACATGTACTACTGATCTGAAAGTGACCGTGTATAAGATATACCACTGTTTCCATGTAAATTATGACAACCAATCATTAGTCAAGACTTCAACAGAAGGATACAGAGAGTTACCGGTAGTAAAATACCAATTATAATGTGAATGTGGAAATTTACGTGTGGGGGGGTAATTTACACTAAAAACATGTTGAAGAGTTCTTCATGTAAATTACCCCAATTAAATTACCAGTCACACAGTTGTGCTAATAATTAATCGTTTATTACAGGTCTGTTCACTGAAAGTTGTGACACTGCGTCAATAAAATTTCTATGTATGGTTTTCACAAGAAAATCACGTAATTAACAACACACAGAAATATCAACTGACCACTGCAAGTACAGTGAAACTTGTTTTGAGAGACCACTCCATCAGCCACTTAAATATAGTTCCTCCGGAGATGTAAACCCTTTAAAGAGATGTTATTAACATGTCTAAATTATCAAATAACTAAGTGGTTCTCTGATTGTGGTCTCACAAGATGAAAGTGACCTCTTAAAGGGCATTAACTGTGTTTTTTACTACTAAGATTGATGTACAATAACAAAAATCAGATATACCCAGGCATAAAAATTCTTTAATTCCTATATATTTTGTGAAAATTACTTGAGAAACCCAGTTTGGCAATTATTTGTTTGCAAATGATTAATTCAATATTACTTTTTGTATATGCATACGACACTAGACCTGTCCTTATTTTCACAAAATATTTAGGAATTTAAGACTTTTTATGCCTGTATATAGCTCTTGCTTGTTATTGTACATCAAGTACAAGTAGTAAAAGTTGAAAAAAAATCGGAATAATTTTTGTTGGTAAAAACAGCTAATGCCTCTTTAAAAGGATAACGCAAGCAAGCGGTTGTTAGAAGGTCACAAGCTCACAAGACATGTGGTTTCTCGATGAAAGTGATCGCTTAAGACAGGTTTCACTGTAAAATGGGACCTGTCTTGAGAGACCGCCCCATCTATCTCTGAAATGTGGTCTCTCACGACAGGTGGTCTCTCAAAAGATGTTTTATTTAAAGGATTATTTGTCGTGTGGTTTTTAGAACGTGGTCTTAAAAGTCTGGTGATCTTTGATGAGTGGTCTATCAAGACTGGTTTCACTGCATCATATGGATTACTGTTCACTGTATCCTGTTACAATTCATGAAATTGATCATCTGTTACCATGGTTACCTAAGGTTTTAATCATGTGCTTGATCTGCTCCACGGCAAGGTTACAGGTCACAATATTTCTCTCCATGTGTACCAACTGCTCCGTCAGTTTTTGGTTGTATTTCTGCTGCTCGGCATTCTGGGACAAAAGAAGCTCAATTCTGTAAAATTGAATAAAAAATATTAAACAATCAAGGTATTAATTAAACAATAAAAGTTTATTTCTAAAAGGATAATCAAAACTGAATAAGTGGGAGTTATAACCCAATTTCACTGGAAAATGGTGAATTACCAATTATGGCGACCATTGCCAATGTAATATGGTCTAAGCTCCAGCGGCAGTTACTGGGGCAAAGAATTTTAAGACCGTCAGAGTTTTGGTTTTCACTATTTAGGTTTGATGTCGAACATATTTGACTTCTAGTACAGTGAAACCTGTCTTGAAGGACCGCACCATCTGCCACTGAAATGTGGTCTCTCAAGGCAAATGGTCTCTCAAAAAAGATTTATTTAAAGGATTTTGAACCAAGTGGTTTTCAGAATGTGGTCTCATAAGACAGGTGGTCTTTCATGAGAGTGGTCTCATAAGACAGGTGGTCAATCAGGAAAGTGGTCTAATAAGACAGGTGGTCAATCAGGAGAGTGGTCTCATTAGACAGGTGGTCAATCAGGAAAGTGGTCTAATAAGAAAGGTGGTCAATCAGGAGAGTGGTCTCATAAGACAGGTGGTCTTTCAGGAGAGTGGTCTCAAAAGACAGGTGGTCATTCAGGAAAGTGGTCTTTCAAGATAGGTTCGACTGTACTCATTTTTAAGGCTGAGTTTGAACACAGAATTTTTCTACTCATTTTTAAGGCTATATTTGACCAAATTACTTTTCTACTCACTTTTAAGGCTGTCTTTAAACAGATTACTTTTCTACTCATTTTTAAGGCTGTATTTGGAATTTGAACACATTGTTTTTCTACTCACTTTTTTAGACCAAGTTTAAACATGGTATTTTTCTACTCACTTTTAAGGCTGTATTTGATCATTACTTTTTCACTCACTTTTTAGACTGTACTTGATCCCATTACTTTTCTACTCACTTTTAAGACCATATTTGACCACATGACTTTTCTACTCACTCTTTAGACTGAGTTTGATCACATGACTTTTCTACTCATTTTTTGGACTGAGATTGAGCATATTACTTTTCTACTCACTTTTAAGACCGTATTTGATCACATGATTTTTCTACTCACTTTTTTGACTGAGATTGAACACATTACTTTTCTACTCACTTTTTAGACTGAGATTGAACACATTACTTTTCTACTCACTTTTAAGGCCATATTTGACCACATTACTTTTCTACTCACTTTTAAGGCCATATTTGACCACATGACTCTTCTACTCAATTTTTAGACTGAGATTGAACACATTACTTTTCTACTCACTTTTAAGACCGTATTTGATCACATAATTTTTCTACTTACTTTTTTAGACTGAGATTGAACACATTACTTTTTTACTGACTTTTCAGGTCATATTTGACCACATGACTCTTCTACTCACTTTTTAGACTGAGATTGAACACATTACTTTTCTACTCACTTTTAAGACCGTATTTGATCACATAATTTTTCTACTTACTTTTTTAGACTGAGATTGAACACATTACTTTTTTACTGACTTTTCAGGTCATATTTGACCACATGACTCTTCTACTCACTTTTTAGACTGAGATTGAACACATTAATTTTCTACTCAGTTTTTAGACTGTAATTGACCCCATTACTTTTCTACAAACTTTATAGATTGTATTTGACCCCCTTTACTTTTCTACTCACTTTTTAGACTGAGTTTGGACAAGTTCTTGCTGTTCTTTCCGTGCTTCCTGTCTATCCACAAGTCGCTTTACACAGTTTCTCCAGTAGTTGTAGTCTTCAGATCTCGTCGTTTTTATTATTGATATTTTACTCATCCCATCCTAAAAGACAAAGTCTATTTACAACAATTCTATTTATAAAAATGTTGTTGCTGTGATATGTAAATAACTACTGTATACTTGAAAATTATCACCCCTGGATATTTTCAACCCAGTTTTTTTTTTTTTTTTTTTTTTTTTTTTTGCCCCTACACATTACATCCATGGTTACTTTCTCCCTTTTGTTACAAGTACACTGTAAATGCCAACAGTGTTATTGCGGGTTACCAGCACAATCATATTGGTATTGTCTGGGGTAACTACCCCCCCCCCACCCACCCAGTTTCTTCTCACATTAAGTTAATATGTATGACAACATCAAAGCCAACAAGAAAAATAAATATTTACTGTTTTCTTGACAGTTTGGAACTAATCAAAATTTCATAATTAAATCAAAAAAGACAAATGTTACAAAGATATAGCACTGTAGACTGAGTTTCTCAATACAGCAAAACCTGTCTTGAGAGATTACCCTTTCTGCCTCTGGAATTTGGTCTCTCAAGACAGGTGGCCCCTCAAAAGAGGTTTTATTTAAAAGATTTTCTAAAAAAAAATTTGTTCTGATTGTGATTTCATAAGACAGGTGGTCGTTCATGACAGTGTTCACTCAAGACAGGTTTCACTGTATCAATGCATCACAAGGCCTGTATGTATTTTGGCCCCATTTCATTTTTGCCCCTTTCTACCTCAATGTCAAAAACTGGGCAAATTCAAACTGGTAAGTTCAACTACATTGTATTATTAATAGTTGCCGAGAGCATGGGGAGTATCTACTATATATTTCATTTTAAACAACACACACAATTATCTAAAAAAAAAAACTTTGATGAAATCAGGCAGAAGGTAGATAGGCACAAGTGTTTATTGTTAAATAAATCTTCACAATAAAATAAATGTAACCAGTCTGAACAAATTTAAAACAGGTCGAAAAATCTGCATGTGTACTAGGGTGAAATAGACAACCCTGTATACAATGATGCACATGCACATATTAACGAGTTACTCACTCTTTCATCAAGACCTCTCCGCAAACATTTACAGCACATTTTACAACATAATTTAATTTTTCGGAAGACGAAGAAGATGAACATGAAGAAGTAGCTGATAATGTTGAGTGGTGGCGGCATCCTCAGCTGGGTCTCAAAGTCCACGATCAAACTATACTTCTGAAACTTCCATATGGCCTCTGCCTCACCTTTGACCTTGGCAGTGGTGGCGCTGACAGCATAAATTAAAACAGTAATCAAAGGTCAAAATACCATTTAATGCATTTTTTTTACCATAAAAATTGCATTTACTTTTTCACCTCTAGATTACATTCATTTTTGCACTGCAAAATTACTTTTACTTTTGCACCACAAAATGGCTTTCATTTTTTGCCATAAAATACTTTTTTTTAACCAAAAATTACATATATTTATCTCACCACAAAGTTGCATGTACGTTTTGCACCACAAAATTACATTTTTTTTTTCACCCCAAAAAATTCACATTTATTTTTTTACCATAAAATTACGAAATAATTGGTTTTTTTCACCACACTGTTATTTCAAACTTTTCAGTACATACCTGAACAAAGCATATAGCAAAGTAAGGAGAATCAACTTGGTTATTATGAGGTACTGTATGACAATAAAATATCCTCCAAAGCTACTGTGAGGGCATGTAGCTATTTCTACTGAGGCGTGATGCTTAGCAGCTGAAATTGACAGAAAAATGAATTTCAAACATTTTTACCTGCTTGCAGGTTTGATCTTATACTTTTGGGATAATTTCTAAATGTAAAAATCTCAGATACCAAAGAATAAATTTTCAGAATGTACTGGATAAATATACAAATCTGGTGAATATTGACACAGAAACACGCTGAAACAGAGACACACTGACACAGAAATACACTGACACAGAAACACACTGAGACAGAAATACACTGACACAGAAATGCACTGACACACTACACAGACACACTGACACATACACTGACACACTACACAGACACACTGACACAGAAATACACTGATACAGACAAACTAACATGGACAAACTGACATAAAAATACATTGACACAGAGACACACTGACATAGAAACATACTGACACAGATACACTGACACACTACACAGAGACACAATGATACAGAAATACACTGACACAGAAATACACTGAAACAGACAAAATGACATGGACAAACTGACATAGAAATACACTGACACAGAGACACACTGACATAGAAACACACTGACACAGATACACTGACATAGACACTGACACAGAAATACATTGACACAGAAATACACTGACACAGAGACACACTGACATAGAAACACACTGACACAGATACACTGACATAGACACTGACACAGAAATACATTGACACAGAGACACACTGACATAGAAACACACTGACACAGATACACTGACACAGAAATACACTGACATAGAAACACACTGACACAGAAATACACTGACACCGAGACACAGATATAGAGACACTGACACAGAGACACACTGACATACACACAGACACACTGACACAGAAATACACTGACACAGAAACACACTGACAGACACACTGACATGGAAACACACTGACACAAAAACACACTGACGCAGATACACTGACGCAGGAACACATAGACACAACACAACACCCTATACACACAACTTACTTTTTTATACAATTTTCACAAAATATGTTTGAGATGCTTTTGACAATAGGGTTAAAGCATTTAAGATTATTTTTTCTACAAAAAATTCAGATAGACCTACAGGTTTATAATAATTACTTTTGAAAATAAATTTGGAAGACGAAAATAAAATATCTACATGTAGGCATGTTAACAAATATTTGCAAAATCAAAATACAGGAGGCCCAACAGGGTTTACTGGACATAACAGTGAAACTGTCAGCAGAGTGAAAAGAAGAGGCCCAAAGGGCTTACCGTTCAGCGGAGTAAAAGGGATGATTACAGTGAGAATATGTTGGCCATTTTTATGATTTTTAAAGATGTACCAGTTCCGACCCTTTTGGAGCCCAAAAGAATATTAACCCCTTTTCATTCCATGCTGGAACTTAAGTTGATTTTGGAGAGAAAGTTTGTCAGTTAACTTGCAGAAGGCTGGTGGTGTCTTCCCGGGTACATTGTAACCGGGTTCTCTCCTCCACCAATGAAAACTGACCGGGTTCTCTCCTCCACCAATGAAAACTGACCACCACCATACAACTGAAAAATTGTTGAGTGTAGCATAAAACACTATTCAAAATCAAATCATTCATAAAACTTCATGCGACCACTTACTGGAAATTTTGGCCCTCTTACAACAGAAAGCACACTCACTCCTTAATTGGTCCTAAATCACCAGAGTTTCATGGATGACATACATGTACAGGGCTTCAGTTATTTAGCTTGAAAAGTTTGCTTTCATTTTAAATTTGCCCTCTTATCTAGGGGCAAAAATGTGAATGGAAGTGAAAATTTCCAGGTACTGGTAAACTATCTGTAAAACTTCTGGCCCAGGGTTCACAAATGCCCCTCTCTTCTTAATTGGATAAATTTCAATACATTAAGATATATATATAGAGATGTGTCAAAAATTTTTTTTTTTAATTTTTTAATTTAATTTTTCTAATGTTTATGTGTTTGTTTTGCTATGAATTTTTCATGGCTTTGTTTTATAGTAATGATGTGTTTTGCAAGATACAAACTTTTAATGTCTCTTTTTAATATGTTTTATACGGAATGGTGGCATAAAGAATTTAATTTTATGTTTAAATTGCCGAATCTTGAAAACAGAAAAATTCAAACATTATGAGCAACTACAAAATGAAATTATTTGATATTCGAAGTTTTATAAATTTCATCAAAATTGTCCTCATGCATATTTTTTTCTAAAATTTCATCAAAATTGATTTAAAAATGAGTCCTCATGCATATTTTGAAAAATTGCAGATTTTTATGAAATATTTGAGAAAAATAAAAAAGTTGCATCAATTTTGGCGCATCACAGTATACACATATTTAAAATCATATTGATAATCAGATTTTGGAAATATTATATATAGATAAAAGAAACGTATATATATATATATATATATATATATATATATATATATATATATATATATATATATATATATATAATATATATACACACAATAAAATTTCAGATCAATGAAATATAAAAGAAAAGTATATATGCTATGCAAACCCAATCTGTAATAAAAACTTACCAGAAATCAAACATTGGCAAAAATCATTTACTTCCATACTGTCTGTGGGTATACATAAAATAAAATTGATGTACAAATTTACTGGCTTTCTTACCTAAAACTAAGTACATGTATATCTGTACATCTGCTGAAATATACCTCAAAATCCAGAAAAAAACAAAACAAAGACAGACAGCCCCCAGAAAGCAGGAAAATATTCTTAAGCCATCACACAAGAAGCAATAAATTTAGTAATCAAAGGTATTACTAAAAGCTGAAGAATCTTCACTCATTAGTAAGTTTGATAAAGAAATCCCCAAAACTTTGACCTTTAACCCTGGCAATTAAACATTTGATGCTCTTTTCAGTGTTTTCAATGTTACCAGGGCGTTTGTCCTTCTTTGTAATAACTTGGGTAAATTTGCTTAAATCTTTTTTTTATTATTATTTTTTTAAATAGTGTTTTACACAACACTCAAAAAATTTTCAGTTATATGGTGGTGGCCAGTTTTAAGAGTGGACAAAGGAACCCAATTACCTGGGAAGAGACCACCTGCCTTCCTCAATTAAACTGGAAAACTTTCTCACAAAAATCAGCTTAGGTTACAGTGGAGCTCGAACCTGCAGTGACGTGAAGTGAGACGTGAAGTGAGACGTGAAGTGAGACTTCATGGTTCTAAGTGCAATGCTCTAACCAGTCAACCACGCAAGCCCCTGCTTGAATGTCAGTGATATCTATTATCATTACGATGCGACTGGTCACATTTCATCCAGCCAGATCATTGTTTAGGTGAATTAGTTTGTAAATAAGATTGAGGTAAAATGAGGGACACAGACCTTGTGTTTGGTAGAAGTTAATATTCACTTATTTAAAATCAATGATTTGCAGGAATCGTATATATATATATATGTTTTAAATGAAAAGATGAGAGGTAGAAGAATGCAGTGTTTTCCTTTACATATGATTTCTGCGGCTCTGACGGATGAAATATTTTTGGGCCACACCATACGAATAGAATCCAGTCTCTGTGGACGCACAATAACTGTGTATATCTGAATTGATTTTGAAACCGAGACTGAAAATTTGTGTCATTGTTTTCATGAATTTCAGTGAATTTAAGTTTGAATGATACTGTAAATCCAGAACTATTTGTGATACATTATTTTTGCGATACTTTATTTTCGCGATACATTATTTTCGCGATACTTTATTTTTGTGATACATTATTTTCGCTATACACCAGTTCTAAATTTATTTGTGATTTTGAACCCCCATTTCCTCATACCATGATCAAATTTCATTACCTGATAATTATATTTTCGCTAGCGAGAGCTCTCACAAAAGTACGCATAAATAAAATTCTCACGAATAAAACCGGATATACAGTAATAAATTCTAAAGCAATTTTTCTAACTTGTCAATTTCAGGTAGGGTACAGTCACATTTCTATAAGGAAAATGTCTATATTTGAATAAGCCATTATACATGTAACTGATTTGAAATTTGTATATCATTAGAATATATCAAGTCACTTTTACTCAATGGGAATCACAGAGTCTACTTGGGACTCACAAATCTTTATCTTGTGGGTCTCAGGGACTCACTAGAATACAGCCCTAGGGAAAACCCTGAGAATGGTAATGAGTTTGATGTGCACAAAGTATTTAACAGAAAAATTTCATTGGTGAATTCAAGAACATGAACATTACTGAGATTTCATTGATAGAGCCAAGATTCAAGCAAATCAACTCAGTGTATAATTCTCTGTTTCGCACGGAGGATGTCACTTTCCATGTTGTAGCATTTTATGACCAAAAAAAAGTATTCATATTATTCTGTTATATTGCTTAAATGATGATCTCCTCCCATGTCAAGTATGCCAAAAACAAAATTAGTGTTTATGCTGTGTTTAATAGACCTGAATATGTACAGTAGCAATAGTACCAGGGCTTACACTACAGTGAAAAGTACTGATACATCAGACAGTTTACAAAGCCCAACAAAGAAGGTAGAGTCGAACCTGTTTTGAAAGAACACTATCATTAAAGAGCACCTGTCTTTTGAGACCACATTCTGAAAACCACTTGGTTAAATAATCCATTAAATAAAACCATTCTGAAAACCACTTGGTTAAATAATCCATTAAATAAAACCATTCTGAAAACCACTTGGTTAAATAATCCATTAAATAAAACCTCTTTTGAGACACCACCTGTCTTGAGTGACCACACTTCAGTGGCAGACTGGGCGGTCTCAAGACAGGTTCCACTGTAATTTCCATTTTTGATTTGGGAAAGAAAAATCAAAATATTTTGTTGCTGCTGTAACTACATCAGGGAGCCGGCCTGGCTCAGTTGGTAGCATGCTCAACTCTTGATCTGAGTCATGTGTTTGAGTCCAGCCGGCTGCAGGTTGGTTTTCTGTCCTTCGGATGAGAAAGTAAAACCTGAGGTTCCGTGTCACAGTAGGTGTCGGCACGTTAAAGAATCCTCACTGCTAGATGGACATAAGTGCCAAGCACAGACCAAAATTTGAAGCCCTTCATTGGCATTTGGTGATGTCTCTATGAGTAAAAAATTCTTCAGTGTGACATCAAACAACAAACAACAACAACTACATCAGGCAGTGACAGGACTAAGTTTGTCTTTACAGTCTACTGTGAGTGCATATGTATGGATGCATAAGCATTGGAAAGACTAGGGTTACCACTACGTTTTATTGTAAGTACAAAAGTGTAGTTGCATCAAGCATTGACAGGAATAAAGTCAGCCCTACTTCTTGTTGTATTGCATAAGTGCACTTGCATCAAGCATTAACAAGTTTTGGTTGAACACTACATTTTATACATCAAGCATTGATAGGACTAGGATTAACACTACGTCTTATTCTAAGTGCATCATTGTAGAAATGTCAAGCACTGACAAGTTTAGGGTCAACACTACGTTTTATTCAAGTGCATAGGTGTTGTTACATCAGGCATTGATGAGACTAGGATTAACACTACATTCTATTCTAAGAGCATTAGTGTAGATACGTCAAGCATTGACAAGTTCAGGGTTAACACTACGTTTTTATTCTAAGTGCATAAGTACAAATGCATCAAGCAGCAACGCCAAAGCAGTATTGTCAGTCAAGAGTTATTCCACTTTATTAAATGTTTGTTAAGTTCAAACTTTCATTTTCAAGTCAGCTCAAAACCAATCACTTACATGTACTTATATTTCTTACAAAAATAGATTCTGCAATGTCTGTAATAAATAAAAAATGAAAATAAAAATATAAATATATACAAATAATGAGATGTTCTCACCTTTTTCTGATGTGATGAAGGATTCAAGCATCCATGAAGCAAATTATAAAATATAAATACAATACTTTGATTTTAATAGTCTACAAGATGAAGAGGTGGATATAACAGTGTAGAATCATGCAGTTAGGGCACTTTTAAAACTTCGACCTTACTACAGGGCACTCTGTAAAAGGGCAATGTTAAATTTTTGACCTAAAAAAAAAGCAGTCCGTAAAAGGGCAATTTTAAAATGTGTGACCTTAAAATGTTGTACCTTAATACAGGGCAGTCTGTAAAAGGACACTTTTAAAATTCTGACCTTACTACAGGGCAGTCCGTAAAAGGGTACCTCTAAAATGTTTTTAATAATACAGGGCAGTCTGTAAAAGGACACATCTTAAATATTTGACCTTAATAATACAGGGCAGTCTGTGAAAGGACACTTTTAAAATGTTGGACCTTACTACAGGGCATCCTGTAAAAGGGTAACTTTTAGTTTGACCATAATAATACAGGGCACACAGTCTGTGAAAGGGCACTTTTAAAATGTTTGATCTTATATAGGGCAGCCTGTGAAAGACCTTTTAAAAATATTCTTACTACAGGGCAGTCTGATTTAGGGAACCTTAAAATGTTTACCTTAATAGTACAGGTCTATCTATAAAAGGGCATTTGAAAATGTTTACTTTACTATAGGGCAGTCTGTAAAAGGGCACTTTTAAAAGTTTGACCTTACCACAGGGCAGTTTTTGAATAGGCAAATTTAAAATCACACAGATATTAACAGATTGTCTGACTGAGTACAAAAAAATAGTACATTCCTTGCCTCTAGTTGTAGGCATATATATAAGACAGACATTTAAATGAGAAATATGAAATTAATATGAAATTTACAGAATACTGTTTAAGGGGACATAATTCAACAGGTTGGAATTTTCATGTGTTTCTCTCACTTGACAAGATCAAAGATTTTTTAATTCGGGGATTGGAAGTAGCATAAAACGCATGCAGAAATAATATCAGGTCCTGTATAATATATCAAACTTCATTAAAACTTTCACTTCTTTTTAAATTAGCAGTTTCATCAAAACCATAAAAAAGAGCTTCTAGGAAAACTATGAGCCAAAAATTGGAACATACTGTATTTGACCTAAAATGGATGGCGGGCGTGGGTAATTGTAGTACAGGGCGCCTTTATTTTGACATTTTTTCTTTCGCCATACACATTTTGTTTTCATTGCCAAAAACGGTAAAATACTCCGCTATGCAAAATTATCTACAATGTATATAGCTGTTTGTACTGAATTAATTACTTTGTAATCCCGTCTGATGTATTAACAGTGGAAAAGAAACAATGTAGCAAAATTTGTTACTCACTCTCAAGATTTACTGTTTGAACTGCGAGATCAGGAAACAGGCATTACGACTACGAGTGATACATGCCTTACACAGATGCTTCGTTGAAACCGACAATTTGGACAATTTCTTTGATTTTTAATGCAATCTCCGACATTCAAAGTGTAAAACTGGTATTATGCGAGATTTTGGTAATTGCAGACTGTTTAAAATGACAGCAGTAGACAAAATTGGGAAGTTTGAATGACAACGCTTTGCTTGAAATGCCGAACCCGAATTCAATTTTATAAAGTGACAGAGTAAACAAATAATTGGAAGAGTTTCATGTTTCTTCGTAGAAAAATATACGATAAGCATTATTTTTTTCGTTAGTGAGTACGTTTTAATTGACAAGTATTTAACTAAAGATAAAAAATGTAAGTATGACTGGTCTCATTTTGTTTGTTGATGAACGTCAATGGCGACCTCCCTGCATCAAAGAAATCACCAATAGAATTCAAAGTACTGTTTACAACGTAGTTAAATGGTGTTCTTTTGCAATTTTGAGGTTATAGTTGATATTTGTTGCACCAAAAAGAAAAAAGTATGATGATGTCGGGCAGTAATCTAAACTAATTAAAAATAAAAAGGTAAACATTTTTCAAACAGCAGTATATCTACATGAAAAAATATCCAGGGGTGCCCTTATTAGAGCAGATGCCCTTTTAAGGACAAATACGGTAGTTGTCTGTGATTATGCTACAGTAAACATGGAAATTTACGTGTGGGGGTAATTTGCACTGACTACACTACACGATGAAGAGTTTTTAGTGTAAATTACTAGCCTGGGATCCTGGCTCACTAATGCTAACACTGTCAGTATAGCCAGGTGGAATACAATCACTTTGATTGGACATGATTACCTTTTCCACTGCAATGAATTGTGGGATAGCATCAAATCATAACAAACATGGTGCCCCCACACTCAATCGATGTGATACGAGAATTTACAGCATATTATACCCATGATGTATGCAATATTTGCAATCAGTTGTTGTAGAAATACACAATTAAGATCCCACAGACATAAGCAAGTAGATTGTTTACTACATTTACAAGAATCTGATGTGATTGCCTGTTTGTATACCAAGATGGATTACTGCCACTTTCTCTGTTTACTAATATGGACATACACATTTTCTATGTCCGGTATCTTGGTCAAGTGATAATTTTCAGTCTTGGTTAAAGGTGATAAGTTGTTCACATGGACTGTATTACACCTGACCCTATTGATGAAATATGATTGGGCGAGGATCCCAGACTAGTAAATTACCCCTTGGCTACCAGTTTCACAGTTGTGATGAGAATCATCGTTTATTACAGGACTGGTCACAGTTAGGTGTGACATTGTGTAAAATACCTCCACGTGTATGGTTTGCATAAGAAAATTACGTAATTATCAACAAATGGAAATATTCACATTGACTGTATAACTTTTCTGTTTTTTACAACAGTACAATATACACAAAACATGTAATCACATGACCCAAAAATATCAGAAAGAAAATTAGCAAATTATGACATTTTTAGCCAATCTTGAAAAAAACATTTATTCAATTGCTACACTGGCTATGAATGGTAGGATGAGCCCTGTAACACTCGAGTTATTTCCCCTATACAGCAAGAAGTTTAAATCTCTTTTAACATACAGTGGTAGGACAAAAGTAAGTTCCCAAAAATGAATTTCACTATACAAGCTATATATCCTGTATAGTAATTCTGCATTTGTTTGATTTTGTCCTCTGAATTTGGTAGATACCTCAAATAAATGAAAAATGGCAAGTTTAATTTGGATAATATTTTCATTTGTTGAAATCCATTAATTACTTTAGTATCGATGGTTTTATTATGATGTTTATTTATCATGTCAAAAATAATTGTAATAAACAGAATATTGATGTTACTCTCACAAAGAATAACATATTTCTTCTGAAACAATACATAGATTGCAATGGAATTTCTACCAAATGAGTACCAAAACCTCAAATTTTTGTGAATCACATTTTGTGAAAATTGTATAAAAGACAAATTCGATCTCTAGGATATATTGAAAAAACATGAATTAACGAAACAATACATCTTAAAAATAAATTATGGGAACTTAATTATGTCACACTACTGTACATTTGATACAAGTTCATTCAAATTATCATCTAAATGATCTGAAATGCCTTACCCAAGCAAACGTTCTCCGACTGGTTGTGGTACAAATATGAACACGTTTCATCACCTTGTTAAAAAAAAGAAACACAAATCAGAATGTATCCATGACAAAATGGTCCATCTAGCATTATTTAAAGAGATAAGAACACTGATATTGTTCTCTGTTTTTTAAAAAAAACATTTTTAAAACTGAAAATACAGATTTTACGTTGCAGCAAGATTTGAAAAAAGATGAATTCCTCAAATTGGAGGAAAATTCTCATCCCTGGATTTTAAAATCAATCAACAAAATATAAAAAATGTCATCATTTGGGTTTTTGCATGAATATGGTGAAATTCTGCTTGTAAGGAAATGCACTAGTGAAAGAGGAAATGTGTGTGAATGTGTGTGTATGTATGTATATGTGTGTGTATGTGTTTGTGTGTATATGTACATTTGTTTGTGTGTATTTGTGTACACCAATGTTTGTATGTTAACCCTTATAAGTGTCATTTTTGGTAGAAGTGAACTGAGGAATTTGAATGTATAGTTTGTGTGTATGTGTGAATGTTTGTGATTGTGTGTATGTGTGAATGTATGTGTTTGTGTGTCAGTGTGAATGTATGAGTTTGTGTGCCTGTATGAATGTTTGTGTGTATGTGTAAATGTATGTGTTTGTGTGAAATGTATTTGTGAATGTGTTTGTGTATGTTTGAATGCATGAGTTTGTGTGCCTGTGTGAATGTATGTCTGTATGTGTAAATATATGTTTGTGTGAATGTATGTGTTTGTATGTGTGAATGTATGTGTCCGTATGTGTGAATGTATGTGTTTGTGTGTATGTGTGAATGCATGTGTTTGAGTGCATGTGTGAATATACATGTTTGTGCATGAACCTATATCAATGTCACTGCTGTAATAATTACACTAGTAATTTTGGGAGTGTATGTGTTTATTTATGTGTGTGTTTGTGTGCCTGTGTGTCTGCATGCCTGTGTGTGTGTATGTATGTGTTTAAACCCTGACTGTTAGAGGGGAATTAGCTGTGGGTTTTTTTTCAGTTCCTCTCCACCTATTTCTTTACAACTTTGATTGATATACAATAACAAAAAAAAGAGATATACACAATCATAAAAGTTCTGAAATTTTTATATTTGTGAAAATTGGTTGAGAAATCAACTGCAATTGAATAAGGGCTATTCCAGAAAAAAGTGTATCCAGGGGGCAGAACGCCATTGATAAAAAAAATGTGTTGATGGGGGGTAAAATTGCATTTAAAATGTGTTGGGTGGGGTATGATTAAAGAAAAAGAATGCATTGGGTGTGCTAATTTTGAAATGAGCATTTGACCCTGCACTGTCCCTCATTGGTGATTCGCATCTCATTGTGTATTTATTAGTCCCCAGTCACATATTTGTAGAATTTCGTTTCTTTTCTCTTTGATATTTTCCAGTCGGTAATTACATTTTACGGATTTCTTTCTATGAAAATGACAAAACGAGCTTAATCTTATCCCTATTATTATGTTATTTTACAGTTACATTTTTATATAACATTGTTTTATCAATTAAACGCTGGCATCTAAAAAATCATAGAGCGATAAACACATTTTTTTTTTAGTGAACTTAGTTCATTAAAATAGATATTTGTTTTGTACAAATTTGATTCGTAAAAATGACGCCCTCCTGGATGGAGGTTGACGTTGTCATGTTCATGGCCAATAGTGGCCTGGAACAGTGTACAGATAAATTCATTGGTATGTTGCAATATAAATTTGATGTTTTTGAAAAAGTATAAAGTATACTGTGCCAATTTATTCGGCAATTGTTGTTTAGTTTTACTTTTTTTAGCGTCTATGTGTTGGTAGTCTTCAAAGTGAAAGGAAAACGAAAATCAGAAAATGGCATCGGAACAACGATAGGTAATAAGGATATCATATCATCAGAAATAAAATCACAATATAGTGTATCAATGTACTGTTACACCACTAACATGCAATCTTGACCACTGTACTTGCAATAAAAGGCTAAAACTGTATAAGATTTAATTTTATCCATTATAATATATGGAAAAAAAACTTAATTTTAATTTAAGTTTGTTGGTGGGGTTTTTCCCAAAATGTAAAGTAGTTGGTGGGGGGGTAGTTTTTAATTAAAATATCATTGGTGGTGCCCCTGAAATTTCATGGGTGTTCTGCCCCCAGGAGACACTGTTTTCTGGAATAGCCCTAATTCAACATTACTATTTGTATATGAAAACCACACCTTATTTTCACAATATACATAGGAATAAAAGATTTTTTATGACTGTGTATAGCTCTTGTTTTAATTGTACTTCAAGTACACGTAGTAAAAGTAGAAGAAATCAAAATACATATTTTTTGGTAAACATAGCTAATGCCCTTTTTTAAAAGTAACGAGGCTTGATAGTCGATCTGCTTTTTAAACTGTTTAATAGGTGTACAAATAAATATAATACTCTACCATCTAAATCATCAATCTTTGTCAAAAACATGGCAAAGAAAGCTCGACTGAGGGCAGCTTTTAACCATTCTGTTCCGGCAGGGTAGTTAGGGTAGATAACTGCGTGTATAGAAATCCCTCCCGCTACCATGATGATTACAAACATACGCATCCAGGTAACAAAATCGTCTTGTAACTGAAAAAAAACAACAACAAAATCTTGAATTTTTTAGTATGTAACCTAAGGAGAGGGATAAGTTTACAGGTAATCATTGTAACATATATCTAGCTATATTATAGGCTTGCAGGTGACACTTTTCTGATGATGCTGAGGTTTTGTCGTCCATTTCATATCACTTGGCAGATTGGAGTCTGGTGAACCCTTACTTGACCTGGTTTGTTTGTTTCATTGATGTTTTATGCCACACTCAAACAGCTTGCAGTGGTGTAGTGGTAGAACATTCGAATTGCAAGTGGAAGGTCCCCGGTTCGATTCCTGGACCAGGTGATACCAAAGACTTTAAAAATAGTAGTGACAGTTCCTTTGCCACGCACTCAGCATACAAATTGAAAGTCATGAGTCATTCAGATGAGACTGAAAACACAGGTCCCGTTTGGCGGAAGGCGTGGCACATAAAAAAAAACCCTCACTGCATTGGCGTCGGCCCATAACACAAGCCAGAATTTGTAACACTTCACCTAAAGCCGATGACATCTCAAGATAAGTGAAAAATTCTTGACGGAACGTAAAACAACAATCAAACAAACAAAACAGACGCCACACTCAACAAGTTTTCACTTATATATGGCAGCCATTTTTTAATGTTGTAGGAAAGAACTAGTTATAACATATCCGGCATTCCACATGTAAACTGGCAAACTTACCCACAAAAGTCATCTTATGTTTCCAGTGGGGCACGAACCTATGCTAATCAGAGGTGAGAGACTTCATGGTTGAAAGTTCAATGATTCTACCACATTTAGACTTACCCATTTATATTGATGGAAAAGTCCACTGTCAAAATTCAGGGGTGTATGAGTCAAAACATTAATCTTACAATAATTGAACTTGCAGTAATAACTCAATTACTCCTATTTTGTGAAAGTGGACCATATTTTTATTAATTGATATTGGTGAGTCTAAATTTGATTTTAGGTGTTGTTGAGATAACTGACTTTAAATTACAGTTGTGGTCAGTACACCAAAGTAAGAATTTATTTTTATGAAATTGGTAAAAAAAACCCACATGTATTCTGCATTGGGAATGGGGCTGAATATTGGCCCCGTGGAAGCTACAGTAAAAAGGCCTGCTAGTGATCTTACCATTCTCCGAATGCTGATCAACATGGGTCCAAGGACAGGACTAATCGGCAGAAAGACTTTGACCGTCCTGTAGTAGAAGTAGATTAGTCCAAGACTCATTATAAACTTTGTTGTCATATAGTCCATGAAGTACACAAAGTGTGGAACGATCCGGACTGATCCAAAAAGCACGAGGAAACTGGCAATTAGAATGATTTCCACTACTGTCCAGAATATCTTCTCCTCTTTGTAAGACTGAAAGTAAATATCAGTAAACAATAAAGACATGATTATCTCCCTTTATAAAGGTGATTTATCTTGCTTTCCCCTTTACATGGTGACTTTGGGTAAAGATCATCTCCCTTCAAAAAGGCCAATAATCTCCCTTTCCCTTTTACATCATACATGGTGACTTGGGATCCAGAGTACATGTATCTCGTTATATAAATGCCAATAATCTCCCTTTCACATAGTGTCTTTGGGTCTAGATTATCTCCCTTTATAAAGCCATTAATCTACCTTTCCCTTTTAATTAAAACATGGTGACTGGGGTCCAGATTATCTCCCTTTATAAAGGCTAATAATTGCCCATTCCCTTCAACATAGTGACTTTGGGTCCAGATTATCCCTCCTTATAAAACCCAGTAATCTCTCTTTCCCTTTAAAATGTTGAAATTGGGTCCATATCATCTCCCTTTATAAAGCAAAGCTACTCAAGGGAGCAGGCCAAAGTAGCTGTTATAGACAGGTGGCCTTTATATTGAGGTTTATTCATAAAAAGTTAACAAAGATTATGTTTGAATGGCCATTATTGGCAGGTGCCCCTTGTATAGAGGTGGCTGCTAATGCAAGTTTGACTGTATATATATATATTTTAGTTATTGAATATCATAGAGATTCCAGATAATAAGAAGTTATACCCTTTTCTTAACAATGGTTCCCCTTAAAATCTCCAACCATATCATTAGCGTCCAGCCAAAGACTATCAGGTCCAGTTGCAAATTGCCACACAATGGAAACATCACAGCCAAGCTGAACAGTATCAAGTAGAATATATAGGAGATCTGTAAGAGATAAATAAACTGTGTGTAAGCAATAAATAAACTGTGTGTAAGAAATAAATAACCTGAGTGTAAGATAAATAAACTGTGTAAGAGATAAATAAACTGTGTGCAAGAAATAAATAACCATGTGTAACAGATAAATAACCTTGTGTGACAGATTAATAAACTGTGTGTAAGAGATAAATAATTGGTAAGTGATAAATAGTGTAAAAAATAAATAATGTGTAAGAGATAAAGAAATTGTGTAAGAGCTACATCAACTGTGTGTAGGAGATAAATAAACTGTGTGTAAGAGATAAATAAATTGTGTGTAAGAAATACATAAACTGTGTGTAAGAGATAAATTAACTGTAAGAGAAAAGTAAATTGTGTGAAAAAGATAAATGAAGTGTGTATAAGTGATACAGTAAAACCTGCTTTAGCGACCACCTATGTATAGAGACCACCTGGTCACAAAGACAGTTTATTGCTGTTCCAAATAGTACTATTTGTGTACAAATCAACTTCTATATAAAGACCACCTCCTAAAAAGACTTGTTTTCTTGTGTCCATAAGGAGGTCATTATATACAAGTTTCACTGTAAATAAACTGTTTTTGAGACCATCACTTCTGTGGTTTCTCATGATCGTTGGTCTTGTGTCCCTAAGGAGGTCATTATATACAAGTTTTACTGTAAATAAACTGTTTTTGAGACCATCACTTCTGTGGTTTCTCATGATCGTTGGTCTTGTGTCCCTAAGGAGGTCATTATATACAAGTTTCACTGTAAATAAACTGTTTTTGAGACCATCACTTCTGTGGTTTCTCATGATTGTTGGTCTTGTGTCCCTAAGGAGGTCATTATATACAAGTTTCACTGTAAATAAACTGTTTTTAAGACCATCACTTCTGTGGTTTCTCATGATCGTTGGTCTTGTGTCCCTAAGGAGGTCATTATATACAAGTTTCACTGTAAATAAACTGTTTTTGAGACCATCACTTCTGTGGTTTCTCATGATCGTTGGTCTTGTGTCCCTAAGGAGGTCATTATATACAAGTTTCACTGTAAATAAACTGTTTTTGAGAGCATCACTTCTGTGGTTTCTCATGATCGTTGGTCTCTCAAAAAAGATTTGATTTACAGAGACTTTCAACTGAATGATTGTCAAAATGTGGTATCAAAAAACAGGTGGTCTCTCAAGACAGGTAGTTGTTCAACCAAAGTGTCTCTCAAGACAGGTGTCTCTCAAGACAGGTAGTCATTCAAGAAATGTGGTCTCTCAAGACAAGTGGTCTCTCAAGACAGGTAGTTGTTCAACCAAGGTGTCTCTCAAGTCAGGTGGTCTCTCAAGACAGGTAGTCATTCGAGAAAGGTGACTCTCAAGACAGGTGACTCTCAAGACAGGTGGTCTCTCAAGACAGGTGGTCTCTCAAGACAGGTAGTTGTTCAACCAAGGTGTCTCTCAAGTCAGGTGGTCTCTCAAGACAGGTAGTCATTCGAGAAAGGTGACTCTCAAGACAGGTGGTCTCTCAAGACAGGTGGTCTCTCAAGACAGGTGGTCTCTCAAGACAGGTGGTCTCTCAAGACAGGTTTGACTGCACTATATTTTGCACTACATTTTTTCATCAAATACAGTGAAACTTGTATATAAAGACCCCCTTACGAACACAGAACTAGTTTTCATAAGCAAGTGATTTTTATACAGAGGTTGATTTGTACACAAATGGTACTATTGGGGCAAAAATAGTCTTTATGACCAGGTGATCTTTATACACGTGGTCAGTAAAGTAGGTTTTACTGTAGTTTATTTAGCAACTTCATTGACGGTTTTATTTTCTTGATACCTGATTGGTCCAAAACTTTGTTATGGGAGCACTCCACAAGTAGTAAAACTGCATGTGAATCGGTACCTTGAGATTACGTCGTCCATAATCAAACATCCTTGAGACTCGCATTCTCCAAAGATCCATTGCTGTTCTCTCCTTGAAAACCATATAAACAATACACATGATATATATTATTTTAGAATTATCCTACGACTCATCTTAAAGGGGAATAAGCTGTGTTAAAAAAAAAAAAAATTATTTTAATTTTTTCTACTTTTAAAACTTGTACAAATAGTAAGTTTGAGTCCAACAACTGCAAGTGAATAATTGCCAAAAACGGGTTTGTCAAGTTGTTCAAATGTTCAAAATGTATTCATATTAATCTGCTAAATCATGCCGTTATACATGATACAAGAGAGAAAATTTGGACAATTACCCAATTTTCATCCATCGATGGAGGCCTCAAGAGTTGAGAGTCAACAACATCTTCATCATCTGCCTCAGGATCTCCCATCTCTGTAGAAAAAATAAATAATAATTTATAGTAAGCTGGAATGCAATACATGGAAGTGAAAGATGTTTGTTAGGACTATAGTTATATTTGTTGATGGCATGGGTTTTGTTCTCACGTGACAACTTTTCTATGAAACATTTATCAAAAAATCACTTCCTGTGTTTGTTGAGACACATTGACATCAGAATTATACATGCTTGGCAGTACTGATACCATATTTCACAAGCCACAAGCTGTTTGAATTACAGATAAAATATTCATGGTACAGGGTGTCGTTCTACTCATCTGTCACCCAAACGACAACCAAGTTAACAATAAAGATGATAAATGCACTATATTTAAAACTGAAGTGTTTAATGCCAAAGTCAACAATTTTTCAATTATATGGTGGCAGCAAATTTTAAACGGTGGATGAGAGAACCCAGTTTTAAAATGTACCCGGGAAGAGACCACCAGCCATCTGTAAATGAACTGGCAAACTTTCTCACATAAATCAGCTTAGGTTCCAGCAAGGCTCGAACCGGCACTGACCAGAAGCGAGAGGCTTCATGGTTCAAAGCATAATGCTCTAATTACTTAGCCATGGAGGCCCCATAAAGCCCGCTGACAGGCATTCATTCATTAAGTTTGTGGACAGACTGACCTATTTGTTGAACAAGTGTTCCGAGCACACAAAACAAATGTATTTTTTTTAATTATATGTATGTGTAATGTATTGATGTTTTGTGAATGCAGTTGTCATGTTTCTGTTATTTCCTGTATTGTATCGGTGAAAAATGATTTGAAAATAAAGAATTACAAAAAATTTTAATAATATTTTGACGATGGGCCTAATGTTGTGATAACGACATGACTTACCAGTGGTTACGGTCATTTGTAATGGTTTTTTCACTTCATAGGTGATCCAGACAAACATGGGGAAAATCAGGGCAAGACTTAGGTAGATCTGAAAAAAAATACCGGGAAACCTATATTAACAAAACAAAACCATTACATCCGACAATGATACATAGTCGATGAATAGACACAGAACAGGAAAGGGCACTAGCAATCACTAAGCAACAGAATTTAATCCTAGGTTAAATTTTAATCCTTGGTTATGATATAGTCCTAGTGACTTTAGGGACCCTGTACAAGTTTGTGGACAAGGCAGTTAACTTCTGATTTACAGTCATCATTCTTGAACAATATGATCAATTGGGATATTTTGGCATCGCTAAACTCTGGCAACTTTGGTCATAAAATGAAGGGTTATTTTTTGGTCAGTTACATTTGGGCCATTTATGTTTGTATCATGTTTAAATTTGGCCTACCATCGTATCACAGATCTGTCATGTCAAACATTTCAGGTGTTTGAAATATCAAAATATTAAAGTGTCAGAAGATATGATACATCACATGGTTTAAATATGGCCTACCATCTTATCTTTCTTCTGTCATGTCAAACATTTCAGGTGTATGAAATATCAAAATATTAAAAAGTGTTGGTAAAATAATTAGAATTGATGTGTCACATGGTACTTAATTACGATTAACGTCCACAATGTTATTTTAAAAACCAAACTTACCAGTAGAAAAATTACAAACAGTTTAATTTTGGCCATTTAAATAGGGTGGCCAAAGTGGTAAGAATTAAATTTTGTCCAAAATACCTCAATTTATGGTATCTTTTTCCTTAAATGGTATAAGAACCAAGCTAAACAACGTCAATGGATTTAGAAATATATGCTAATGTAGCGAAACTTGACCTATCCCCAAATGTCTGACACATGGATCTCCATGTGCTTTTTTGACATAATTCGATCATAATCACACAACTGTTTGAAGGGCCATTTAATTGTGGCATCATAATGGAAAAGTGTGCCAAAAGGTGTCATGTCGAGCCTTTCCAATAGGATAATTACATACGCACCTTGAACCAATCGGGAAGTTTAAACGGTCCATAGTCAACTTCACGGATCTGTAAGTTGCCAATCCATCGTTGGTTCAGCCATTTTTGACAGATGGGGTGCGCAATAAAGTATTTGTTATTTGCCATGTGAGCAATTTCCATCACGGAATAATTATTAAAGTCCGTCAATTTTTTATCCAAACACGTTATGGCTTGTACTGCAGAGTCCCTGTAGCTCAGATCCAGAATTTCCAGAGCAATTTTCCCGAATTCTCTGCAAAATAAAATCTTTACGTGTATCAGGTGCAACTACAGTGTACAGAGAAACAAAAATTACTAAGCTCATCTCACAATAACACATTTCACACTCCCTTTAACCTAACGTCAACGAGTTTCTTAACCATAGCATGGAAAGTAATACACTTACGTTCAAAATGAGTTACCTGGTTATTTTCTTTTTTTTTTCTTTACAAATTTAAATCTCACTCAGGATCTACAGCATACCATGGGCTAGTTGCATGTTGTATATCATATACATGGTATGATAGAGCTGTTATCATATATTGTCATCGATACTGAAAACCTGACGACGATATCGTGAAAATATTCAAGCATAGCGATATCGCTGACTCCAATGGAAAAGACATTCTTTATATTTATTATGTATTTGAGCTACCTAAACAAACACAAATCACATACATTGTTGTGAAACTCCTCCAAATTTTTTTTAACATTATATGTCTGTCTCAGCTTAACGAGAGGATATTATGCATGAAATAAACAACAAACAAACACTGCTTAATTGGCATTGTTAGCAAGAATAATACTGAATTTAATTCTGTGGAATATTGCGATATTATCACAATGATATCGGCAAAATTTGCCAATATCGTGATGCTAATCTCAATCACGATAACAGCTATAATCATGTAAATGTCACACAAGTTAAGTTGATGTATGGGCAATATAAGCCTGCATTAAGTAAACCTAGCCTCAACTAATCTTCTTTTAAAAAATTGGAGGCTGATGTTGTCATGAAAATAGCTGCTATCATATATTGTCATTGCGCTAAATCATGATACTAAAAACCCGACCATGATATCGTGAAAATATTTAAGCATCACAATATCGCCACCCCCACCCCCCTCCCGCAGAAATTTAAGTCTTTATGTACGACTTAAAAATACACTAATAACAGACACTGTTGTGAAACTGCTCAAAACAAAAAAAATCACATTCATTGTCCATCCATCTTACTGAGGGGATATCATGCATGTAATAAACAACAAACAAACACTGCTTGGTTACTGGCATATGTAGCAGGAATACCACTGAATATATTTCTGATGATTTTGCTGATATTGCGATGCCGATTTAAATCTCGATAACAAGAATATCTAAATACTTGCTATTTGTACTGCTTTCTGCTCTAGTTATTAACGTATCGATTTTAATCTGATGTAAAAACTACATACATTCCAGAGTCCTTGACCTTCCGTTCCAAATCCACATCTTTGCACCATTTTTTGGACATGTTGTTCCAAATCATACTGATTATAAGGGCAGTAGCCATTGGCTGCTCTGTTCGTTTCCACAAGACTTTGGTCAGTTTCGGATTATAAACTAGTGTTGACCACAAAACCAATGTGTTCATAGCCTGAAAATATCAATACACAAATGTAATGAATGGTGGTAATGTACTGTAACGTTTGGGATTGAAACATTTTTTTAATAATTCTGTGACAGATATTTGCTACTAAATAGAAATGATAGTAGCAAACATTTTGCCATGACAGTTTGTGTAGGAACAAGGGTCAAAGGTCAAAATAGCTATGTGTCATAAACAGAATATCCTTTGTATATTGTTTTCATAAAAGTAGTATATGACGTTAAGTAACGAATCATGGACTTTAGTCCCCATTTCTGGAGTTGCCACAGTGACATGTGTTCCAGGATCAGAGTCATCCAAAAAGCTCTGCCTTCCATACTTAAATCCTGCCACCCACCTTTTTACGGTAGCATATGAAGGGCATTCTCTCCTAGTGTTGTTACCGTGTCAGCATTAATAGCCTAAGGTGCTAGACCTTTCTTGAATCAATATTGACTGCTCTTGATAATTTTTTTCTATATGCTAAAGTTCCTCACTTTGTTCACTTAAGAGTGTTATCTTTTGACTAAAATTGGCTAAATGACACAGTTCGTTGGATACACACTCTCTCATACACACACATAAACAATCTGTAACACACATAAGCACTCTTTCACAGACATAAACACTCTCTTTCACTCACACATATTCCCCCTCTCTAACACACATTCATATACTTCTTAAGCCAAAACACATTTGGCTTTGAGTTATATAATTACAGACTGCTCCCTTCACATTTGGCTTTGAGTTATATAATTACAGACTGCTCCCTTCACATTTGGCTTTGAGTTATATAATTACAGACTGCTCCCTTCATACCCTTCTCTCTGCTACTGCAGTCTCTGTCACATAGCTTTGGGTAGAATTCATGGACAATTCGTAAGAAGACACCATATTTTCCAGAAAAGTTGTTTTATAAAGAATGAGGTTGAGATCACAGTTTTCACCAATGACAAAGTGCTTGTTTACTGGAAAACCAGAGAACTGAAATAAAAAAAAAAAAGTCTGCTAGAGACAGAATGGCTGAATTGTGAAGCATTGTTTTTCAAAACTCCAAACAGAGCTTGAAGGTACAATAATAATTAAGAGCTAAACTCATGTATAAATCACTTGTGCAGAATTTTATTATTCATGAAACCTCACCAAATTAGGGCTGTCATTGATAGACTCAATATCGATTCGATACGATAATTGATACATTTCTTAAGTATTGATACATTTCATACTGCATTTCACAGGATATTTTTTCATATACAGTTTCCAAAAATTTCCATTTATTTTTCTTCATGTTCTTGAACTATGTTACATTTCATTTGATTGTTTAATTTGTTCAAATAAATAATGTGTTCCTTGTAATGATTGATTTTTTCATCTTCAGATAGTCAAATACACAATAACACACCTAAATATTATAAAGACTCTATTTATTCTAAATGCATTTTATAGAAGTACCAAATCAATTGATTTATCGATATATCAATACTTTTTTACTTATCGATATATCGATATGGAATTTCTCATCAATGACAGCCCTACACAAAATGTTAGTATACAATGCTAGCATTCGTCAACCAATCAGACTGAGGCTTTTAAACAATTTCAGGATTGTATTAATTTAATTCAACAGACTATGTGAAAACTTCCATTGCCAATCACAACAACTGTGATTGGATGAATTGGACACACTTACTCCTTATAAATATTCATTACATACAAATGATTTCCGGCACTTGACTCCACAGGTAGGAAAAAGCATAGCAATTCTGAATGATGGTTTTTCGACGACGACCAACTCAGTTTTTACTCAAGTGACCTAGCAAGGTGAAATATATAACCATCACCAATTTCAATTTATTTTTTCAAGAACATTGGAAGAATCAAAAAACAATTCTGATAATACTTTACTTAAGTACATACTGAAAGCTTTGCCAAAACTCCCTCTAGACAAACATGTCTGAAAAATGTTGGATCTTCCACATTGTTGAACAGAAACACCAGCTTTTTATGGTTCAAATACTTGTGAATACAGATGGCGTCCTTTTCCAGGAACAGGTCCACGAAATCTTCTCGGTCTTTCTTCAGTAAAGCTTTATCAAACAGCTCGTTGGAGACCTGCAACATGAAAACTTGAAACAAACGACTGTAACCTTGTACAAAAAATGAAAGATCAATTTCAAAATATTTTGTTTCAAAGACCCATACATGATGCAGGGTGAAAAAATGAGTGAAAATGGCATGAGGACGAGTAGTTAGGGGTGGGTACTCGTCCTCCGTGACAAGTATTTTTCTTCTAGATCTATAACATTTTACGTTTTCACCTCTAAAGGTTTCCATGAACAAGACGCTTTCAAAATCCTTTACTGCCATTTAGATTAATTGTAAGTCCCATATCAGAGAAATCAAAGAACAGTTAGTCTTAATGGCTCCATAATTTTTTTAAAAATTGGGACAAGCTGAAAATGTCTAAGGATGAGTGGTTTTCAATTTTTTTTTCTCACCCTACATACATGACTTTCATTTTTATGGCAAGTGCTCAGGGAAGTAACAGCCAATACTTTTTTAAACAGTCCTTGGTATGACCCGCTATCCTTTACTTCAACAAATTTCTATTTGCTTAACATATATGTGATTTTCAAGCAGACAAAAATATTACCTTGCAAAATTTGAAATATCAGTGAAAACCTGTATATAAGGGGCCACCCAAGGGACAGAAAATATTGACTTTATGCCCTTAACAGATATTCAATTTAGTTTTCAAGTCAAGGGACAAAAATAATAAACATTGTAATCCTTATATAGAGGTGAAATATATAATTTATTCCCTAATACAATGTATATTTCTTTTTTCCAGAAATGATGATGTGCAAAAGTTAATTATAAATTCTGATAAAAAATGTGAAATTTTCTCCCTTCATAAAACATGTAAAACAATACAGTAAAATTTTGACTCTACAAATGAGAATCTGTGAAAGAGTACCTATGAAGTACTAGGTACAGCTAAGACTCAGAATCAAACCCATGCCCCCAAAGATCCACTGGCTCAAAACTTTGGGTATTTTGAAGTCAGAAAATATTCTTCACATTGCCTGCTGAGCCAATCAGTTTTCAGGAGAAGCTGAAGTTGAGTAAAATTTAAACGACTCGAGAAACACTCGAGTTTATAGCAAGTTGGCCATGGAATCCTTTTATTTCAATTTTTATGGTTCTTATTTACCTTAATTTTAGTCCAATCATGTTTCTGGAAGATCTGTTCCATGGCTAAATCACACCTGTTCCAGTCCAAAGTTAACTTGAGATCCAATTGGAACTGTTCCTGGAACTCTTTTCCTTGCTTTGATGTTTGTGCTGAAAACAGATATTTTCACTTTCAATACTTTGGTTTGATTAAAATTTTGACAGAAAATATTATAAATTGTACAGTCCATATATTGGTCCATATCAAATATCTATACCAGCAGAAAAAAAAATTAGGGAACATGTAAGTTTGGTCTGGACCAAAAGAGAGGATATGCTCAGCACAGAAAAAAGTCTGGTCCAAAAAATGAAAGGAACTACATGTAAGCCTCGTCTGGACCAACTGAGAGGACTGTCTACACTTAGGAACATGTAAGTCTGGTCTGGACCAACTGAGATGACTGTCTACACTACAGAACATGTAAGTCTGGTCTGGACCAACTGAGAGGACTGTCTACATTACAGATCATGTAAGCCTGGTCTGGACCAACTGAGAGGACTGTCTACACTACAGATCATGTAAGCCTGGTCTGGACCAACTGAGAGGACTGTCTACATTACAGATCATGTCAGCTGCATCTGGACCAACTGAGAGGACTGTCTACACTACAGAACATGTAAGTCTGGTCTGGACCAACTGAGAGGACTGTCTACACTACAGAACATGTAAGCCTGGTCTGGACCTACTGAGAGGACTGTCTACATTACAGATCATGTCAGCTGCATCTGGACCAACTGAGAGGACTGTCTACACTACAGAACATGTAAGCCTGGTCTGGACCAACTGAGAGGACTGTCTACACTACAGAGCATGTAAGTCTAGTCTGGACCAACTGAGAGGCCTGTCTTCATTAAAGATCATGTCAGCTGCATCTGGACCAACTGAGAGGACTATCTACACTACAACATGTAAGTCTGGTCTGGAATAATTGAGAGATCTGTCTATACAAAGACTATACCTACTGTCTATAACCATACAATGTATTTTCACTGACAAGTGTTTTTCCTGACAATAAATATTACATACCTGGTAATTTTCTCCCATAAAAAAATAGAAAACATATTCACCCTGAGTTCAAATTACCCTTTATGACCATAGTCTTATGTACATGTATGTCTGTGCTTCAATTATTTAGCCTGTATTTTTTACTTTCATTTTAAATTCACCTTCTCATCTAAGGACAACAGTGATTGTTACATCTTTACTTTTTATTCTCTATACTCTCCTATAATGAAAAAAGTCCAAAATTCCAGATGTTTTCCTAACAAATATGTTGACTGGTCAACATCAAAATGTGGTCAACATCGAAATGTTGACTTTGTGTAAAATGTTGCTTGCTTACAACAATGAAAGAAGAGTATACAAAGCAAAAAATAAAGGTATAACAAAACATTTGTTGACAGAGTTTTCTGTCAGCGTGTGTTATGTCAAACGCTTGGACCAAACTGTTGCCTGGTTTGACATGACACATGTTCACCTTCCATCCAGTCAACAAATGTATAGCATTAAATGGGAGTGACCATTTTTTTAGGTATTCAGTAGTAACATAAGAAAATAAATATGAGTCTAATATCATACCAAATAGAAATTAGAACCTGAAAATGGGATTTTCCAGAATTTGTTCAAGATTAATTATAATGTGGAAAACGGGACTTTTTAATGTTTGTGCTAAATCCATAAAGATTGATATCTATACAAGGAGGACTCTACAAATGAAGTACTGTATATCTAAAAATTTTTGCTCCTGTTTAAATTTTGCCATTTTTGCCCTGAGATTATAGTAGGCAATTTTAAAATAACATGAATAAAGTTGAAACTTTTAAAGTAAATAACCCAAGCAGACATTCACGACATCCATGAAACTAGGGTCATTTAGGGTGAATTAAAAATGACGTGAATATGTTTTCTGTCGTAAAAGGGCGAAAAAATAACCAAGGGCAAAAATGTCCAGGTATAAATGATCAAATATCATTAACCACATGCTACATACATGTACATGTACTTACATCTGAACAAGGCTAACAGTATATACTTGTTAAGGTTCTTTAATCCATCTGCGTCATTCAGATCCAGCATGGTTAGGTATTTCTGTTCTCCCTGAAATGAAAGTACATATCAGGATCTTACTTTATCCTTGCCATTAATCCTCATCACCATTGTTAGTGTTTAGGTTTCTAACGTGTAAACGAGTGTGTTAAATTTTGAAATTTCCATTGTCATCTTGGAAAATTCCAGAAAAAAGTAAATTTCGTTAGAAAATTTTTTTTGAATTTTTGTTACAAAAAAGTTGGATATTTAATAACAATAAAATATAGTTGAACCTGGATATATTGAAATCAAAGGGGAATGATTTTTCTTTTTTGCAACTAAAAAGGATTTTCAAAATAACAGGGTTACACTGGTAATAAAGTAATTTGGCTGGGGAGTCATAAACAATTCAAATTAAGCGGGATTTCACTGTAGCAGGGTTCAATATATGTGGGTTACACTGTACAGTAAAACCTGCTATACGGCAACCTCTATATAAGGATTACCTCTTTATAAAGGCCAGTTTTTTTCAAGTCCCTTGAAACTAAATTGAACCTGTGTATAAGTGTCACCTGTATACGAACGATTAAGGATTGTTTTTCATTTTTTGAACATCATTGGGTTACAAAAGCAATTGCTCATGGAAAAAATTCTGTGCAGCACAAAGTACTGCACAATGAATATGTAGTTCAGTATACTGTATAGGCTAGCCCACTAGCAAATCCTTAAAATCAATTGAAACAAGACAAATGCAGATTATGTTGTGAAATAACAAACTTTTATTTGTCTGTTTAAAAGATAATTATCGACACCTTCATTATGGAAAATCCGTGTAGGCCTAGGTTATAAAGTATAATAGGTCCATATGTTGTTATGTAGGTCAATTCAGACTTTTTATAATGCGAACACGATGGGTCTAACTATATAATATAGAGTATCCCGTCAATTTACTGAGAAACCTATGAACACTACTTATGCTCGGCATTAACATTACAGGTTGTGAAAACAAGATGGACCTGGGAAGTAGCCTAGCAATTATAGGATCTGAGGTGAAATGAGAGCCGATTTCACATGATGCGAGTGACGAATTGTCTCTGACAGGAATATATGGTGACGGCAAAGCAAGCTGTTTATCAGAGATGCTTGACAAAATTGCACTAGACCGAACTCTCCTTTTTTCTGTTCAACTTACAAGCAACGCAACTATGAAGTGAATTTTCATTTCTGTGGCCTGTGTTTCTTTTCATAACATGACCTAGATCTATCACAATATGGGCATGTACAGTGTGCTACAGATGCAGGCTTAGTCTTGTATTTTCTATTTCTTTCTGTGATTTTTGTTTGTTTTGTGGTATTGAATGGCTTTTAAGATTAAATAAAAAATACGAAATGAATGTGTGTTATTTTATTCTTTATTGATTCATTCATATGTTCAGAGAAGACTTGTCTGACAAATACATGGTCATGGAAAGGATTTCTAAAATGTTATGTATTCCTACGCCAAAAAGTAAAGCGGTTAGACACTTGGGTCACGCCACCACGGACTTGCGTAAATGAAATATTAATAAAGTTGTTCTATATACTTGCAATGAAGGAAATAACAGTCGGTATGTAAATATAGGTCAATATTTTCTGGTCCCTTGGGTGGCCCCTATATACAGGTTTCACTGTATTTGTAAATGACTTTTGTGCAGGAACCATTAAAGAATTACAATAATGTTTTTTATATTTTATGTCAACAAGACTACCTTGCAGTCAAATGTTTTACAAGTAATCCAAAGTAAAAGTTTTGATATGCAAGACTTATTTCCCCTTTGATATTTGGTTCCTAAAAACATATACAGTAAAACCTGCTATAGTGGTCACCTCTATATAAGGATCACCTGTCTATAAAGGCCAGTTTTGAAATGTCCCTTGACTGCATATTTTAACTAAATTGAACCTGTGTATAAGGGCCACCTGCACATAAAGGTCAGTATTGTCTGGTCCCTTGGGTGGCCCCTATATACAGGTTTTACTGTATCTACATGTATATATGGGACATATTGTTGTATCATAAGACATAGTTACAGTTATTTTCCACACTCTTTTGGGAATGGGGCCTGTGGGAAGGGCTTTTGATTTGGGAAATTTAGCAACATTTTATTGACATTGGGAAATTTACAAATACACAAAATTATGTGAAAATACAAGAATCTCTTCAAATTCATTGTCATTTGACTTCAATTTGGAAATTTTGACTGCAAATTGGGAAAAATGCTTTGTTTTTGCACTGAGATAGGGGTCTTATTTCAGCCCCATATAATGTGTAAATCCCTGAATTATACACTGTTATAGTACCTTGCCAGGCATCAAATTTAAACCTGTTATACAATGGATATGTTAATAGTGTATAATGGCTGTTAAAGTTTAAACAAACAAGGGCCTCCTTGTAACAGAGTACTGTTACATGATGTCCCCAAATGGTGGGACAAGTCATGATGATATCAACCAGCATTTATAACATACCAATCTGCAACTGTGCTTCACAGGTTTTGAGGAATAAAAGCCATATGGCTGAAATCACAATTGATGATACCAGTTGGTTAATTTCAAATTTCATCAAAATCAGACAATGTTGACATTTCGACCAATCAGAAACCCCGGTTTGCCATAGACAGCAACAAAACAAAAGAAGAAGAAGAAGAAAAAGAAGAAGAAGAAGAAAGAGAAAAAGAAGAGGAGGAGGAGGATTAAGGGGAGGAGGAGTAGAAGTAAACACTACATGTCTCCTAAACTTCATTTGGGTGAAAATTAATTACTGACCTTGGAAGGCATGGCGATAGAAAACCTTAGTGAAGCTAAAGGGAAAATGCCACAAAATTCTTTTATCTATCATTTAATATACCTGCTGTGCTTCTGTCACACACTCTATGATTTTATCTCTGTATCTGTTCCTGGTTATTTCATCTTCCTGGAAATCCTCGGGAAAACACATCATCATGTTTCTGATCAAGACTGGCTTGATGAAGTTCTCCACATGATTGGAATCTGGCCTGAAAAAGATGTTGTAAAAGTAATAAGAGAAAGTAACACAAATTCTAATCTAGATTAAAGGGAGCTAAATCATTCATGAAGAATTCTAAGTCCTATAACTCTGTCAAATATTGCTGAATACTGACAATAATTGAACTCATCATTCAGGCTTTTGTTCTGCCAATTTTGGGAAAATGCCATTGGCAACACAATTGAGATTTTAATTTGAATTTGTGTAGAATCAGGAAAATAGTTTGCAGAAACATACATTTTTTATTTTTTTTAATGTGTTTTCCCCTGCATCAATTTACTTTTCATTATGATACAATGCACCAGTTTGGGAATATTTTCATCAAACTGTGAAAAAAAACACATGTATTTTGTATTTGGAATGGGGCTGAAAATCGCCTCTATGGAAAAAAAAAAAACAGTAAAAAGGCCTGTAATTGATGTCAAGCAACATAAAAAGGAACATACATTTGAGGAAAAAAAACAAACATTAAGTTATTGATTACTTTTTATGAAACAAGCAGTCAGACAGACAAATGGCCATACCAAAATCAATATGCCCCTTTCCTCCCCCTTTTCATTATTGATTTTTAGAAGCAAAACCTTTAGTAACTTTACCACCAAATAATGAAAATGTAAAAAACGAGATTTCTGTTAGTATTAATGAATCAATACATGTTCAAAACATAACTAAGTGAATGGTGAGTGATTACAAAATTTTAATCAAATCCATTCTAGATGGACAGAGAGACTGATAGAAAGAATCTGTAGGATAAATCACTTCCTGGACACTTATTTATTCTTTCCCAAATACTTTTTCTAAAGGTGAATTTTGAATATTGCTTTATGCAACTGTCAACAATTTTTCAGTTATATGGTGGCGGCCAGTTTTCATTGGTTACAATGTACCCGGGAACAGACTACTGGCCTACCGCAAGTAAACTGGAGAACTTCCTCACAAAAATCATCTTACGTTCCAGCAGAACTTGATACTTAAGTTTTGGTTATTGTATCACTTCCTTGATATTTAAATGAAGGGGTATATACATGTATTACTGCTCTAGAACTTATGTAAGGGAAACAACTAGTAACTCACTTCCGTAACACTCAATTCACCAGAAACATCAAGATAAAGTTCTTTATACGGACAGTGGTTTATCAGTGGGTGATGAATGATGAAATTCTTACAGCAATTTTTTTGTTTAAATTATTGAAAAAAAAACTTTAACTTGAAAAAACATTTACATCTAAAGTCATATGCAGAGATCAACAATCAGGTTTGTACGACTGTCCTGGACAAGTCCATTGTGGTCTGACAAGTAAATCTTACCCCGCATTTGTCCAGCAGTGAAATTGTTGTGGACAAAAGTTAATTCCATAAAGATTTTATTTACCGGAACTTAAACACAAAATAATAATTTTAATGATACACTTGATTTTTGGACAATTCATTTTATCCTTCGGACAAGTTTATTTCCATACGACTTGTCCGGCAGGACAAGTGGAAATTTTCATGACTGTTGACCCCTGATATGGAAGACATCAATTTCTCTCACTTGATACCAATGTGTCCGCTAATTTAGTATCAGGAAAATTATTATCTGCTGAGATAAGCCCATTCTGGATATGCCGAAACTACTTTTTAAGTTTATTTTCATCTGTTTGTAAACAAAGATTGATACAGTCACCCTTTTATACTGTTTCAATGTGAGAGAGAAAAAAGTAAAACATCACTTTGAGGGAAGGATGGCAAAATCTCAATCCTCGTGGACAAAATATTGTTAGTCCATGTCTCAGCAAGCCTCACCATGGACAGACAAAATTTTGTGCACTCAGACTGAGAGTCTGCCATCCCTCCCTCAAAGTGGTGTTACACTGTATTAATCTCTATTTAAATATATGTACAATATAACTGCTCGATAATTGCCAGTCTTTGGAAACTTTTGTATCGCTGATTCATGTTGTAATGTATATGACACATAAACCTGACAACCCAAGATATACAGTACTTTACCTCATCAACCCCTGAAAAACAATGGACTCTTCTGTAAATCAATGAATTAGACCAGTCCAAATGTGTCTTTAGGGGTGAATGATTTAAATTTGGGATATACATACTGGTGGTGCATTTCATGGTGAACAAACGCAATTAAGTCCGCCGCCAGGCCACTGCCTTTGAGGACAACCACTGGAATCTGTCGCTTCACTAGATCAAGAACGTGGTCGATATCTAATGGCCCGCCCTGTACCAGAAGGCCAACAAGTGGCGTAATTGTACTATCGATGATGGGGAAATCTTGTTCTAAATCATTTACACCTGTAAAAGACCAAAAACATCATATATACCTTTAAGACTGTTTCCTGTAGCAAAATACGTCTTTTCCCCAAACTGAAATTTATTGCCCCGGTTATATTGAAAATGTTAAATTATTTCCAAAATCAAAAGGCACATTAACATCTATTTACAAACAAGAGAAATCACTGTGTGCCCCCGAGGCATGAACAATTTTTGAAGATTTTTACATCGCACGACTCTGGCAAATATTGGTCGAATGTTGACCACAATCATCTCTCCTCGGATCTTAAAAATATAAAGCATCAAATTAAATCTGGTTAAACTCTGAGGAAAGAAACATGTGTTACCTGCTGCAAATGGTTAAACAGACAGACTGAAAAGAAAAACAGATATACCTCAATCATTGATTTGAGGTGGTGGTGCTTATGGTGAGGTGGGTTGGAGGGGAGAGGCAAAGAATTGATAATTACAAAAACAATGTACTTACTATGATCAGAGACTGCTAAACTTGCTATTTTTCTATATTTCTTGGGGGGCCCCACAGGGGTGAGAAATCTCTCCTCAACTGCTAATCTGAAGTTTGCTAATTCCTTCAAATCTTTCAAATCCTCAGACATTATAAAATGAGAATGATTAGAATTGAGTTCCAAGACATCAGAAGCTGGCTTCTTTCCTGTGTTCTTCAGTGGCAGCGGAGCAGAGTGCTGTAAGGTCAAATTTTAAAATATCAATAGGGAAACCCAATACTTCACGTTGATCATGCTGATTGATGAGAAGAATTCAATACAAAAATAATTCTTAATTTTACAGTTTAGAAATTATTATTGAAAGGCCAACTCAAAACATTATTTGGTTCTCGAACAGAATTGGTATGGTGTGCGAGTTCTCTCAATAAGTTTCATGTACAAAATGCTCAATGTCTATACCTTTCCATCTAAATCTGCAGCATATGTCAATTGGTACTTTGGTACTACCCCTATCAGCGTTAGTTTCGGTAGTCGTTCCGGCTTGCCGACATCACTATATCTGTACAACACATCCATTCTGAGTATCTTTCTCCTTTCCCGTTCATCACAAAATGCATCACCAATTAATTTTGAGATGCCACCATCCACACCATTGGTCAGTACCCACATTTCTGTAGTGTTGGCAGCCTGCAAAATAGAAACAGAGAAGAAACATTTTATATTTTCTTACATGGATATGTTTCATATGAAACCACACTTTTAAAATACTGTATACCTGACAAGTGTCGCCAACGATTATTTTCACCTCTTTACAACAGAAAACATATTCACGACGTCTTAAATTTGACCCATATGTATGGCATGCATGTTCAAGCTTCAATTAGTTAGCTTGTAATTTTGCTTTCATTTTAGATTCACACTTCAAACTTCGGGCGAATACATCTGTCTTTCGATGGGCGTATAAAAAAGCAACAAATATTTACCTGTCAAGAAAATTGATGGCAACAGATTAATTGTGACAGGTCATTTGACTGGCTCAGATGATACAAAAATGAAATTTGGAAACCTAAATGAAAGTTGCAAACTAACCTGTGTTATACCCTCTTGAAAATTGGCGATTTGTTTCTCGTTTTTCCACCGTTTGTAATGTTTAGTGCTGGATATCACAGAGAGTATGATATTCGGTGTCTTTTTACGCCATATCTTTGTCATGTACGTGGCCATATCCTCCAATGGTGCGGTGCTGGGTAAACTGACGTAATAGCTTATATTAGCCTGAAAAATACGGAAATTTTGCAAGTAAATAATTGTATTAAAAATTTGGCTAACCTAATCTTTCTGATCAACTGATTGCCTACCTGCATGTTCAAGCTATATACAATTCATAAATACTCTAAGGACAATAAAAAAATGCTTGATGAGACCAAAACAAAAACCTTGATCCAAAATTCTTTTTTTCTGCCAGTTTTGCTTGCTTATCTTTTATCTCTCATTAAAAATTTGTAATTACAGTGGAATCTTGTTATCTCGAAACTCACTGGACTGCCCCTATTACTTCGATATATCCGGAATTCGAGATAACCGGAAATTTTAATTGATATATTATTCTAACCATAAAAATCAGGACCGTTCTTACAATTTTGACATATTCAGAATTTCGACTCATCTGATTTTGACATAACGAGATTCCACTGTATTTTTTATTTCAAACTCATCACATAATAACAACATATAAAAATAAAGTTCTGAACATGCAAATAACAATCTGAGAATGAAACACTTAAAATGGAATTGTGTAAGTCTGTCTAGCTCTGTGTTGCCATTCATCAAAAATGGAACAATGTAGCCACTGGTTAACCCTTTCACCGCTAAATATCTGAATGGAATGCTCTTTTCTATTGTTTAAGATGAGTCTATTATGGTCTGTAGTGTTGAAAGGGTTATCATTTCTTGAGTTACTGGTACCTACAAAAATGTGATGTTGACTGGGAAAAATAAAATCTCTAAAACTATTCATATTCTTCAGACACTGGGCAAAAATTTCATTTGAAAAAAGCAAAATTGGCCACAAAGAAAATTCTTCAATCTCTTGCTCCACATGGTAACCTTTAGTTTGACTTTTGTACAAAACATATTCCATACTTGTAGGATTGATCTCTCATTTGCTGAGTTATCTCCTCTTTTTAGCGGGTATCTTGTAAAGAGGTACATGTACATGTATAAGGGGAAATTTTTGAAAATTCCTTATATACTTTACAGACTTACATGCAGATTAAATACACTTATAGATTCCATAACAAATGTTAGTTGATTATCATGTTTATCAAACTCGAGTTAGTTAATTTTCAAAATGTGAAAAGACACGAGAGTTGGAAAATCATGATAATCAACTTACACGAGTTGTTGAATCTGTTTCTACCATAACTGAAAACTGCTGATTGGTAGTATGGATTATTAGCCTACATCACGTCTAGACACTATCAGGTTCGAACTCTCATGATCCCGTCAAACTTGTATGTCGCTTCAATTTCCAGATTACATGTACATCTATAATTCAAAGGTAGGAAACCCAACTTTAATAGAGACTTCAATAACAGACCTCTTTCCCTCCAAATACTTTATTCACTAACTTTGATTGCCAACAACTGGTCTGATGATGGTCAACAAAGCCAATTAACCTATTAACCCCTAAAGACACATTTGGACTGGTCTACATGTAAGTCATTGATCATGATTTCATTGGTTTACAGATGAGTCCATTATTTTTTCAGGGGTTGATGAGTTAAAATATATTGTAACCAACCTTCTCTTCAGAGGCTCCATCATATAAAAATTGAATGAGTCCTCCCGTCAGCTTGGTTCCCCTGAGCCATTCCTCTTTCTGCGAATTTGACAGTTCCATGGAGGCGCAGCTACCGATGGTATTATACGCAGGGTCCACCGCAACCTCCGGAAATTCCATTTCAATATTCTCTGTATCCGATGCCATGATGGTTGTTAATGGACTCTCTGTTCAATGTAGAGTAATCTAAAAATAGAAAATTTATTTGTTTTAATTATTAGTGCTTTTATGCAACACTTAACAATTTTTGAAGTACATGTACAGTGTACAAGGCATTTTTTCCTCCAAATTTTTAGCCGATATTGGGCTATTGTCCCAACTGCAAATCATATCTTTTTTGCCCAATTTTTTACCCAAAATTCCCAATCAAGAACAAACCATAACATCTTTTCATTAGCGATTATTTCTCAAATCTTATGCCGATATTTTCAATCGTTGATTTTCTTAAAAGTTGAAATACAGCAACTTGACGATTAAACAGATAAAAAAGAAATAGCAAATAGCACAATAAATGAAATCATGCATTTCAGACATACGCAAAAAATTCCAAATTTTTAGCCAAAATTCCAGATTTCAGCGCCATGTTCCCAAAAAGGTAAGGAAAAGCCCAGGTGTAACCTTCATTTAAAAACCTCCCTCACATTTGAGACAATAAATACTCAGTCATATGAAAATAATGAATATTTTATATAGGCTATTAGACCATGGCCTGGTAACATAAATCTGAGAATCACTTAAGTCTAAAAAAAAATTTCTCAACTTTGGCAAATCCTGAGCAGGTCAAGTTGTGAATATTTTCAGACTTGAGTAAATTCTCAAGTTTTATGTTGCCGTGCCCAGATACTCAATAAAGACACTTAAGGATGGTATTTTTCAAGAGCCATATGCTTTTAGTTTTGGTGGTTCTATAAGATGTATATGTACATGTATATGACTGCTTCAAAACTATTTAAGACAAACATGTATATATACAGTGAAACATCATTATCTCGAAACTCATGGGACCACCCCTATTACTTTGATATATGTATACCCAGAATTTGAGATATATTTGAAACTGAAGTTTAAACTGATCAGTGTTAATATATTATTCTATCTATGAATATTAGGACTCCACTTTCAGTTCTGACATATCCGGAATTTCGACTCATCCTATTTCAACATAACGAGATTTCACTGTATATGGTTATTATAATCAATAATAAGTGCTAAAATAACATAATTTTCCTGACATTGAAACACTAAGTGTTTATGAGAAAGAGAAAAAATACCATGGAGTGAATTCATATACACATGTAAACTTTGGCTGTGAGTTCTTTGTAGGAATTTTTGTTGTTTTTAGAAAGTAGGCCAAAAATAGATCTACATGTATTTCTTACAGGTAAGTATAGATCCTCAATTTAGTGATCACCTCAACAATCAGACCACCTCACTAATCAGATCACCTCACTAATCAGACCACCTCAAGTCAGCCAATTTGGTGGTCTTAAATATAAAGTTTCAGTGTACACAATATACACGCAGCCATTGCAGGGATATTCCACGCTCTTTTGGTAATGGGGCCTGGGCCTTTTGAATTGGCAATTTTAGCAAAATTTTGTTGAAATTGCATACTTGCCAAGTATCCCCCATAAATAGGGAGACTCCCTATTTTTATGTAAAATTTTGATAATTTCTTCAAGAAAAATGCATACCTCCCACATGAAAGATTTTCATTTTCCTATTAATTCTTACTAAAATTTAGAGTCTCCCCCCCCCCCCGCAGAGATTGAAAAATCTCCCCCACGAAATTTGTTCAAGGTTGGCAAGTCTGAAATTGGAAAATCTAGAAATACATCATAGGCCTACAGAACAATACCAGAATCTCTTCACATTCATTGTCATTTGACTTCAATTTTTGAAATATTAACTGCAAATTGGAATTGGAAAAGTGAATTGTTTTTGCATTGGAAATGGGGCCTTATTTCGGCCCTGTATGATAGGGAAGAAAATCCCTGACATGTGTACATTATCTACAGAATTGAGGTTGGTGTCATTAGCTTACCGGCATTCAAGTACATGTAATATAGTTAGCAGAACAAAAACATTACAACAGGCTTACAATATCATCACATCAATCATTGAAATTAGTTTACCAGTCAACATGTACATGTGTAACTGGTCTTCTAATATCTCTATGGTAACAAACCAACAAAATCAACATTTAGGTTAAATCATGTTAAAAGATGATTCTTTTGTTTTGGTGGGTTTTCTTTATTTTTTGCATTTTACATACTGTCAAGAATATTTTTACTGTTATGAAGTGACAAACTGTCATTGGAACACGCACCAAGAAATCACGAGTCATGACACAGGATTTCAGTACATCTGAAAGATCCAAGACTTCACTTCATCAAAAAGATCTGAGACAATTCACTTCATCTGAAAGATCAGACATCACACACATTCACTTCATCTGAAAGATCTGAGACAATTCACTTCATCTGAAAGATCTGAGACTTTCACCTCATCTGAAAGATGAAAGAGACTTTCACTTGTCATACAGAGCATGCGACCATGGAAAGTTTTAAAAACATCCAAGACTTCAAATGTGTGTACAGTGTAACCTGTATATAGGGGCCATCAAGAAGACCAGAAAATATTGAGCTTTATGTGCAGGTGACCCTTATACACAGGTTAAATTTAGTTGAACTATGCAGTCAAGGGACTGAAAAAAAATGGCCTCTATAAACAGGTAATCCTTATATAGAGGTGGTCGCTATAGCAGGTTTTACGGTACATGCCAATTTATGTACAGTAAAACATGTGTTTAGCTGCGTTGTTGAACTGATCAAACTGTCTGTTATAGAGAGGTGTCTGCTGAGTGAAGGATGGCCATTCACTAGTAAAACATTCATATGTTTAATCAATGCAAATCGTTCTTGTGATCAACTGTTATACTTGTATGATGCAAATTGCAATGCAAGGAAATAAATATCAAGCAAAAATACAAAATAAAATACACGTACATGTAATGCGCCCAAGATTAAAAGGCACATGCATATGTACATGTAAATACAACAGGGTGTGACAGGTTACTTATGGACACCAGAATCAGGGTTCGAAAAATCCACTCGCTCATTCGCATTGGTGAATAAGAAATCGTTTTGGGCAAGTAAATGTACATAATGAACTTGCCTGAGTGGCGAGTGCTGACGCCGTACTGAAAATCCTGATTCTGATGTTACATGTATTTTTGATTTTGTAAATACACGTGATCGTAACCAGTCTGAAAATGGTGTTTAATTTCAGAGAGTACTTTGGGGAGAATGTAAATACATGTCATTGATCGACCTCAACATTCCAATAGAAATAAGTCATGAATATATTTATTTTGAAAAAGATCTTGTACACTCTTAATACATTTACTTTAAAATATTACATTTTTCATACTTGGATGAATGGACTTTATGTAATTACTTGGCTGAAGGGCGAGTGCTTTTTTACCAAATTTTCAAAACCTGAAAATTTTAGAACTAATATAAGTACATGTAGATTTGTGTACATGTACATGTGATAAGCCTTCATTAGTAAAATTACTCTATGCTAAAGTGATACAAAATATTTTATCTGTACACATCACTATCCACACCTGTTTATCTAAAATAACAAGATAAGTTTTTGAAACAAAAATGTGACAGTTTGGCAACAAAGTCCAAAGAAAATGGTTGACCGTCAAGGTCAAGGTCACAAAGTTGAAAAATTTGGTCTTAAAAGAAAGGTCTTGTCACAAGGTATTCACGTATAAAACATGAAAGCCCTATCACTAATTACATGTACCATTCTAAAGTTATGGTTATGGGTAAAGTTTTTGAAAAGTAGATCAAGTGCTAAGTTCAAGTTCATAAGATAAAAATTTTGGTTTTAAAAGAAAGATCATGTGAGTTATGAAAACCCTGGCTATCACTTGAGCCTAGTTCACATCAGCCTTGTGATTTGTTTAATCCTACGGTTTGGTGGTCCTAGGGTGTCATAGACAATTCACAACAAATCCAGACAAGTCGTAGACACTGCACGGTAGCAATACGATGTGGTCATGTTGTCTGTCTGAAAACTTGAAAACAATGGTTGGTCTAAAGAGCAGATATGCCTTTTATACTGGGTGGCAACCGCGCGATAGCCATCTGGCTATCGCGCCACAATGTGTACAGGATTATTGTGCAATTGCTGTATATTTAGTAGCAGTCTTGGAATATCACACATACAATCGTAAGGCAATCATGTGATTGCCATGCGACTTTTGTAAGTCAAATTAAATAGTTTTTTGACTGCAAAGTCAATTAAAATTGTACGAACAGTGTGTGTCCCGAGGCAGCCATGCAGCTGGCCTGAGAACTGCATAAATCACCTGAAAATCACAAAGAAAATGTGCATGTTGAAAATTTAGTTTGCAACATTGTGACAGCCCTGTAGCTTCGCGGATCTGTATGGAGGCTGTCGTACGGAAGCCATTTCATTTCCACAAAAATTTTTGTAGATATAGGTGTACGGCTGCCACATGGCTGATGTGAACTACATGTAGGCTTTACAATGTACCATTCAAAAGTTATGGCCAAACAGATGGACAGAGAGACATGCAGAAACATTACGGAGACATAAAAACAACAACAATGACATCGTTTATATTAAACAACAGAGATCCGCTTCTTATGTTGATTGCAGAATAATACTGTACATGTGCATGCTACATGTAGATGATTGAAGTACATGTATGTCAAACAACATTCTGAATGATAAAACATGTACAAATGTCAAACTGTGTCCCAGCATTAAAAAAAGCATTGTGTTTTTGTAATAAGTAAAATGTATACTGACCAAAACATGTACATGCTTACATGTAGGTTATTAATGAATAATGATGACACATGCAAGGTGATCTAAGCAACAAAAAAAAAAAAGAAATACACAGGTATGACTTTTACTGGTCAGTTTACAGGTAAACATGGTCAATGTGATTGACCACAGAAATGGACATAACTGCCATTATAAAAATGTTCCCTAATGTGTTCTTTGTACATGTATATCAATGTCTTAAAGACAATGCATAATATATCAGTGCAGGTGATTTGCTTCAGGTCTTCTCATATAAATCATTATATCTTTGGTACAAAAAGTCTCATCAAGACAAATTTGGTGGCTATAATCCCATTTGGTTTACTTTTCCAGATTTATTTGAGAACAATGTGTAGCATGCAAGGATAAATATGTGGCCAGACCAGGAATTGAAACTACGACCTTCTGAACACTAGCAGGACACTCTTACTAACTGAGCTACATGTACCTGGCCCGACACCCCTGCATCACCACATCCCCCACCCCCACCCAGAACAAGATTTCTGACCCCAGACATCCAAAAGACTCATTACACAGCAAGTTTTTTAGTTGAGCGCCAAAAGTAGCAGACAAGGAAAAATATGTGTGGCCAGTCTGGGAGTTGTACCCAGGAACTTCCACACAATAAAAGGACGCTATTACCTACTTAGCTATCTGGGGCAATACTCTCTATACTATTACACTTGTAAAAAACAAGAGTTGTCGGAAGACAACATACAGATTATACATGTAGCCATCTTCCCAAGTCAAGGTTTGTCCGATCCACTCCACTACTCACGCAACTTGACAGATTTGGCCAGTATATATAGTGTGACATCGCTGTGTCAATTTCTATTGGCTGCAGGCATCTGGTTCATGAGCTAATCAGAACGCATCTAACAATTGATCACGCATCGATCACATGACAGAGTGGAAAGTACATGTATTTCAACACAGAATAATGGCGACATGCCGGATATGTCACAAGTCTTTTCATTGGATAAAGTCAATGTACATGATATGGGAGTATATATATGCATCATCAGAAACGGGGCATAATCTTAAATGGGAAAAAAACATCAAATTTTAATAAAATTACATCAGTAGCGTTGAGTAATATTGCAAATAATAATAAATAAGCAAAATTAAAAAATTTACAAATAGGCCTACCTTGTGCTCGAACCAAATTGCATTTGAAGCAATAAAATACATTGTATGTTTAAACTACAAAAAGAAAACTACAAATACCTGTGGTATAAACTATCAAGCCTACTTGTAAAGCTGCTGGAATCATGCCCAGATTTTAAGTTACATGTACCAGTACCTTTTTGGTATATCCCAGTTTAAAAAACAAAGAATAAATAACTTAAAATTGGGGCAAAATTTTGGCACCCCCCCAAAAAAAATTAAAATGGTTGAGGCAAGTCTGACGAAGCTTCATAAATATCCCATGACAAACATGGAGTATGGACAAATTATGAAGAAAATGAAGTCAACATTAATTTTAGAAATAGATGTACTCATTTTAAAGGTGTACTTTACATGGTAACACATTGCAACCCTGACTGGCTGAGGCACATGTATACATTGTATATACGATGTGCAGACCTTGCATCCACATTTACAAAAAGTACAGTTAGACTTGTAATTTCGACTCTTGACTCATTATGACTTTTCAATTTTGAGTTATGACCACCAGATATTTTCACTGAGGGGGGTCAATGACCCTTGACTCTTAGCTCCTAGTGGAAACCCTGGTACATGTTTCATCCTACAAATGTACAAAATCTCTATACAGTTAACTTGGACTGTTCGATCTACATGTACATACATGTATGTATATACACTGTACAATGTATATTTATATACAAGTACAGTCAAACCTGTTTTCAGCAGCCGCTCAAGGGAAATTGAAAAAGTGTCTGCATAAGACATGTGGCCTTTGGTTCCAGATTGACAAAAATCACAAGAAAATTGGTGTCCATTATGCAGTGTACATGTATAGCAACACATGTATGTTCATATACCAATACATGATGGTTTGATGTTAAGATGATCAGGTGTCAAAATCACGTACATTACAGTGCTGCCCAGCTAACCAGGTTTTCTAAAAATAGATCATGTGATCAACCAATCTCAAAAAATAGCTGCTGAAAACGGTGTGACCAAGCTTTTTGTCCTGTATATCACTGGCTGTTGGCCATGTTAGACAGGTGGCTGCTGGTTTTGGTATGTCTATATAGTGAAATTGATTGGGGGGAAAGAGAAACTGGCTGTTGAAGAGGAGTGGCTGCTGAAAACAGGTGGCCTTTACGGCAGGTATGACTGTATATACTAGTACATGTATGTACATAAGAAATACATGTAACTTCTTACTGGCTTTGATACAATTACCTACATTGTACCTGTATGAAGTTATATAATCCAGGCATTTTACTTTCAATTCCCATGCAAATTAAGTGGAAATAGGAATATTTAATACCTGTTTTAAGATTCGCATGTGAAATGTAAATGTACTTTGTAAATGTATTCACTGCAGTCTGATAAAGGATTTAAATGTTACATGTACATGTTTTTACAGCCAACATTTTATTACCATGCCAGCATGGGAGATTGATTTTATACATGTATGTGTATGTATATAATACATATCTACATATATACCTTAAGTGATTTTGGAATTTATAACTGTTCGCAAGCTGTCTCCCTGTGCAAAACACATTATTTTCAAAAAACTTTAATGTATATATTTTCCCAGTTTTACTCAAAATCAGATACATAGTCTTTTTTAATACAATGCACCGTATTTGACCAAATAAAAGCCCAGGGCACTACAAAAATAGGAAAAAGGGGTGGGAGTTTATTGGGACCAATTATTAGTCAAACTGATATTAAATAGTTTTTATAAGGCATGACAGTAAAATTTTAGGTATTGCTGAGGACACCTATTGAAATTCTTCTGTTGCTAGAGATAATCTGTTCCTTAAGTTTTTCTTCATCAACCAGCTAGAAAATATACATTTGTACTTGATCATGTCTAAAAAGGTGAGTAAATCTGAACTACATGTACAAAGGCAGGGATGCTTATAAAGACATAGGCGTTTGCTGGGTCAAATACGGTAATCCATATCACAAATTTATCTAATGTAGAGGGTACATATTGGTGCACTTCCAAATATGGGAAGAAAAATACTTGTTTAGACATACTATTCTGTTGTTATAAAATTCAAACTGTAATAATACATAAACACATAATAATTTTTTCATGCTGAGCTCTCAGTTCGAAGACTGGAGGGGGAAGGGTCCATCTGTTGTCTAAATGTATTCACTTGCAGCAATCCATTAAAAAAAAATCCCTTTAGTGGTTTCAGAGCAGTCGAAAATGTGAAAAGTTAATGGACAGATGGACGGACAGACAACATGTGATCAGAAAATCCAACTTGAACCTTTGGTTCAGGTAAACTAAAAACTTGCAGTAGATGCTTTAATTCACAATAAAAGGACTTAATTAACTGTGTTTGAACATTTCGGAAAACATCTTTTTTTCTGTTTTTTGCTTTTCGTTTTGTTAACTTTTATTTTTGAGGGGGGCTTTTTAAAATTATTTGTTTTCTCTTAAGTCATTTTCTAATAATTTGTCCGTATCTACATCTTTTTATTTTGTGTTTTTTGTTTTATTAGACCTTTTTTTCAAATATGGGAAAATTCATTGATGACAAAATTAGGAATTTTATTCAGAATTTGTGAGAAATTAGGAAACATACTGATAGTTTGCACACATGTACATATACATTTGTAAGTCAAGATGTGATGGAATCTCTTTTAAAACAAATTTCCCTCTTCTTTAATTATTTTTTTTATTATTGCGGTCTTTAAAACCAAATAGATAATCATCAAATTCAGAAAAAACATGATATGTACATGTACATTGTATTTTGCAAGCGGGAATGGGGCCGCATATCAGCTGCACATGGAGCCTATAGAAAAAGGCCTGTTTTTACATTTTGTTGATTTTATTTTTGTTTACCTTTATTTATTGTTGTTTATTTTTATGCTGATTTCATTTTCTAATAACTTGTTAGTCATTAACCCTTTCAACCTTATAGATCACAATGGACCAAACAATAGAAAAGAGCATACTATCTAGAAACTTAGGGTTGAAAGGGTTAACATATATGGTACATACTTTTATCTTTCTGTTTGTTGTTTTATCATATGTTTTTATTTTTGTTTACCTTTATTTATTGTTGTTTATTTTTTGTTTATTTATGCTGATTTTATTTTCTAATAATCTGTCAGTCATTCTCCCCTATAGATACATTTTGACTAAGTCATGAATATACCGAAGAATCCATTGTTTTTTCAGTGTTTAAAGAGTATAAAATGCAGTACATCTTTATGTCAATAGTTACGGTAGATCGTCAATTTCGTCATTCCTATCACATTTCAATCTCAACAAGGATATCCTACATTGCCATGGCAATTTTTTCCTGTTCATTTCCTTTTAATTTCATAACTTGTTTTTCATTTTTTTTTTTGTAGTCTACAGATTTCAGTTATGTTTTCACCATATAGTACAAATGTACCTGTCAACATTGGGCCTGTGACCATTACAAAAATTACCTGTGTTTGCTGAATCTCGACCAGGGACCAGTTTAACTAAAGGTCATAACTTTACGTGTAGACGTAAATGTAGATGCAGATGTAGTCGTAACTTGTGTCTACAATGATAAGTTTCACTGAAGGTTGTAGCTTTCTTCCTATTAAAAAACTAACATCTGAGTTTAAATCTGCTCCAAAGTAATACTCATGTCACATGTGTTAATGTGTAAGCATACGTTTCAGTCCTTTTGTGAAACTACGCAGACATGAATAAAATTGTAACTCCAGTTACATCTAAACTTACGTCTACATTTACGAAATCTTTTCAATTACGATAGTATTTGATTCATCACATAATGTATACAGCATGGTACCAAAACGATGTCCCTAATAAAGAACAACATCACTGTTTTGTTTGGGTACATATTTTTGGCATCATGCTGTATACATGTACACATGATGATTTACATGTATAAAATCTCTCTTCAGTAATTTTAAGGTAGAAAATTACAGTCGTTTAAAGACTATTAACACTGGCTAGAAACAAGGCATCACAACTGACACAAAGCCCCTTACTATCATGTGTACCCCTAGGGTCAAATGGTATCAAATGCAAACTTATACATGATATTGTTCAGGGTTTGTCTACTTTGTAAATGACTATATGCAACATATTGAAGTTTTTGTCATTTGGGCTACACATGCTTTAGAGGAGGAAAAAAACATACTGAGTATGGGTGCAACATGAATTTGAATTTGAATTTGAATTTGAATTTGAATTTTGAGTACAGTAGTGTTTAATACTACACTCAGTAATTTTTCAGTTATATATTGGTGGCCAGCATATAATGGTGAAGAAGAGAAACCGGTTACCAATACTAGGACTACAATATACCTGGGAAGAGACCACCGACCTTCAGCAAGTAAACTGGCAAACTTTCTCACAAAACTTAGGTTCCAGTGGGGCTCAAATCTGCTCTGGCCAGAAGTGAGAGATCTAGAGATAATGATTCAAAGGGTGATGTTCTAACCACTCTGCCACAGAGGCCCCAGGGCGTAGGTTGAGACTGCTGCTCCGTCTAAACGACTCAACAGAGTTGCTCATCGCATTGCTCAGGAAGGCTGTTCAAGGTTTTTTGTGTCCTAGGAAAAAAGGACTGTTGTCTAATTTGTGTTCTGCATGATGGTATTTAGTATTTGGTAGCAGGATTAGTGCATATTCTGTGACTGTATAAGAGGTTGACTAGCTAATCTCTCTGTTGCACTCTCCCAAACTGTGACTTTTCTATTTAATTTTTAAATTTTTTTTTCTCCATTGCGCATGTTTTGAAGAACCATGTCCAAGTACGTGTACTGTGTAAGAAGTAATGCATGAAAGGGGAGAAGGTCCTCATCTACAAATGCATATGTACAGATCACAGAAAAACATGGGAGAGATCAATCAGGTTACGTGGAGGTTATGACAAACACAAATCACGTAACGTCCTTTTTGTTCTCAATGAATTTCATTTTTGAGTCTTCAATATTATTATCGTAACCTGCAGGTTACAACCATTCCTTTTAGTGTAACCTGTGAATGGGTTACGATGATTTCTGTTCTTTTGTGGCCTGCATCTACATGTACATTTGTACAATAAAGGCCGACAAGATATTTAAACAAACTTACATGTACATGTACTATTACAAACAAATTCAAACTACATGTAATAAAGACACATACAGATATTTAAACAAATTTACATGTACTAATAATTCAAACAAATTCAAACTACATGTTATAAAGACACATACAAATTATTTTTTATCCACAAACAATAGTACATGTGTACACGAGAATATAGTACAGTGTAGCTACCAGCATCAGCAGTCCTTACTACACTAGTCCAATAATATACACGTTAGCCTTTGTTGGCTCAAATCGTTGATTTTCAACGTTTTATCAGATATTTTTTTTTCTTTACTATCAATGCCTGAACCATGTGGTTCAGCTTTATCCAATTACAAAACATTAATATATTGAAAGCAAAAGATGTGAACCAATGAAGGCCTATATTATAAGACTTATTCTCTATATATTATGACATACCACAGTTGACAGCTCCACAAAGCAGATTTCCATATACAGTAATACCTGCTATAGTGGCCACCTCTATATAAGGATCACCTGTCTATAAAGGCCAGATTTGAAAAGTCCCTTGACTGTATACTTCAGCTAAATTGAACCTGTGTATAAGGGTCACCTGCACATAAAGGTCAATATTCTCTGGCCCCTTGGGTGGCCCCTAAATACAGGTTTTAATGTACCTGCTCTTTTACTTACAGTGTACATGCACATGTATTTTAAAGACTGCTGCTTATATTAACCTGTAGGTCTAAATATGTATACATGTACAGTAGTTTTACCAAGAAATACTTGGCTATATACAATGTATAAGATAAAATAATAATAAACAATGTCATGCATGCAATGGCAGGAACTGTGACTACCTGTGGAAAGATGAATATGATAGATACATTGTACATGGAGGTCCTCAATATTACATATTCTGCAAAAGGCTGAAAGTCTGCCCTGATTTTAAGTTACATATGTACATGTACTTAAAACGGTGTAACTTAAAATTGTGGCAGAATTTTGGCCTAATTCTGCAAAGTGCAGCATACCTATGATTTTGTAAATTTTGAGCTGAATAACTGTTAGATCTACTTCAGTAGTTGTATAAATGAAAATTTTTAATTAATGAATTGATTAAGATGTATAAGGACAACCTCAGGACTGCTTCTGTCCCACTGTAGTTACTGTCCTAAACTCGAAATTCTTCCTACATATGTATGTATACACACCTGTCACTCGCACTTAGATGTTTCTATTGTGTAGAATTCATAAACGTGGGCATTTTTGTATGTGACATAGATTAGCCTACATGAGTCAATACAGATCATACAGAAATTAACATGTACATGTAATACACATGCAAAATTAATCAACATTTCTCTCGGCCAAACACGCTGCACAGAACATCAACATTTAGCACTGTAACTCTAACTGTACACAAATAAACAGACTACGCCTAAGGCTTATATATATATATAGCATATAAAATGGTGTATTGTTGTCTCTTCACTCGTCTCTTGTCGTCTTAATGGTCTACCGTCTGGTCTTACTCCTTCCAAGTCGAACCTTTCGAATTTAAATCTACTGGAGTACTGCAAATAATATCATTAATTATAAATCTCACCGGTAAATCATAAATTAAAACACAAACTCACCAGCTTTAGATAATATCTGTGGTGTTACATCCTGATTTGAATTTGCTACTTAGCTAATTCTGCATTAGATATATTACTCATATCCCCAACTCGCTTATTTATTTTTTTTAGCGCTGTTGTTTATCACGTGACTCTACTCTACTTTCGTCCAGCTTTCGTTTTCAAAAGTAAAAAATAAAAGATGTCATTCCGAGCCCATATCAATTGATCGTCTGCTGTAAGACAGGCCGTGAACACGGGTGTTTCATTAAAAAGCGAAGTGGAGGAACTTGTTTATTATTCCGGTAAAGAAATATTTATAGAAAATTAAATTGTTATGAAATGAGCATATCATTATTATTTAAACCAGCGATATAAATTTGTAAATTCTACCACAATTTTTTTTTCAAAAAAAAAAAATGCATCGACGGTGTGTTATCAGCGATATATAAAGCTGACAAGGGCGTAGAACAAGGGGGAATCATGCTTCTGTCCCCTCCCCACTTTTTGACGTAATTTATTTTATCACATAGCCACAATTTTTAAATACTTGATTTTTTTTCAAAGCAGAAGTGGATTCAAGGGGGCGTAAATGAAAACAAAAATTTTCGCGCCTCGCCCCCACTTTTGAACCGGGGGGGGGGGGGGGGGGGGGGGGCACAAATATGTTTGTACCTGTCCACTTTTTGATGTAATTTCTTTTATCACACAGACAATAAAACCTATAAAATTTTAATAAAAAGTTTGAAAATCAATAAAAATGAATTACAAAAATGTTAGCGCCTCCCTACGCTCGGCCAAAACAATTACCTGTATATACTATTCCTTCCCCAAGGGCTTAGGACAGGGGTGGTGGGGGGCAGCGGGGGCATGTGTCACCCACTTTTGAAACGGGGGGGGGCACAAGTATCTTTGTGCCCTCCACCTACAGACAATTTTTTTAATTACTTGATTTTTTCAAAGCAGTAGTTATAATTCTTGAATAATTGATTTTCCGGAAACCGTACTTATTATTACCAAAATTTTCGCCCCTCAATTATTTACACATTACATGTATGTAGGCGTAGGTACAGGGGCAGTCAGGGGATGCCCCCTACCCACAATTTCTCACATACCATTTTTAATACATTATCAACACGTCTGGAATCCAGAAAAAGACTTCCCAGAATTTGCAAAAAATCAAAAATTTTCAGGACATCATGCTCATGCACTTGTGATTGCTGATACTCAATTTATATTTGATAAATGATACGCATGTCAATTTAATTCAATTTTTGGCCGGAATAAAAACGAGTCGCAATGTGATAATTAACTCTCTGGGCTTTAACAATTGAACATTTCTAGGAAACATACCCTCGACCACTGGAAAATGGCGATTTTTGTGTCTGGAAGCTAGAGGATACCTCACTGGGCTTCCGAATTAATTCATCAATGATATTTTTAAGGATAAAGAGGTCACAATTCAATGTATGGAGGATACTAGGCCAAAATTCTGTCTTGATTTTAGTAACTTTTTGGCTGATCCAACTTTCTTTTGAGAAGGATAATATGTGTATTTTCGCGTCTGGATGCAGAAAAAAGGGATTCCAAATTTAAGAAAAAGAAAGAAAAAGAAAAATGCGTAAAACCCTATCCCTAACGAAATAATGCCTCACAATTAACCCGACACTTAGTGCAGCGATGAGAGAGAGAGAGTGCCGCCTAAAGTTGATAAAATAGGTGTAAAATCTTTCATTTGTCAATAAAAAAATCGAAAAATTAAAGACAAATTTCCAAGAATTTTCGCGCCTCGCTCCGCCCGGCGACCTTATTTAACATTTACACCACTCAAAAATTGAAATTATCACTCCACTATTGATGAGATATGCATTGCATAAATAGTTTTAATTTTTAAAATGGTTTAATTAAAGGCACTGACCTCAAACCTAACCCCTTTTAAAACCACGTTTGATTTGCTTCCTACACCACTGCATAAAGAACGCAACATCTTCACGCGCATGACGTCTTCCCCCCACCCCCTGAAAAATACGCTCCCTCTTTTTGGTAAAACCCCTGGTTAAGAAAAAGTTAGAACATGATATGGTTATAAATCATATAGACCCTTTCAAGATAACTGCGAGCCTGTAACTTTGAGAGGCAAAATGACACAGATTGCCGGAAAACGACGTCAAAAAACAATCTGTTACTTTAACGACGTCTATGTTTTTGCGGGTTTCTATATCATTTTGCCACTCACAGGGCCACAGTTAACGTGAAACGGTCTATTGTCTCTGCAGTGGGCGCTTTCTCTTCCATGGAACCTGATCACACTTCTGGATTTCCAGAGGTCCCTTGTTTGTTCAATGGCCAACAGATTTGTATGTCTTGAACATTTATATTTTGGTATCTGTTTATTTTTTAATCGACAAGGTTTTGATATTATCTTACATCGATCTCATAGCATAGCCTACCACTGATGAAATGAATTATAATAGCTAACTCGAATAATTGCAGTACTCTCTGTTCACTAGCGTTTCCCAAGGAGCAATCGGAGATCGGCGGAATATAAAGACTGGTATTATTCGGATTATATAATCGCGTGTGCTAATGTTTAAATAGTAACTAGCATGCTAACAAAGGGATTGTATAATTCATAAAAAAAAATTCTATATTTATCGGCAATGTCGTCCTGTGCGCACTCTGTATTATATGTTGCCAGTATAAATCAGTGGTGTAGCCTACATAATAAATTGCTATCATGCCTTGATGTTCTCATTGGCACAGAAGTTAATGTTGATTATATATAGAAAACCCTAAATAACATTTATTAGAACCCTTAATAATTATAGTTTTATTTTAAATAGTAGGCCATAATCAAAGTATTTGTAAAAACAGCGATATATAAAGCTAATATTAGCTTTCTATATCGCTGGTAAAAATAACTATCGGAAATCTTGGATCCGTAGGCCCAAGTTTGACAAAACCAATAAAATTAATTGAAGCAAGTTAGGCTTTACACATATCGCTGATATAACTGAATTTATCACAGGCTTACTCATTTAAACTGCTTAACAATGGATACCTTAAAAATGCATTTTAAGTCTGTTAAGATCTCTTGTTTATACGGAGCAATTCATGTTATATTATCCTGAAATGCAAGAGACGAACAAGCTCGGTACGAACAAGCTCTGGTACGAAAAAGCCTTGAATAAACATTAGTTCTTTATTATTATTATTTTTATGTTATTTCGGGCGTTTTATACTACATTTTGATGTAAAATAAAAACTTGATCTATCTATCGATGAAAGTTGTCAAATTCTTTTAAATTTTGTGAAAATTGGTTACAAAATTACTCTGTAATTATTGATTTGCAAACGATCAATTCGACCCCTGACCTTTGACTTAGCCTCGTTCGGAGCCGTACGATAGTTAGGTTAAAAATGTCGTTTTTACAGAACAATACAGGATCTCGGCCTGGAAGACGAGCTTATCTGACAGATGCGGATCGTAAACAGAAGGTGGCTGAGTCAAATGCTCGATCCAATCGCTGCAAAGTCTACCTTGGCGAACAAGTCTCCAGGTGGAAGGCTACTAAAGAGGAACTCGGACTGAAGTCCCATACTGAACTTGCTAAGTTTCTACTTGACCGGTAGGTCTATACAGAGTATTCTCGTTAAGAATGTCCCTAGATCTACTATTCCTGTTTTTAAATTGTTTTTTAGATCTATTTATGCTCTAACTCAGTATTATGTTTCTTCGTTTTACTCTGGTGTGCATGATCCGGGTAAACACCGAGTTGACAGAGCATGCATAACAAGCTACTGGTGATCTCGGTTCACCACAAATTCGTTCCAACGAAGTCGGTCTAATCATTCTCGGCTCATATCAAATCCGGCCCGTGGAAAAAAACAGCGATATATAAAGCCTACCGCAGGATTGTGAGAAATCTACAAATGTGCCATCAATGACTTTGTCCTTCAATGTTTTAAACCTGTTTTCAAACTGTTTTAGGAGTTCCATTGGAATTTTGGACTTCATTGTTATTTGTACATGGTATTTAAGTATAGTGGACAGAGTAACTTAGTCTGTAGAGTGTCAGATCATCAACATAAAGGTCCCTGGTTTGATTCCGGGTTGTGCCAGATTTTCAGAGGTGAGTTTTTATCTCATTTCTGAACAGCTCTATGCCTAGATAGAGGGTAAACGGTCTGGGATGTGTAGTTTGATTACATTTGTCAGACTGTACAATTGAAGTGGCACTTTAAAAGCCATTGGAAATACTGACCACTCAAGCAAGGACAAAAACACACACTATTCACCTCTCTCCTTGCCTTACGCCAATATGGGGACAAGTAACAATTGCTGTAAGTAATCTCACCGCTCGTTAATTAAATCAAGCTAAAGCAGCAACAATGGCATTTAATTACTTGTGTTTACCTGTCTGTTTATGAGAGGGACTACACCTGATCATGAAAATTGTCCTAACAATGTCCATTTGAGGTGTACTTGTATGTACAGTAACCAATACCATTGCCCATTTGACCAATTAAAATCATTATCCACCTTTTTTATGGAACTGGATTAGAACAAAAAACAAGAATGGACAATATACTGCAGGAAGGTAATAAATTGATTGATTTGTGTGTCCTAATGGACGCAGGCTTGGTTCATATGAGAGTCATTGATAGACTTGATATCGATATATCGATACACAAATTGATTTCATATGATAATCGATACACTTTTTAAGTATTGATACATTTCATTATGCATTTCACAGGATGTATTTTCTTTTACAATTTCCAAAATTTTCCATTTGTATTTCTTCTTGTTATTGAACTATGTTATATTTTGTTCTAATTGTTCAATTTGTTCAAATAAATTATGTTTTCCTTGTAATGATTGCTTTTTTTATCTTCAGATTGTCAATTATACAATAAAACAACTAGATATTACAATGAATCTATTTATTTTGAATGCATTCATAGAAGTACCAGATTATTCGATTTATCAATACTTTTTACTTATCGATATATTGATATAGAATTTCTCATCATACACTGCAGATATATGTTAATTGTTTTGTAAACAGAATCAAATAAAAACTATTTTACACTCATGAACAGTCTGTAGTAGATTAAATACACCAGACATGGTTGCATGATTGAAAACATGACACGCATTGTTCTCATGGCTATATTAGTAATTTTTGCATTCATTTCAGGGCTATATTTAATATATAAAAGGATGGACATTTTTCTTTTTTTAACTTGCTAGTTTTTATTCAAGTAAAGCCAGTAATGGCTTGCAGATCTCTCAATATTAGCTTAAAGCTGTCATCTCAACTTTTAAGTCAATTTAATTAATTAAAAAAAAAAATAATAAAGTAGTTTTTGAAGCATCCCCAGTGCTTTACTTCCATTGGCAGCCATATTTGTTCAGTTTTCTGAATAGAAACAAGCCCCCACAACCGATATAAAAGGCGAGTTTACAAAATCGGTTGTCATTGTCTTACTACAGTCACACAGAGCAAAGATGTGAAGTAATGAAGTTTGAGTATAACTCACCTGCATGTCTAAAATAAATATTGATATCAACAAAGTTCATTTACTCTCTCGGGACATTTTGTCAGCTAATATACAGTTCAGAAGCATTTAATTAATCAGTTTAAACATACATGTAAGAATATCAAACATAACTCCAAATTCTCCATGAAAAAATCGTAAAATTATAAGCAAACAGGAACTCAGACCACCTGTTGTGATATGAATGTTCTCACTTCCGAACTAACAAATTGTAACGTGCCCAGCGCATCACATCGGATTGTCACCCATCCAGATGCGGACCGCGCTCGCCGTTGCTTAACTTCAGTACATGGATATAAACGCTAACCGTCCAGCCACAAAAGCTAGCTGATGGACTAGACAGTTAATCTGCCTATATCCATGACTGTTACATTACCCCCTCCGACGACAAGCTTCGTCCCGAAGCTTCTTGGGTTCAACTTGAAATCCACAGCTTACACTATGCCCTTCAGCTGTTTCTCCTGACTTGAAATCCACAGCTTACACTATGCCCTTCAGCTGTATCTCCTGGATTTCAGATCCCACTGCTGCCACCAATTGTAACGTGCCGAGCGCATCACATCGGATTGTCACCCATCCAGATGCTGACCGCGCTCGCCGTTGCTTAACTTCAGTACATGGATATAAACGCTAACCGTCCAGCCACAAAAGCTAGCTGATGGACTAGACAGTTAATCTGCCTATATCCATGACTGTTACAAAATCAAGGACAAGTCAGACCCGCAGAGGCTCGAAGTTATGTTAAATCCCTGTGGGGCTATTTTGTCAGTTTGTTTACATGTGAAGGTCACATATATTTACACACATTTTGGGGTTGATAAGGGATACATTTGCATAACTTCGAGCCTCTGTGGTCAGACCAAGGTAAACTCGGAAATAAATACATGTATTCAAACATTTGGCTCATTTTACAGAAACACTTGCATCCATTTCGAATAATTTGATAGCAATTTTTCACAGCAATGTCTCTTATAACATTTATTTGATGTCATCTTTGTAAAAATATGGGAAGGGATACCTTGTCTTTGGTCAAGAGTTGTGTGACCCTACTGCTCACATTACCAAGTTCACCAGAATGTGTGACGCAATGTAAACAACAAAAGGAAAAGATGCAGATTACTGGTAGGATTTTATTTAATTTTATGTTCAAAGTGATTATTAATTTACTGATACTTATCACAAAATCTAGCTATTTATTACCCATCTTTATTGAGCCGGCCTGGCTCAGTAGGTAGCGCGCTTGACTCTGGATTGTGAGGTCGTGAGTTCGAGTCCCGCTGGCGACAGGTTGGTTTCCTGTCTTTCGGATGAGACAGTAAAAACTGGAGGTCCAGTGTCACAGTAGGTGTTGGCACGTTAGAGAACCCTCACTGCTCAATGGCCATAAGTGCCGAGTATAGGCCAAAATTTGAAGCCCTTCACCGGCATTTGGTGACGTTTCCATATGAGTGAAATACGTTAAACAACAATAAACAAACAAACCAAAACAACAAACCCATCTTTATTGAAGTCTTTGATGTAAAAATTAATGCGGAATGTTTATGATTTGAGTACAGTGTATGTTTTGATTACGTGTCATCTGTCCATTGTTTCGCTTTGGGGTACAAGTGTAAAATAATGGTCCTCCTGTGGACTCGCTTTTTATAGCGGAATTGCTAGCCAGTTTCTATTGATAACATTTAACAGAAATGTCTGCCTGTGGAATAATAAATGTGGGGTGTTTTAAAAGCATTATAATTTTTTTTTTTCGAATTCAAAACTTGTGTAAAAGTTACAGTGACAGCTTTAAGTGCACTATTACTCCACCAGACAGCAGCATAAACACACAGGATTCTGATTTGCATCAGGTATTTGAGATAATCATGAATATATATCTACTTGCCTTTGAAAACATGTATATCACTAATTATATTAAACTGTTTGTGCAATGAAAATCCCTTATTTTTTCAAATTTGAAATAAAACACATGAAATACAGGCCCACTTTAACATAGGGCCAAGTGTAATGTATGTATGAGCCAAAAGTCTGGAGCCGAGATTAATGATAGGCCTATTATGTAATATTATTATTATATATTGCCATTTCAGAAATAATGGTCAGTATTCGTTTTTGTTTTCCAGTGATCTCTATTGGTAATGGGGCCTGAGTTGTGAATTGGGAACTTTTAGCAACATTTTTAAGTCACCTGAACCAAAGGCTCGGCGTGACCTATTGCGATCGTCTTTTGTCTGCCGCCATCCATTGTTAACTTTAAGGAATTTTTTACTTTTTCTCCAGAACCGATGGGTCAGTATTTCAGTTAAACTTGGCAGATAGTATCCCCATGTGAGGCAGCATAAAGTTTGTGAATGAAAAGGTGCTGGGACCCATAGGGGCCTCAAAAGGGTCCAAAAAGGACCAAAACTTGGTACATCTTTAAAAATCTTCTTCTCATGAACCAGTTATATCAAATGACTTTCAAATTTTGTATGCATATTTGTACAGTCAGTAGCTATAAAGTTTGCGAGTAAAAATAAAATCTGTTCATAAATAAGCCACTAGGGGCACTTCAGCAACACAGAGTTCAATTGTATTTCAAAATAGTTCAAAACTGATTGACTTTTTGTATACAAAAATAATTATATGAGAAAGTTGTTAGAAATTATCTAACATTTCCCAGGATCAATTTGACAAAATTTCAGGGTCATAGGGTCAAAGGTAAAGGTCACAGGCATCTAAGTAAACAGAACATATAATTTGTTTTTGAAAAATTCTAGACATTTTTTGACTTCGCAAGAACAATTTGAACCAAACGTGACAGGAAGTATAATCATGTAAAGCTGTATAAAGTGCACAGATGAAATGGGCTAGGACCAGGCAACATGGCTGCCATGGCTAAATATAGAACAAATGAGTTAGCAGATATTTTTTATTCAATACATGTATCTCCAAAATTATTAAAGCTAAATAAAAAAAATGCTATTACCGTAAAATGAGCATCTCGCAAAAATTTAATTATTTTGGTGGAAATTGTCAGGTTGACCCTTATGTGAGTTATTTCCCCTTTTAAGTGGATTTTCCATGTTTTTTTATGTTTTTGACATTATCTTGAAAAGTATATTTGTGTGAAAATGAAAGAAGCGAAAATATTCAGAATGCAAAGTTCTACCAATGAGTCAAAGGGCCAAAATTGTCAGGTTGACCCTTATGGGAGTTATTTTCCCTTCAAAGTCGTTTTTTCATGTTTTGGCTGTTTATCGACACTATCTTGAAATGTATGATATATACAAAGAAAGTGAAGGAAGAAAAATGTTCAGCACGCAAAGATCTACAAAAAAAGTTAACAGGGCTGAAATTATCAGATTGACCCTTATGGGATTTATTTTTCTTTTAAGTGGATTTCTCATGTTTTGAATGGTTTTGTCCAATTGGCAATTATGTTGAAAAATATAATAGATAGCAGGGCTTTTTCTATAGTATCTATGGGGCTGAAATTTGGCTCAATTCCCAATGCAAAATGCATGTATATATTTTATCCCAATTCAATGAAAAAATTCCCAATTTGATGTTGAGCTCATGACCGTAATAAAAAAATAATAATAATAATGTACAAAAATGTAAGGGGAATGCATTGAGATTTCCTTGTGTGCACACAATTTTTCCCAGTATGACACAAATTCACGTTGAAATTCACAATTGCATTGCCAATAGCATTTTTCAAAAATTGACAGAAAAAGGACTGGATAGAAAAAAATAAAAGAAGCAAAAATTTTCAGCATGTAAAGATGTACAAGAAAGTCAATAGGTCTGAAATTGTCAGGTCAATCCTTAAGGGAGTTATCTCCCCTTTAAAAGTGGATTTTTTTTCATTTTTTGGATTGTTTTTGACATTATCTTGAAAGGTGTGATAGATAGATAGAAAGAAAGTGAAAGATGCAAAAATTTTCAGCACACAAAGATCTACAAAAAAGTTACAAGGACTGAAATTGTCAGGTTGACCCTTATGGGAGTTAATTCCTGCTTTAAGTGGATTTCTAATGTTTTGGGCAGTTTTATACCGTTATCTTGAAAAGTATAATATTATAAATGTACATGTAGATAGAGAGAAAGTGAAAGAAGCAAAAACTGAAATTGTAATTAAGGTCGACCCTTATGAGAGTTATTTCTCCTTTAAAGTGGATTTTTCATGCTTTGTGCTGTTTTTTGACATTATCTTGGAAAGTATAATACGGTAGTTACCGTAAATTGGGATATTTTGGCATCCCTAATATTTGGCCACTTTGGCCATAAAATGAAGGGTTATTTTTTTGTCAGTTAAATTTTGGACGTTTGCAGTCATGGGACATAAATATTTGCCACTTTTGTTATTTTCTTCTTTATATGATATAAAACCAACAATTTTTAAATGCTGATAAAATCCACAAATCATACCAGAATTTGACAAATTTGTGCAAATTTATAGTGGGATAATTTCATATTTCTAAAGTGTATGTATTTTTGAATTATCATGTTTTTATTTACAGAAATGACACTATTTTTCTCATGGAGTAATTTTGTAAATTCTGTAATTATTCTTTCAGTCTAATGAAATAGGTCAAAACTTACCTGAAATAGTTTTATCCTCCATAAAATCATTATTTTCTCCAAAAAAAAAAAAACAAAAAAAAAAAACCAACAAAGAGTAGGCCTATATCTAAATTTCAAAAAGATTTAAAATATGAATACAATGTTTCAAATATTGCTTGAATTAGTTGATTCTGTGGGCAAATAAAAATTGTTGGTTTTATATAAAACAAAGAAGGAAATAACATTAAGTGGTGAATATTTATGTCCCATGACTGTATGTTTACAATACAATGTATCATGTTTTAGATAAGTGAAAGACGCAAAAATGTTCAGCACGCAATGTAAACAGGGCTGACATTGTCAGGTCCCATTTTAAGTGGTTTTCTCATGGTTTTTGTTTTGTTTTTTTTGTTGTTTTTTATACGCTTATAATGTTTTTTATAATACGTTATAAAAGATATTCTTTTTTTAAGTTATTTGTAGAAAAAAATTATTTTGATTACAATTTAAGTTTTCCCGTACCGTAAAATCTCACGCTTATTTCCGTATGCAATGACCTAATAAATGAACTCCTCCGACGAACTATTTGCGCTTGCGTAAATCTTCAAAATCGGCCCGGATGTAACGTGGAAAATGTCAGAAAAGGTTGTTTTGAAACGTGGGAGAAAGCCGTTTCTAACAGAATCGGCCAGAAAACAACAACGGACAACATTAAATGCCAAAAATAATAAGAAAAGGATATATATTGGTGAACAGTATGATCGCTGGAATGAGCTGAAGTGTGCTCTACGTTTACAAACAAACACTGAAGTGGCGAAGACTTTGCTAGATAGGTAAGTTTGCACGTCGTCGTGTTTATAAATTTTAAACTGACATTTAATATTTTTTTTCAGTCTACTAATCTCTTTTTTTATAAAGGGTCATTAAACAACCGATAAGAGGAAGGAATTTAACAACGAACCCCACATAACTTCGTCAGCTATACAGTTTACAAGTTACAATGTACATGGAGGCCCTCGGAGGGATAACTTGGAATGTGGGACGTTTCGCACCGGAATGTTTCGCCCCATTTACCGATTCGTTCCGGGATGTTTCGCCCTATGGTATATAATTTAAATTATTAAACAGAAGTTTGATTTTCATGTTTGTATATTTTATGTTGTTTTGTTTGTTTGATATTTACGTGTATGTATTTATTTTTTCCAACAGTTTTTTTTTATTTTTAAAAATGTCTGGAGCTTTCTTCAGGTAGCATTTTTTGTTAGATTTAACAATTATTGTGAAGGTCAATGAGCACATTAAGTGGCCCATACTAGTAATTTAACATCAAAAGGGAAATTAAATTAGTTTCCCTGATAAAAGTTAAATGGTTATGGTTTACCAAACGGGAACATAGTTATAATTTTGGTATGATAATAAATTACTGAATAACTCTTTATACATGTATATTCAGGGATTAATAACACCAACATTAGCGTCTGGAAAAAGGACCCATTCCCAATCAAAATCAGATATTTTTTCCCCAATTTTGAGCAAAAATTTTTTTTAATTATGTTTATCATGTACCTGGGCTGACTTTTGATGTATAGACAAAAAAACCAAAAACAAAACAAAACCTGCTGAATTAATACCTTTATGTCTTCAGAATAAATCCATACTGTCAGTTCAATAAAAAGAAAAGTTAATCACAAGTTTGGTATCTTTATTTTTAATTTTAGTCATAATTTTTTTTTACCAAATTTAGCCCATTTGTGACATAATTATAAAATTCCCAATTGAAAGGGTACCAGACCCTTTCCCCCCAAAAGGGTCTTTTAACCTCTGATATTGAAATATTTAAAAAAAAAATACATTTACATGTAGACTGGTTTAATCAGAGATATACAAAACTTCTCTATATATAATGTTTTTAAAAATCATCAATATTTATATCAAAATGGTGATTTATATTCTCCTGTTTCTTGAGCTAGTGAAATATGCAAAGATAAACCCATGATGATTTAATAATTTTGACATTGTACAGACCACAATATAACATGAGAACGATCGTTTAGGTTACGTGGAAGTTATGGCAAATACAAATCATGTAACCTCCTTTTCGTTCTCAATGAATTTCAATTTTAAGTCTTTACTATTGCTATCGTAACTTGCAGGTTATGGTCATTCCTTTTAAGCGTAACCTGCAAATTGGTTACAACGATTTCTGTTATTTCGTGGCCTGATTGTGTGTTAATAAAACCTTGAGTACATCTTCTAATCATGATTAATCAACTTTCCGGAGATCTATTGATGTTTCTCTTTCAGAAGAAAGAATGGTTATGACAATTTTTTCCTATTTTATAAAGGTATGAGAAACAGATTGACATCAACAGCAGTGAAAAATTAACCAGCCCTGAACCATCACCTGCCAGTGGAGTTTTAACATCTTTGTCGGAACCACTGGAGTCTAAATTGCAAGGAAGGTCTCTGCATATATCTTCTGTGCCTGAAATATTGTCATCAGGAACAGAACATGAAATGAATTATGTGTAAGCAGTTATGATTATTATACAGAGTACAATGTACAAATGTATTTTTGTTTGTTTATTGTTGTTTAACGTCCTACTCGAGAATATTTCACTCATATGGAGACGTCACCAAATGCCGGTGAAGGGCTTCAAATTTTGGCCTATGTTCGGCACTTACGGCCATTGAGCAGTAGGGTTCTTTAACGTGCCAACACCTACTGTGACACGGGACCTCCAGCTTTTACTGTCTCATCCGAAAGACAGGAAACCAACCTGTCGCCGGCGGGACTCGAACTCACAACCTCACGATCCAGAGTCAAGCGCGCTACCGACTGAGCCAGTACAAATGTACATACATGTATACATGTATGAGAATGCCACTGACTGACTTATTCTGGGATCAGATACAAATTTATTACAACCCAGCTTGTGACGTCAATAGTTACATGTAAGTCAAAATTATGTGACGTCACATAATCTTCTTCATTGACAGTTTTTCTACTTACTGGTAAATAAAAGTTGTAATTTATCATAACACATTGGTAAAATTACAATTGTAGACATATCTTTCATTGGCAGTTTGTAGGTTCAATAGGTTTTCTTTGTTTTTGTGATGGCTGTGAAGACATGGGAATCACTAATTCTGTCCGGCGGTGGCATTATGTTGTCATCAACATTTCATTTCCGGAGCAGAACTCCTAAACTATTGGATGAATTGGAACCATACTTCACACAAATGATCCTCATGTCCCCTATAGTGCCTTTTGGGGTAGTAAGGTCAGTTTGACCTTCTTTCTGAAAACTAGGTCATGGTCACTGAAATTTGTTTCTGGAGCAGAACTGAACTACTGGGTGGATTGGAACTGTACTTCACACAAATAATCCCTGTGTGTCCTAGATGTGCCTTTTGGGATACTAAGGTGAGTCTGACATACATGTACTTTGTGGAAACTAGGTCACAGTCACCGAAAATCGTTTCTGGAGCAGAACTCCTAAACTACTGGGTGGATTGAAATGTACTTCACACATACATGTAAATGTACCTGTATGATCCCCATGTACTTGTACCTAAATCCAGAATAAAGAATGTACAGAGTTTCAGGCGACTCATTTTGTTTTCTTTGTGATAATATGTTTGGTTTATCAATGTAAATTGTAGGGTTGTCTTATGTTTGGATTTAAAAAAAAAGCTATAGATAATTTTACATTCATTCATTGTTGTGGTTCTTGCAGAGAAATCACTCTGTTTTTTTTAGGAAGTTTAGAAAAGGTACTTATGGAGTACACCACATTATGAAATACTGAACAAAATGGCAAGTCTACAAGTCATTATACAATGTATCTACTGGAATATCAAAATATTAAAAGAACATCACATAAGATAAGGCAACAACGTTAACCCAGCCTCCTTATATAGGAGTCAACAAAGTATGGTATTTACAGGCAATATTGAATGACAGTTTTATGGGAGCTGGATTCAGCACCTATTTTCCACCTCGCTTGGCATTTCCCGGCAATTATTGCACCAACACCAAGTTGGTTTGTCTTTGAATGTAGGCACTGGTTCTGGTTCTGGCTGACTTGAGTTAACTGCTTCCAGATTTCTGAACAGGAAACTGGGTCGTTCCCTGTCTGCAGTCATCATTGCAATTCTCAAAGACTGAGACTTTGAGATAGACCATGAATTTGTTCCTGAAAAATTAAATATGTCAGTACAAAACAGTTAGTGCTACATTGTACTTTCAGAAAACTGGGGATTAGTACTACCGGTACTTTAAGTAAGCTAAGGATTAGAATGAAGTACATGTATATGAAACGAATATACATGGATATATAAATTTGTCTTCATAGTGAAAGTATGCAGAAATAAGATAGATAGTACTGCATACATGTACCGTGTAATCCTGTAAAATTTTTGCCCCTAGATGAGATGCAGGCCTTTTTTTGTCAGTTTTGGGAAAATGCCATTGGCAACACAAGTGGGAATTTGAACGTGAATCTGTGTCATATTGGGAAAAATTGTGTGCACACATGGATATCTGCATGCATTTTTCAAATGCATTTCACCTTACATTATTATTTTTTTCATTACGGTCATGAGCTCAACATCAGATTGGAAATTTTTTTATGAAATTGGGAAAAAAATACATGCATTTTGCATTGGGAATGGGGCCAAATTTTGGCCCTGTGGATCCTATAGAAAAAGCCCTGAGATGAGAGAATTTTAGTTCGAGAATATTTCAAGCTATGTAAAAATTTTGTTAGTTGTCGTAAAATTTACCAAAAGTTAATTAGCAATGGATACAGTGATGGTGGAATCCGACAAACGGATGCAACAGGTTACTTTGTGAAGTTTATTGTAATCAAACGCATGCATTTGTTCTATTAACCACCAGGTGATCGCTTCGGGTTATACATGAGATAAAATATTGCATAAAATTGGCATGTGAAATTTTTTGTTGATGACAGCTCATATCACTTTATGCCAAAGTACAAATGTATTGAACAGATTTTAATGAAACTTTATACAGTTGTTCCTTGCAACAAATTCTCGAGACAAGTCCAATTTCAAGGTCATGGTATGAAATGTAGAAACAGATTTTATTGAAACTTGATACAGTTGTTCCTTGCAACAAATTCTCGACACAAGTCCAATTTCAAGGTCATGGTATGAAATGTAGAAACAGATTTTATTGAAACTTGTTACTTGTATCTAGTTCTTGAGATGAGTCAAATTTCAAGGTCATGGTTTGTGAATGTAGGTCACCATTACTATTTTTAGAAATGTTATATAACTTTGCTCGTCTGACACTTTCTGAGTAATTTAATACATGAAATTTTTAAAAATTATCATACAATTGTTCCATGCAACATATGTTTACGAGACAAATCATTATTTCAACATCACTGTTTGTGAATATAGGGCAACATTGCTATTTTTAGAAATCCTACATAACTTTATGCGTTGTGTAGGTTTTCTTCGATTGCAGGTACATTTCTTAACGCAACTAATATTCCTCTTTCGCACCCCAATAGTGCATGCTTAGTGTTAATTGCTTTCTTCAAATAAACTGCATAGCTTTTCACCATGGGCGAATTATGTCCTGTTAATTATACTCTTGTTGACATTATTTTGAAAAGTGTGATAGATAAAAAGAAAGTTAAGGAATCATAAAATGTTCATCATTCAGAGATGTACAAAAAATTTTCACGTTTTGGGCTGTTTGTTTTTTTTTACATTATCATGAAAAGTATGATAAATAAAGAGAAAGTGAAAGAGGAAAGATTACCAGCATGTAAAGATCTACAAAGAAGTCAACAGGGCTGAAATTGTCCGGTCAACGATTGTGGGAGTTATCTCCCCTTTTAGTGGATTTTTTTTTATGTTTTTGACCATTATCTCGAAGAGTATAATAGATAGAGAGGAAGAAAAAGAAGCAAAAATGTTCAGCGTGTAAAGATCTATAAAGACGTCATTAGGGCTGAAATTGTCAGATCAATACTTATGGGAGTTAATTATGTTTTGCTCAGGTGACTGTGAAGGCCTGCTGGGCCTCTTGTCATGAAATTGGGAAATATGAAAATACACAAAACTGTTTGAAAATACATGAATTTATTCAAAATGCATTGTCATTTGACTTCAATTGGGTAATGTCGTAGTGTGATTTTGTATTGGGAATGAGACCTTATTTTGGTCCCCTCAACGTTAGGATGGAAAAATCCCTGACTAGCATTTATAATGAATAGAATGACTTCATTGAACGGAAAGGGAAAAAAATAATCCCTGGTATAGAATTGATATTTAAAAGTTTTATTTATTTTGATATCACCACCACCTAAACAAACTATATTATCATATGTTGTACTTATAGATATGAAAGTAGTAAAAATGCATCTGCAGATCCATCGTCATCCACATCTGAAGTGCAGCAAATGTAAGTGTATCTCTAGTAGGTTAACCCATCACCCCCTTTAGTCACATTTAGACTCGCCCAAATCAATAAATAGTACAGTCTACTGTCATAATTCAGAATAGAATCTTACATGGACGTGTGGAGTAGATTAGGAAATCTGCATCCAAGCTCGGCATCTGAAGTGAAAGTCACAGATCTTTGGAATAAGATTTCCAATCTCATGAAATTATTAGCTGTTTGGATTTCAGGTCACTGCATGTTCAGTACGCACACTTTCAACTAATGTAAACTCTTGATCCATGACCTGGATGTCATTTTGTTGCGTCGCTGAGAATTACCAGTATTCACAGGCGGGTTGAAAGCATTTATAGATGGGGCAGTGAAGTTGAAAAGGGAGGGGATGGATGAGAGGGCGTCCCCCTTCCAGACAAAAAGAAAAATTTGTAATTTTAAAGTACAATATAATATGGTGCTTTATGCTTTATGCATGTGAAATGGAATGATATGTCAATGATAATGATGACCTAGTTATCACATTTTTAAAAATTTTCTTGTCAATTTCATTTCACTTATTATAGTTTATTTCATTGTTCAATGTAATATTATTATCATTTGCAAAATAATTGGGGCAACAGTCACCGTCCCTGCCATCCCTGCTACGATGCCTTCGATTCTTTGGATTTGACATGAAGGCCTAGCCCTTCTTAACTACCCACAGCTATCCTGTTTTGTTCTTTTGCATTGTTTATTATTTAACAACACTTATTTATTTTCAGAGATTTTGAAATGTCTGGGGTGGAAGAAATAGTTGAAAGTCAGAAAAAAAGTTTGATAGGTCCATTTGAGTAAGTTTTTAATATTTAGTCTAGCATCACGGGAAAAGCAAATTGATTATACATTTGTACTTTACTTTCAAATTATGTAAAATTGGCCTGCTTCTAAGTTTGCAAATACAGTGGAACCTGTTTTGAGAGACCACCCTTTCTGCCACTGAAATGTGGTCTCTCGAGACAGGTGGTCTCTCAAGACAGGCGGTCTCTCAGTATGCATGTAGTTGGTCTCTGAAAAGAGGCTTTCTTAACAGAGATATTTAGAGAAATATTTTTCAAATTGTGGTATCAAATTGCAGGTAGTCTTTCTTGACTGGGTTCCACTGTAATGACATGTCACTTTGTGCAGTGCTTTTATTTTTTCACAAATACATGTAACTTTGACATACAAATTTTGACATTACAAGGTATTTTCCACTCACTTTTTGAAATGGGGCCTGGGCCTTTTGAATGGGGAATTTTAGCAATGTTTAATTGAAATTTGGAAATCTAAAAATATACAAAACTGTATGAAAATACAAGAATATCTTCAAATTCATTGTCTTTTAACTTCATTTGGGAAATTTCAACTGTAAATTGGAAAAAAATGCATTTTTTTTTTGAATTGGGAATGGGACCTTATTTCGACCCCTATAATAGGGTAGAAAATCCCTGCATTAACACACAAATTATTATGTAAACCACGTAAGTCTTACCAACCAATGAGATTATATGTTATACTGTGCTTTACAATTTAACTAATCGTGTCTTGTGTCTATGTTTGTTTGTTTGTTTATTGTTGTTTAACGTCCAACTCAAGAATCTTTCACTCATATGGAGACGTCACCAATTGCCGGTGAAGAGCTTAAAATTTTGGCCTATGCTCGGCACTTATGGCCATTGAGCAGTGAGGGTTCTTTAACGTGCCGACACCTACTGTGACACAGGACCTCGGTTTTGACTGTCTCATCACTTTTGTCAATCAAATGCAACATATCAACTATAAATAGAAACACACAAGGGTGTAAAAATAAACGCAAAAATTCAGACAGTCCATAACAATAATTATATGAGGTATACCAGCAACAGATTATTGAAATAAAGAAATGATAATTTATTAAAACTATAATTATTGTTGTTCTTTTTAACTCATCATTTTTTTTACAATTTACAATCATGAAGCCTCGAACAGATATTTTTATTTCTTCAAAAGTAATGCATTTTTAAGGCCATTGCAATGTTTTACTCTGTATAGCATCAGCTGCCAGATAGGTTTTGAGATCATAAAACAGAAAAAAAACACACAAACATCTAGGGGGAAAATATGGAACATAGCCTTTTTTTCAATATGAAGACACAATGTTTTGAAATGAAAAGGGTCAAATTCCAATAGGGGCATCAAAAGGGGCCAGAATAGGCCAAAACTTACATCTTCAAAAACATCTGGTATGTGATTTCACTCAGGTGACCGTTAAGGCCCTGTAAGCCTCTTGTCTTATTATAAAGGATTTTAACATGTTTTTATTTCTTACAGTATCACAGTTGATATATCTGACCACTTTTGTGACTATAATTCGGACACATCAGATGATGACTATGATCCCAGATTTAGCATTACATTTTGGTAAGTAGTGGTTTGAAATATTCTTTAGCTAAATTTTCGATCAGTATATCACTAGCCAAACAATCTCCGTAACACTAGCAGGACGCTTTTACCAACAGAGCTATCTGGCTCGATACCCTCTACACTGCTACACTCTTCCCCCTTAACAAGATTTCTGACCCCAGAAATCAGTGAGACTCCTAACACCACACCACAGTAAGTTATTTAGTTGGGTGCCAATTGTAGTAGGTGAGGAAAAATGTGCGGCCAGATTGGGAATCACACCCAGGTCCTTCCTAACACTAACAGGATGCTCTTACCAACTTAGCTATCTGGGCCCTCTGCACAGCTACACTCACAGTAAAATTTGAATATAACAAACTCGGTTTGTATGGATTCATGTACATAACGAATCAATAAATAATCTCCGACTGCACCTCTATATATTCTTAATCAAAAACAATTCATAATAAGTTTTATATAAGTAATTTTTGCCTATAACAAACCAATACCTATATCCTGTGACTTATCAAACAACGTATTTTATAGAATTATAACGAAGTGATCAATCGTTTAAAGAAAAGCCGGCCTATTTTCTGCTCAAACATGTACATGTAAATAAAGAGTAACAAAAAAAAAAGTTTCTATTTTTCTTTGACGTCCCAGGAAAGTTCCTGTTTTTTTTTTTGTTTTGTTTTTTTTACTGTTGATTACTTTTTAGCGTGGATTTAAACTGAATGTTTTATTAATGAACTGCATTGTACCCTTCATCCAACTTCGCTATAATTATATAACAAACTGTCCTTAAAACAAACTGAAAAATAAGGTCCTTTGAAATTTGTTATAAGCAAGTTTTATTGTAAATGATTGATTATCTGCAAGCAGTCAGTTCCAGATAATTTTTTTTAAGGGTTTCCTTCTCTGATTTCCAACTCAATGCCGAGTCACAGTCAACAGGTAAAGACGGAAATAAATACATACTTGAACACCCACTATGATAATAATAATTTCAAATGCAGTTTAGGTAAACATAATTCATATTTACACATTGACAGATCTTATTTGCACAAATAGGTTCCTTTTATTTAGGGATGAGTTAGAGTGAATGGTTTCATAGCACCTGGTCATAAAATACTGAAACTTTTCTGATTCCAGTGATAAATTGAATGTAGATGAAGAGGAAGATCAAGAAGTAGATGAGGACGATGAAACAGAAAATGCATATCTACCAGTGTTTGATATCGGCCCGGGCATGGAAGAACTGCAAAAAGAAGAAATGAATTCGTTTCTTACCGACCAGTCACTTTTAGTATACAAAGAATGTTTAATGGCGTTGGCTAGGACTCGTGTCAAGAAGAAATGTAATTGTCCAGGTCCGATAAATTTAACGACGGATGTTGTTGGATCTGCATTCTACATTACGTGGGTAAGTCGAATTTGAATTTTGAATTTTGAATTTTATTGTTCGTCACACTCAACAATTTTCAAGTTATATGATGGCGGCCAGTTTTTAATGGTGGAGGAGAGAACTCGGTTACAGTGTACCTGAGAAGAGATAACCAGCCTTCCACAAGTAAACTGGCAAACTTTCTCACAAACATCAGCTTAGTTTCCAGCGTGACTTGGACCTGCACTGACCAGACAGGGCTCTACAACACTAAAAAAATCCACTCTTCATTTGGCCAGTGAACCAGAAATTTTACTAGCCAGTCACAAACTTTTACTCGCCAAGATATATATATATATATATATATATATATATATATATATATATATATATGTTTGTGTGTGTGTGTGTGTGTGTGTGTGTGTCTTGTTAATAAAGAATCTGCTGGATGAAATGAAATAAAACACATTAATTTTTTAAGTTGACATTACTTTTTATTATTTCACTGCATTTAAAATAAGGTTATTAACTGCTGGTCGTTTTGTGCATTTTTTTCAATCCAGAAGTGGTTTTTATGGCTATATTTTTCATATTTGTTGCTCCAATAATGAGGAAAACTCAAACATCGTTTTTGAATTTTTAACGCCGGTTTCTCTTCAACAGAATTTACAAAACGGTGTCTGCCCACTAATCCCTTTGGGGATTCTGTCGCGGCCGTTTTATTGTGTTGTCCCACCACGATAAAATGGCCGCGACAGAATCCCCTTAGTGATTATCTGCCCACAAGAATTGGAAATTTTATCTGTAAGTTAAAATTGAGAGTCAAACACCCGTTACCTGATCGTCAGACAAAGTTGAAACACCTATAAAGTTCTTTATAGGTGTTTGTCCACGACAATCGGGTGTTTGACTCTCGAGTTTAATTTACAGATAAAATTTTCAATTCCGGCTGTGGTCTGCCAGTCCTCTTCGTCGAACACTAGCCATAACTCGGTTCCAGTATTTCTTTCACCAAGATCGTTTAAACTTGCTAGTGTCCAATGAAGAGGTAGATGCTTCTGTTGAAATTGACACTGAAAAGTAAAAGTCATCGTCTTCTGTTTGGAAAGTTTCAAGTCGAAAACGCGAAAGCATACATTGTGTTTTTATACAGTAATCAACGCGAGTTAGATGCTCTAGTCTATCAAAACTGAATAGCCAAATTGGTTGTTGTAAAGCGCATAAAAGACCATGATTTCAATAATGTAATTTCATAGTGAAAACGGACAAACTTTTGATATCCGGCTCGGGGGAAAAAAAATGGTCGCAATGTGGCGACTGAATGAGAATAAACACTCGCCAAAACCTAAAAAATGGTCGCATTTGTGAATGATTTGGTCGCATTGTAGAGCGCTGCCAGAAGTGAGAGACTTCATGGTTCAAAGCGCGTTGCTCTAACCACTTGGCCACATGGGCAAGTCAGTTTGTGTTAGGGCTGTGTATCATGACTCAAAAGTGTATCACGATATATGAAAAGTGTATCACCATGTATCGTGATGTATCATATTGTTAGGAATATTCAGTGTAAAACTGGAAATAGTAGTGTGAAACACAGAAACAGTGAATGTAGAACGACTAACTATTCGTTACATCTTGTACATCTTGTACTCTGGTAACTTATTTTAGGTAAAAAAGATCATTTATTGATATAGCGCTTAGGTGACACCCACACACTGATATACTAGTAAAACAGCCAATATAGTTCGCTTTTCTCTCTCTCCCCCCCCCCCCCCCCCCCCCCCCCCCCCCCCCCCCCCCCCCCCTCGCCAAAAAAATCTATCTATGTTTTACGTATCGAGATGTCATATCATAAAAAATAGAATCATATAGATATATTATTTTATTATATACCTATCAGTATTATGTGTTTTGATACTGTTGATTTCACTACGGATCACCACACTGTAGTTTTCGTAATCTATATCACCCCTCTCTGAAACTGATGACATAGTAATCAACGCAGGATCACTTTTCCCAAGCAACGTCACAAGATTCTGACGTAAATTACGATTACGCCACAATCTTGCACGGTAAAAATTTCTTCTAGTTGACACATTCTGATTGTGTATGCATTCAGGCATTAAACAGTTGACACATCCGTATCTAGGCCTAATTGATTAGTTTATTATGGATGGGTATATAATAAATTTATCATTATAACAGTAACTTGATCCTAAGAGAAGGATCATGTCTTGTTGACACAGGCAGATCATCAGATCAAACTCGACGCTTTGTTTTTGATGATCTGCCCCTGTCAACTCAAGCCTTCGAGAAACAAAAATTGATAGAGGGCACTGAATCAATAGAGTTATGGTTTAACCCAGTTCAGTATCATTTTGAAAGGATTCACATTTTTATTTTCAGACATGTCAGAGTGATCATAATGTATATACGTGGTGTTCCCAGCCTCTGTTAAAGGACCGATTACACAGTGGAGACTTAATGTTGGCAGCAGCGACAGTAGTGTCGGGAAATTCCTATGATAACATTGCTCTACTTGCTAAAGCCATAAACCTCCCTATTCTAAGCACATCTTCATTTTTCAATATTCAAAAAACTTATATCCTCCCAGCTATCGACCATTTTTGGTATCAGCATCAACAAGATACATTGAAGGAGTTTCAGGGAAAGGATATCACAGTTCTAGGTATGTATTCTGTACAGTAACTTTCAGGGATTTTCTCAACCTGTTTTGGGGTCCAGTTACAGGACTAATCCTGAATGCAAAAATGACTTATAACCCCCCCACCCCCCTCAAAAAAAAAAAAATTCTGAAATTTCCAAATATAGAATAAATATTTTCAAACAAATATCTCAAATTAAGTTTTCCTGTTTTAGTTATAATATCAGACCAGAATATTTCCCCAGTTTTTTGGACCCTAGAGCCAGGATTTAAGATGTCGGAAAATTCCTCATGGTTTAATACATGATCATGTAAATATGTGTAAAATGTACAGGACAGACATATTAATGTACTCACAGGCCTTTCTATATAGTTTTGGTAAGACCCATATTCAGCCCTTGTAATATTTGCCCCATTCCCAATTTTTTAATGCAAAATGCATGTTTTTCCAAACTTCATGACCACCCCCCCCCCCTCCAAAAAAAAAAATTATTATTGTAGGGCGAAATGAGATTCAGTTGTGTTTAGATTGACATTAGTGCAAACTATTTTCCCCAATTTTACACATACATGTATTAAGATTTAAATTAGTAGTTATACTACCATTGTCAGTTTCCTGAATTCGGCGGAAAAAGGCCTGATTCATACTCGGAGCATACTCCTGTTGATTGACCAGCAGCAGACAGATAAGCTGTTATGGATTTTCAGGTCTACATTTGCTTGTCAACCAGCTAGAAAAAATTCTCGATCATATGTAAAAAAAAAAGGGGGAGGGGCGTTTACAGGGACATGGGTGCTTAATGGGTGGAATACGGTAATGATTTGTAATAATTTAGCAACACTTTTTATCTGCAGGTGACAGCAGAATGGACAGCCAAGGTCATTCAGTTCAGTATTGTTCATGTTATTTCATGGAGATGGAGACAAAGAAGATACTATGCATTGTGACAATGGATAAAAAAACGACCGGTCAAAAAAGTACAAATCTGAAAGAACTTTGCTTTGAAAAAGCCCTAACTTTTCTGATAGATTCTGGAGTTAGAGTTGTTGAGGTGGTTACTGATGCAGATGTGCAAATTGCTGCTTTATTGAGTAAGTTTTAAAATTATCTAATAAATGAATATTTTGGTCTTGTTGCCTAATACATTTGTAGAAAATGAGATTCATGTAACATGTGTATACCTGAAAATATTCATCTCATGTAAATTTTTAAGCCCCGGCCTGAAATGTTCGCCGGGGGCATGTAGTGTTTGGATCGTCCATCTGTCTGTTTATCTGTCTGTTCGTAATTCCGTCCCGCTTACATATAAAGTGCAATATTTCAACATTTGTGTTTCACAAACACATCTTGTTTCTATTTTCGCCCTGAGATGAAAGGGCGAATTTAAAATGATAGCATAGCAAAACTTTCAAACTAAATGATTGAAACATGGACATATATAATATCCTCTTGACTATGGTGATTTAGGGCGAATTTAAGACAGGGTGAATATGTTTTTTGTCGTAAAAAAGTTGAAAATAATCAGGGACAAAATTTTCCAGGTAAACAGTAAATATTTTCATAAATGATCTAGACTCTATCTAGGCAAACAGTTTTCCATCTGCATTCTGTAAGAAAAATGTTAGATTGTTATTCTTTATCCATACTCAGCATCGTAGCTTAAAGAGCCCTTTAAAAGTGATCAGTCAGTTATAAGATTTTGTAATCGACAACCAAATTCAGCTACCAGGCCTCCGTGGCTGAGTTACGGCATCATGCTTTAAAACCATGAATGTATCGCACATCTGATTAGCACAGATTTGAGTCCTGCTGGAACCCCAGCTAAGTTTTGGAGAAAGTTTTCCAGTTTACATGCCGAAGGTCGGTGGTCTCTGGTCTCTTCTCGGGTACATTGTAATCAGGTTCTTTCCTCCACCATTGCAAAATGGCCGCCACCATGTCACTGAAAAATTGTTGAGTGAGGCGTAAAAAATTATTCATACAGATAAAAAAAAAACAATTAGAAAATGGCCAACCATTCGATCTTTTGATTGTAATTGATTATTTTCCCATCATTAGTAGATGCTATAACAGCATTGTTAACAAAAGTGTTTAATCTTCAATTTCATGCAAAGCAACAGAACAATGATTGAAATTACATGTATTAAAAATGGCCGCCACCATGTCACTGAAAAATTGGTGAGTGAGGCGTAAAATGTAGCATTTAAATGATTTTGTTGTATTAATGAGCATAACTTATCCTGTCAAGTTCAATAAGTTCAAGATGGAGATATTCATTTTGTATATAGTAGAAAACACCTTGTCTGGCTTCATATCCTGAGAGTTTTGCTCACCAATCTAAATTACTGTTGAAGCTGCCGCATCAAGATGTACATACTAGGGCAGTCATAGATGAGAAATTAGATATTGATATATTGATAAGTAAAAAGTATCTATATATTGGTAAATGGAAACGTCTCCATATGAGTGAAATATTCTTGAGTGGGACGTTAAACAGCAATAAACAAAAAACAATAAATCGAATAATATGGTACTTCTATGAATAATGCATTCAAAATATATAGACTCGTTATAATATTTAGGTGCTTTACTGTGTATTTTACTATCTGATGATTAAAGAAAATCATTGCAAGGAAAACATTATTTATTTGAACAAATTGAACAGTTAAAATAAAATATAACATAGTTCGATAATATGAAGTAAAACAAATGGAAAATTTTGGAAATTGTAAAAGAAAGTACAAACTGTGAAATGCATTATGATATGTATCGATACTAAAAGAAAATGTATCGATTATCATATCGAATCAATTTGTATATCGATACATCGATATGGAGTCTTATCAATGACAGCCCTAGTACATACAGCAGAATTTTCCATTTTGATAACTTTTTTTTTATTATTTACAGAGAAACCTAGGTTTTCAGCCATTAAGCATTCATTTGATATATGGCAAGGCACAAAAAATCTGGGCAAAACAATAATCAAGGTAAGACTTAAAACCAGTAAATTGGGTAAATGGAGGTTTGGTTGATCAGGAATTTTCAATAACCCCCCTATTTTTTGGGGTCCGGATACTGGATCCATTCGCAGTGAAAGAATGGGTTGTATTGTACCTAAAAATTACAAAAAATCCCATTAAGGTATTTCGAAATAAAATATTTTCATACAAATCTCAGATTAAGATTTTCTGTTTTAGAAACTCATCAATCCCCGAAAAACAATGGACTCTCCTGTAAATCAATGACTTAGACCAGTCCAAATGTGTCTTTAGCAATAAATAGGTTTAAAGTGACTTTTTCAATTTTTCGGAACTTAGAACTTAGGAAACATTGATAATATTACAAAAACCCAGACTGGACAGAGTAGCTCAGTTGGTAGTTTGCCCGATCTTCAACTTGAAGGTCCCTGGTTCAAACCCTGATTGTGACAGATTTTCTGTGGTGAATTTTCTTCTCCTGTCTGCACAGCTCTATGCCTAGATAGGGGGTAAATGGTCATTGGGTGGGCAGTTTGATTCTTTTGTCACATTGCAGTGGTACTTCAAAAGCTGTTGAAATATGGACCATACTCAAGCAACTGCTCAAAGACACACAAATCAACATATCTCTCCCTGCCTCATAGGGAGGAGTAGCAAGGGATTTAAGTAGTTATACTGCTTGTAAAATCAAGCCAATGCAGGCACTAACACCCATGCACCAGTTCAACCAAACTTAAGAAAAAAAAAACCGAATGTTCAAGTGAGCTTTTCTGATCATCTGTTGTTTATTGTCTGTCTGTTAATTTTTCACATTTTGGACTTGCTCCGTCTAAGTGGTCTACATAGACAATTCCAGATTGGTATCTTAATAGAAATCAGAAAATAAATTTTTGCTGTGTCTGTGATGTCTTGTGTGACTTGAGTCATTTTCTTATATTTTTGTAAGATTTTTTCGATATCTTTCCATTTATACACTATGATGCAGTCATCTAATGTGTTATACTTGAATTAGTGAAAGAGATGCTTCTGTGAGAGATTTTTGTAAAAAAACTAATTTTTGAATGTGTATGAATTATAGAGAGGTTGTCTTGCACACTGACAGTTTGTTCATTGAAACTGTAGTAACACTCCTAAATCACATTTGTACAGTGGAACCCGTCTTGACAGACCACCCCATCTGTCATGGAAATGTGGTCTTTCAAGCCAGTTGGTCTCTCAAAAGAGGTTTTACTTCAAAATATATTTAAGTGAGCGTTTTTCAAAATGTGGTCCCAAAAGACAGAAGTGGTCTTTCATGAAAGTGGTCTGTCAAAACAGGTTGTACTGTACTCTGTGTATTAGGAAACAGATAATTATACTAATGAAACTGAGGGATGTGCTATGAGGGGGGTTCAAGTTCAGGTGAGCAATGTGGCCCTTGGGCCTTTTGTTGAAAAAATGCATCTAGTCCAAGTGAATTGGGCCACTAATTCAAATAATAATATACAGTGAAATCTGCTTTAGTGACCACCTGTGTATAAAGACTTTTTATTTCTGCTGTCCTCAGTTGTACAATTTGTGTACAAATCAACCTCTATATAAAGACCACCTCCCTATAAAGACTGGTTTTGTTGTGTCCCTTAGGGGGTCTTTATCTACAGGTAACACTGTAATAGATATTTATGACAAAATCATGCATGTTATACCTATATATTTTTAGGTGTGTCATGAGCAAGGACGATACAATATACCACTTTTGAATTGGACCAAAGAAATTATCCACCACTATTGCCATTGTGCATCAATAAGTAAAACCATAGAAGAATTTAAAGTAAGTATTCTCTGTCCTAAAAAAGGCAAAAACAAACCGGGATACGGTAGATCGTCAGGTGGTCTGAGCCAAAGGAACTGATTGGTTAGCACATTGTCCATTAAACCTTGAAGCGTCTCACTTTTGTCAGCATGGGTTCTAGCTGCACTGGAAAATTAACTGATTTTGTGAGAAAGTTTGGCAGCTTACTTGCAGAAGGCCTGTGGTCTCTTCTCGGGTACGTTGTAGTGGGGTTCTTACCTCCACCATTAAAAACTGGCTGCCACCATATGACTGAAAAATTGATGAACACTTTTTAAGCACACACAAATTAAAATATTGTCAGAATTCCCTATATAATTTTAGTTTTGTTTGTTTGTTTGTTTATTGTTGTTTAACGTCCCACTCAAGAATTTTTCACTCATATGGAGACCTCGCCAAATGCCGGTGAAGGGCTTCAAATTTTGGCCTATGCTCAGCACTTATGGCCATTGAGCAGTGAGGGTTCTTCAACGTGCCAACACCTACTGTAACACGGGACCTCCAGTTTTTACTGTCTCATCCGAAAGACAGGAAACCAACCTGTCGCCGGTGGGACTCAAACTCACAAGCTCACGATCCAGAATCAAGCGCGCTACCGATTGAGCCAGGCCGGCTCATATAATTTTAGTATTAAGTGGTCAAATTAATGCTAAATGTGCTTTTGTGAAAAAAAAAATTATTAAATGCAATAGAAGAAATTAACTGTGTGTAGCTCACCTCAACATAGTAGATAGTTAATGCTATGCATCTATGACTGGTTTGGATGAGGTTTTCATGCCACTACTTTTCATATAGCAGCCAAACAAATATAGCTGATATAAACGCTGTGGAATTAAAAGGTCGTAACTGTAATTTTTCAGTAGAAGGAAATAACTACTTTTCAATTAGACTAATACAGATATTGTAAGAGTAAATTGCACACGTATTTGTATTCAATATCTAAGTCAAAATAGATAATAATTAGCAATGATAGATTCAAAATATTTCATATAAACATTTAATTAGATGTAGATGCGATCTTTCAACCCATGATACCCAAATTAATTGTACAGTAATTTGGGTCGTATCTGCCACTTATGACCTTTTGTGACTGACTTCATCTGGTTATTTTAAGTTGTATCTGTCACTTACGACCTTTCATAAGTCACTTTTTCCTAATTTTCTTGGAAACTATTGGGACTTTTATTTGATTTTTGACAGGAGGATGCAGAATTAAAAACTGTACCCCAAAATAAAAAAGTAAAAGGTCGTAAGTGACAGTTACGACCTTTCATTTACACAGAGTTGATGTGTCTTATGATTCTGTTAACATGCCATATACATCAGGTGATTGATTGATCTTGTATAGTTTTGCGAAAATAATTCTGTTGTTAGGCTGTCTATTTCCAGTGTTATATGTGGTTGAGATATTTGTTTCGGCATTCTAACTTTCATTTGACTCATCCAAATTATATGAAACTCATAGAAATTGCTATAAACACAAAGGTGCAGTCAGAGTTTTAATTTGGGCAATGAGTGATTGTCTGTTTTAGACACAAAAAGAATATGAATTTTCGCAGTAATTTATTTGCTGCTCTAGAGTTGCGCCCCTTTTGTAACTTGGAAAATGGCAAATTTTTATGCCTCTGGCCTGAAAAGTTCGCCGGGGGTTATATAGTGTTTGGATCGTCCGTCCAACTGTCTGTTTGCAATTCCATCCCATGTGATATTTCAAGTATGAATTGTGATACAGTAACCTAACTTGGACTGTGAGTTCATCTACGGGTTGCTCACACTTCACTGACATCACATGCCCCTGAGGGTGGGGTCAAAATGTAGGACATTACCAAAATTTGCTGGAACTGGGGGCATTTGTGTTTTCTCAAACACATTTTGTTTAATTTCTGCACTCAAGTTTGCCTCATCCAATTTTTTTTTTATTTCAGAGTTCTTGGTTTGGTTTACTTCATCATGTTGTCGATGAACATGAATGGTTGTTTTCATACGACGATAATTTTCTAAACAGTAAATGTCAACATGGACCATTTACAAATGAAAAGATGCAAACCTATTTGGACAAGGGGTCGGATGCATTGAATGCCTTGAGGCGGATTGTGATGGATAAACGTTTGGTGAAAAATATTCCACATTATTTGAATTGCAGGTATTACATTGTCGTAAAACGACGACATACAAGGAATTGCTATGCTCTTCCCTATTTGTGGTTTCACGTGCCCCAACTCATTTGTGCATATTGTTATTGTTTGTGAACCCTGACCCAATGCGAGTAAGCGGTACTTGCATCCGGCAACCACTCGGATTGAGGATCAAAGAGGATATCAAGATTCAAGATTTTATTGACGTAAACTGTAATCAGTTTATCATCGTACAATGTTATTTAAGGCCATAATAAAAAAATTGCTAGATTCTCATCCATTTTTTTAAAAAATTTGGTGCGGGGGGGGCGAATTTTATTTTTTATTTTTTATTTTTTCGAATTGGACACTGAATATTACTTTGACCCGGCAAACAGTGAAAAAAAAAGAAATTGTTAAGCTTTCATAGTTTTATTTGACTTCATGTCAAAATATAATAACACAAAATCAAACAAATTCAAACAAAATTCTCATGTTTTTATCTACATAATGTACATGTATGACTAGAATTACTAGATACCAAAATTGTAACCAATGTCATGTCAAAAACAAGAAATCCTACTTGCGTTTTTTATGCTTGAAGGCCGTCAATACCCCTTCAAATGAGCAAGAGGTGCTGGTATACATCCCATTACTTCTAATGTATAATGATTTTCCCAATGAAGGACCATAGACAGACAGCCAATGTATGAAAAAACGACTTACCAAGAGTGTTAACATTTAAGAAATCCTATATTTTGCTCTTGTACCCGATCAATAATGTCATTCTGTAGGGCAGCACGATTTACCCAAAAAACATTCCAAAAGACCCCAAAAACATCCAAAATGACCCCAAAAACACATAACAATTTTAGCAATCTTATTACAATATGATGAATATTTTTTATGACTGTAGATGTTTTTGACTTTGATAATGCTGAATAAGTTCATGAGAAGTGATAAATTGTTTTTTTTTAATTTCTAGCTGTCTATGAAATATTTTTACAGAAGAAAATGCATTTAAAATGAATTGATGCAAATTTATTTCGATTTAATTGTTTTTGGGATGTTTTGGGGAGTTTTTGTTTTTTAATCGCCGCATTCTGCAGCTTTATTTTGTCATTAACTGTGTTGCTATGCTTCTTGGGTAAATAGTTTGCTTTGATGCCAGACATAAGGAATGCATCATGCACCCATTTACTTTTTTCAGAACCATCCGAAAAACCCATTTTCTGAATATTTTTCATACCATCAGAGTTCTGGGAAAACTGACTATAGTTGCCAAGAAAAAGCACAATATCGCCAACTTTGCATTCTGGGTCACATGAAACGAACGTTCCGTCTTTAGATTTTCAAACAGTAACTGTCAGTTATCTAGCCGAAAAACTGGGCCGAACTATCGGGGCAGAAGTCCTCCCATATATTTTTTCGTAACAAGATGCTGTGCCATTTTCACAGCAGTTAATCGATCATTTCAACACCTATTTCTTATCACTGACCCCGATATTTGTTTGATATGCTTATTGATCTTTAAGATTTATAAATACAATCGTCATTAAGTTTGACATGACATAATTCCATATCTGAGATGTTTATTCTAGCTACACCGTTTTTTGTATTCACGTCGTGCCATTTTGACAGAAGAAAATCTAAGACGTTCGTTGATTGGTTGATCGTAAATGCACATTCATTGTTGCGTTATTATCAACCAATGGCTAACATCTTGATTTTCTCATGAAATAACGACGAAGACCATGTTGTCTGCTTTTGATATAAAAATAACCACCGGAAGTCATCTGAAGTACGAATATTATGGAACGGAATCGGACAAGACACGGGATATTTCCGGTCGACTATATTCGTTTAAAAACGTAAATTAAAAAATAAAAAAAATCGGGGCTGGCGTGAAAATCGGGGCGGGCGGGGATTTTTTTTATTATGGCCAAACCATTTATTTTAAATTAATTTAACAGTTTATTGTGATTTCACCTATGATACACTTCAGGTGTGCAGAGTATGCAATGTCACTCATCAGTACAAAATCTAATATCCCGAGACCGATCTATGACCATGCAAATGGTCTTTAACCGTTTAACACTCTGGCCAGCCCAAATCAATAAATAGTGTTTACCAAGTCTCTGGAGTGAATAAGTCAAAATTACATTTTCATTTAACAGAATTGGTATCATACACTTTAGATTTCTGACAGTTAATAAATTATCCTAACCATTCCTTGAAAAGTGCACCCATTAACATAAACTATTATTGCATACATTTTGGGTGGACAGTGCACACTGTGGACGTCCCAAGTCTTTACAAATTTGTGTTAATACAAATACATTTTTATACCTTAAAAGGCCCTTTTTTTAGGACAGGGTCCTGTACCCTTTCAACTGGGGATTTTATGCCGCAATGGGCGAAATTTGGTAAAGTAAAAATTAACTATGGTCATTTTACTAATATAAATTTGAGCAGTACTTTAAGTTGTAAATTTTTCTTATCTCTGTTTACAAAAAGTGAGCATAATTGGGAAAAAAATATAGCAGATTTTGCATTGGGAATGGGGCCTTTTACCTGACCTGCATGCTGAATGTTGTAACAGGATATATAAATTGGATGTTTAATTGACAACTATTTCAGAAGTAAATCAGACATGGAAACATTTCAAAACCTGATCTTGGCATATGTCTCTGAACACCATTCACACAGCCCTCCAGATTACCACACGAGGCATTTATTGGCTGCTTTAGACCACAACGAACATGTTAGTAGACCGACTGTCACAAAAGTGGATGGAACACCAGAGTGAGTATAGTAAAATCCATATAACCTGGCGGGGCCGAGTCTTGTGAACCCTTTCTTGACCTCTACGAGTTTAAATTTTAGGCAATAAAGCTTAACAATAAACTTGCACTGACTAGAGTATATGAGCATCTGGTGAGGAATAAAATGTTTTTCCTTTGCAGCTTATCAGAACTGAAAAGTGAGCAGAATTATCCTCATGGCAATTAAAAGGTTACTCCGCCACACCATCTTAAGTGAATCAGACAATACACTATTAATTAGAGATAATATAGAGAGATAATTAGTCTCCCCCCAGTTCAGGGGTGGGTGGGGTGTTATTGGTTTGCATTATGTCTGTCTGTCCTTTTAGTTTGTCAGGACCATAACATCCTCACTTCATCAACTAGTCTCCCCTTATTTGGTTCTGGTATGCTTCTTCAGTAGGGTGAGTTTCACATTTAGAAATTTCACTTTTACTATCCTTATTTTTTTAGAGTTATTCCCCTTTTGTTGATTTTATTTGTCTGGGCAATTATACCTGTGTTATTTCTTCACCTAAACACAGATATTTGGTCCAGGTAAACATATTTAGTACATTTGAATTCCAGAAAGAATCTATATCAATTTCGGGTGGCTAACGCCTTGGTTGGGACTTAACGACTGTTATCTATCTATCTGGAACTCAAAGTGAAGCTAAGAGGAGTGGACAGAAATGACTGAAATCTTGCTCCAAATTATGCAAATGATCCTGTATATGTATTGTTTATACTCTATTTAGAATATTTTTTAACTCAAATTTCAGATTAAAGAAAACCTTCAAGAAAAAATCATCCCGCTGGACTGTGGAGGAAATGAAAGCAAAGAAAGAATATCTTTATCTCGGAGACATTGTTCGTGAAATTTTAACCACCTGTTGCTCTTGAACAAGAAGGCCAAAAGAAAAATATCAAGACTCTTGGCTCAGATTCCTCTACTAGGGACAGAACAGAGTGCATGAGGGCGAGAGACAACAATTTGAAGAGACGATAGGAATTAGTCACTTATTTTTGGAAATTTACTATTTCTGGTGGAAAATATAATCTGTCAAAATTCACTGAAATAAATTTTTTTCTATTAGTTGAACACCACATGATAGTAACATGAAAAACATTTAAATGAATTTTTACAAAATGCTTGTGTGTAAAGATTTATCAGATGTGGGAAATATTTTTTGTCTAGTTAGATCACCTGAGCCACAAGGTGACCTATTCTGATAGTCTTTGGTCAATCAAAAGTTGGTTGTGCATCATCCATTGTTTACTTTTATCATTTTTTACTTCATCTCAGGAACCAGTTAATCAATTTTAATCAAACTTGTCAGGAAGTATTCCCTTGTGAAGCTGCCTAAAGCTTGTGAATGAAATGGGTCTAAAAAAAACATGAGGGCCCCAAAAATGACAAAATCTTGGTACATCTTTGAAAACCTTCTCATGAACCAATGATCAGATGACTATCAAATTTTGTATGCATGATTGTTGACATCTAAAATGTCTTGTCTGTTGTTGAAACTGATATCAAAAGTTGGATAAAGAAACCAATGAACCAATCAAGTGCAAAAAGGCCAAGCAAGGGTGTATTTTGGAACCACTATGTCCAAAAGAACAGGACCATTTATAAAATTGAATATCCTGTAATTTTGTCAATTTTTGCTAATTTTTTTACAATAATCAAAGATCTCAATGATACAAAACAGAATAAGTACATGTAATTTGGTTATGATTTTATGCATTTATTGCAGGTTTGAAACCAAAATATTGGCCCTGCGGATCTAGATATTTATCTCTGATACCCTTTAAACAAAACAGTGTGTGATCACTTTCCTGTTGCCACTGCAAAAATGTAGTCACATGATATAGTGCTTGTAGGCTGCAAATCTGTTGTCATGATAAACATTGTCCCCTAAACCCTCAACCAACAGGTGCTCTCTGATCCTTCAAACAACACAGCTTGTGGTCACTTTCCTGTTGCCATGGCAAAGATGACTATGTAACCATACAGTATACTGCCTGTATGTTGCAAATATATTGCCGCAATTAACAAGTGCTCCCACATCTGTCTTGCCACCTTCAGAACAAGCTAAATCTCATCAAAATCTTGGAAAGGGAGCATTTAAAGTCACATTCCGGAGACGTTATTGTAATTTTCTGGACGTTCTTGTAATTTTTGACATTTTCATTAGAAAACCACTCCTAACCGACGAAAATGAAAAAAGTTAAAAAAAATTTGATGTATTAATGATGTAATATGTGGAATTCTGCAGGAATTCTTAAATTTACCCTGGTGAACGAGTGGTATAAAGGGTGTGCTCTATTCACTGTGAGAGTACTGTTCTGGCATAGTCTTAGAACATTTTACAATCGAATGTACCCAGGCAGGAAGTAGTTATTTCAAAGATGTCTATAAAATTTACATAATTCATGCAAGTTCATGGCTATATTGCTTGCTCAGGACAGTGCTCAGAGCATTTAATTCGTGTTCCACTTGTCTGGATTATCCTGGAAAGTGAAACGAATATGATTAGTAGAGCGTCATCATGTGACCGGCAACACCTTACCCTTTTTAAATAGATCAATGTGTTAGGTTTCCACATTAATTATGGTGATGTGGGAAAAATGGTGTGTAAGACTTTGACCCCACAGGGTAAGATGTTAAAAGTGACCCTCAGGAGTGGCACCCAGTGTCATCTGCAGGGAGTTTGGGAGCTTATCAGATCGGGGGGAGGGGGGGGGGATCATCTAACCCTCTGGCACTGAAAAAAGAGGGGGGTGCATAATTCGAACCCACAAAAAATGATCCCTATTGAGGGAGGAACAAGTTACTATACATAAAAAATAATCCAAATTAAAACCCAGGCTTATGTTAAGTAGTACCCTTTGTAGGTGTCCTAGAGTGTAGTGGTTGGGCTTGATGGAAAGGTCTTGAAGAGATAATGTCCCTCGACCCCCCAAAAAAACTGTCCAGGACCTTTGGGTCTGGATTTCCGAAAATTGGGTTTTTTCTTATGTACCATTTTTCCCATTTTGCATATGGAGGGGGGCAATTGCCATTCCTTACGCAACATATGGGTTTCTTATGCACCCAATGTGTTTTGGTAATTTCTTGTGCACCGAAATGGTTTTCTTATGCACCCAAATGGGAATATGCACCAATATGGGCCGTCTCCCTAACCCTCACCCTCACCTGACGAAGGCTGATAGCCGAAATATATCATGACATTATTGGATAGTGATTCGCATTTTGCACTCGCATTTTTACTTGGATTTATTGTGTTTCTTCCATTTTGTGTGTGTACATTTAGCTTTGTGTTTCCATTTTTTTCTGTGCTTCTTTTTCTGTGCTTGTTTATATAGTTCTCTTCGCCATATTTAGGTTTTCTATTCACTGGCCTATCTATTATCTGTGTTTTATTTGTCCTTTTTGTGTATATTGTGTTGGTGTTTTTATTTTATCGGACTTAACAGCATCGAATGGGTAAGTTGCATTCTTTTTGCATTACTCATTGTATATCTTTTTCAGGTCTTAATCTTCTTTATTGTTTCTCGAACCCTATTCCATTATTATTATTATTATTATTATTATTATTATTATTTTTATTATTATTATTTTTATTATTATTATTATTATTATTATTATTCTTATTCTTCTTATTATTATTAGGATTTTTCACTCTTATTGATTTCGACCAACTTCCTCGAAGATTCCTCGAATTTACTTTTTATCTTTTTATATTTTTAGACTTAATTCTTGTAGACCATTCAGGTATATTTTCGGTATGGCTTTTTCTTGCAGGCGTTCAAATTTCAATTCAAATCTAAAATTCGTAAAATTATTCTATCCAAATTATACAAGCCCTGCATCACTATTATATTCTGAGGAGTCAAGCGGAAGGCGGACCCCATACTCTGACTTTCTCCAGACAAATTTCATTCTTAAACAAGTTTATCAAGCCTGCACAGGCCACCCCGGCCTTTCATTCCAAAATTTCACGGATCAACAATGCCTGGGGTACGCAAGTAGCATAGGCTTTGTGTGATCACTATCGTGGTTGCATTTCAGAAACTATAGGCCAACTCACAACCTATTCTCTTTCGGCTTTCCAAATTAACCAATTTTCTAAAAGTAGTTTTGAATGGGCTAAACATAATTTCAGCAAAAAATTCCGTCGAACCACTACGACTGAGTTCTTCCAAATTATTCGCGGTCTGGTTAAGAATGCCCCTGTATCCCAGCATCCTAACCCTAACACTAACCCAAAACCCACTCCTAAACTTAACCCTAAACCTTCCAACCCCGTTCCTATACCTAACCCTAAACCTTCCAACCCCATCCCTCATACCTACCACCTTAATTCCCCACCCACCCATATCACCGTTCATAACAGATTCGACATTCTAGCATCTCCTCGCACTCCCACTAAACGTCGGGCAACCGACGCTGTCTCTCCCGAAACTAGAACCCCTAAGCGCACAAAATCCATCCCTCCTTCTGTCAGACCCATTACTAGGAGATCCCTCATTAACACTTCTCACACCTTTTCCCCTTCTACCTCACCATCTTCCTCTAACAAACGCCCTCCTTCTGTCAGACCCGTTACTAAGAGATCCCTCATGTGACACTTCGTGGATAGTGCTCATTTCCCGAACTTCTTAGTGTTTTTAGTGCTTGTGTTTTATATTGTGTTTTCATATTTTGTCTTTGTTTCCATCTGTGTTGTATTTATTCATTCGTGTGGATTTTAGTTCTTCGGACTTCTTGTGTATTTAATATCTGTGTTGTGTACATATATTTCGGATTTATCAGGATCAATCTCCAGGCTGACTGGTAAGTCCGTGTTTTGTATTTTTTGTTCGTTTAATTATTTGATTAATCAATTCATTTCCCTTTCAGGTATTCTGATTCATTTTTCTCCTTTCCTTCAGCCTAGTGTTTGGACCAGCTTATATTGTTTGCTTATATTTTCATTCAATTCCTTAAATTAATTAATTAATTAACTTTTTTTCAGATTTGACTTTGATTTAAAAGGTTGTTTTGTATTATTTCATTCATTTATTTTTATTCGTCGGTCTATCTATCGTCCTCCGTCGTCCATATCGTTCTTCTCTTCTCATCTCCTCGTCCATCCTTCTAGCCTTTCTATCACTCTATCTATCGCACTCCCTACTTCTTAACGTTTCATCTCAATCTTTTCATCGCTATCTCTCCTGAAACTAGATCCCTTTTATCTAAGCTTTCACAAAATCTTTTTCATTTTCCTTCTCTTTTCTCTTTTTATCTGTCAGACCTCTCTATTCTCTACTAGGAGTAAGTTTTAATTTGGCCGATCATTAACACTTTTCACACCTTTTCAAACCCTTGAAATTTGTCTTATTTTATCAAATCTTACACCATCTTCCTAAAGTGTCACAAACGCCGGCAAATTTCGTCCTTCTGTCAGGACCTGCATGTCAAAATTGGTGATGTCAACAAAAACCTGTTACTAAGAGATCCCTCATTAACAGCTGTCTCCCACCACTTTCCCCTTCTACCCTCACCATCTTCGAGCCACGACAACACAAACGCCCGCTCCTTCTGTCAGCAGACCCAGCCCAACCTTACCTAGTTACTAGGAGATCCTCAACTCCATTAAACTTTCCTCAACCTCCCCCACCTCTTCCCCTTCTACCTCACCATCTTCCTAACACAAACGCCCTCCTTCTGTCAGGCACCCGTTCTACTCTCCTCCTTCTAGGCAGATCCCTCATTAAACCCAAACCTTCTCCCATCACACCTTTTCCCTTAACAAGAAGATCCCTACCTCACCATCTTCCTCTAACAAACGCCACCAATCTTAATTCACACCCCACTCCCATCCAAAATCCTCCCCGCACCAGGACAATAAGCATTGTTCGTCACCAACCTAACAATGTCGACCTCGACCTGTCCCGTACACCTACACCCATTCCCCAGGTGCCCATCCCATTAGGCTCTTTCGAAATTCACCACTGGTTTTAACCCCAAAAATTTTTAGTTCACCTATGCTGAAGCGAGCCCGCGACCTCCCCTCGGCACACCCGGCTAAATTTATCATTATCACCCCTGCCATCCACTATCGAAGACCACAAACAAAGAGAAAATCATTGGCGCGCTCCCATTGTTCCGAGACGAGTCCTTTGAATCATTCAGAAGTCGAGCCAACTCACCGAAGATCCCCGGAAGGTCACAGTTTGTAGGAGCCTCTAATCTGAACCTGGGTATCCATCCCACCCCCGTCTTCACGGAATGAAAGATGTCGGCCGCAAATTCAGTCTTTCTCCAACAAAAATCTAAGAGGTGCCAAAATTGGACATTTCAACGAAAATTTTTCAAAGAATTTTTAAAGGCACAATTAACATACCACAAGAGTTTTCAACCCCAAAAACATTTTTATTCACACACTTGGTTAAAATGATAGGACGTCTGGATGATGGGAATGTCACAGCCACCAGACATTATAAAAAACTTGAACCCTTTGTAGGCGTTTAGAAATTTCCTTATTAAGTACCGAATATCGGCAACCCCGTTTTCGAACAGTAAAGTATTCTTTAAAATACAGCCTATTTCCGACTGCTATGATTACGCAAAGTATTCTTTTTTTAGCCCCTGAGCTATCCGATTGTGCCGTTATTCGAAGAAATATAATCTCGAAATTCGTATGACATTGTCTCAGGATAAACCAAGCAGGACTTAAAGCAGTTTTACCGGATCATTCCATGAATAAGCCTCGAAAAAAATGACTTTGAACCGGACGGGTTCCATTGGACCGCCCTCCCAGTGACAGGGCAGCTTGGGAGCAAGTGCCCAGCCTTGGTAGTACTTGGTTTTTCATCATTTGGACCGTCGATGAATCCCCATTTTTAAATACCGATTTCTTAGACACAGGGCCTAACCACCTCCAACTTCGGCCAAACAGAAATCATTTATCCCAAACACACGTAAAGTTAATTAAATCACAAATAGGAGTCAGTGAGCTCTGACCTTAGAACAATTCACCCTACTGAGGTTATAAAAGATTTCTAAGCCTTAAGTTAATTCCAATCCTCCGAACAACCCCCACTAACACTTAATAAAACCTCCCTAAAAAAACCAGTTAAATCACTTTGGACGGAAAAGCCTGGCACCATAGGTTTGAACCATTTTTTTCATTTTAATAAAAAACTCTAAAAATCATCCCCATTGAGGAAATCAAAACTTCCGTTTATCCCAGTCCAAAAGGAGGGACACCAAATTGGACCCAATCCATCTGCTCTCACCACCTAACCCCGCATTAGATCCAAGTTAAAAAATTGCAGAAATAAAGACATTTTCAAAGAAGCGTCTCTTCATGTTTTTCAAAAATTCCAAAAGAAATAGTCACCTACCTCAAACTTAACCCCTAAATTTCGGCAATCAACCCTAAACCTGAAATAACGACAATAACCCATCATCAAAAAGACATTCTAGTGCACACTAAACGTCGGGCCACCGACGTGATTTTAGACAAAAAGCGCACAATCTCCCTGGGAATGCCCAAAGGACAATTATCCAACACCAAACATTACAGGAAATTAGACCAACCGGTCAGACCCCCTTCATTAAACTACCTCACCATAGAAGTTTTCCCTCAAAAGTCCATCAAACTCAAAAAACCACCAATCTAAAGTAATATAACTCAAAAACAATTCGAGTATCCCAAACCCACCCCCACCTATGGATCCAAGATCCCCGCTATCACCTAGACATTCAGAAGTCACCCCCAATGCCAAAAATCTGAGTCTTCACGGAAACCCCCCAGATAGAATGGTCTTTTTCCCAAAAAACATTTTTAACATTGGGTTAAACCCCCAGGGCGTAGGCCCCCTCATCCATTCGCGACTAAAGCTTCAGTAGCGATTCATTCTTACGCAGTTTCTCGGAACATATATAAAACCATTAGATCACTTCTTAGGACCCCCCTCTCTATCCCCATTTTTAAATACCCACCTAACCACCTCTAACTCGGCCTACAGTAGTTAAAGGACACCCTTAAACGACTTTATCATCCAACAAAACATTAGAAAACTTAAAATTTCAAAAGATTAGTCCATACTAATATTTAAGAGGAGAAAAACTCGTTTATCCCACACTAGGATCCCCCATGTATACAAAGACATCAAAGAAGTCTCTTCATTAAAAATTCCAAAAGTTACTAGGATATCCCTCATTAACCAAAAAGAGTGACAAAGTCTCCCACCTCTTCTGGGTATGCCAATTATCCAGCACCAAACATCAGAAAATACGTGAAGTTTTTTCTCAAAAGTCCATAAACTCCCTAAAGTACAACCGAGTCACTTACCTCCGCGACTACTTAGCACGAATATCTTCATTATCTTGGATTAAAGACACCAACAAAAAAAGAATTTTCCAAAAGATGGTCTATACTTTGAAATTCTCAGTAATCACAATCCCGCAGTAAAACTAAAGGCTACAATTAGCGAGGAATCTATAGACTTTTTAGACACAACAGTCTTTAAAGGCCCGAAATTTAATGAAACAGGTCAACTAGACACAAACGTTTTTTTTTTCAAACCCACCAACACCCACCAACTCCTCCATTAAAAGACATTTCATCCCAGGCACACTTTTAAATGCCTCATCCCAAATATTGAGATTCAAACAAATAAGTTCTTTAGAATCCGATCTCCAGAAAACAATTAACGTACTGTTTAGAGCCCTTAGACGAAGAGGATACTCTAACAGATTCTTAAGGAAAATCAAAAACGAAACCTTATACCCAAAAGAAAAAACAAATCATTCGGCCAACCCTTGTAATAGCGGTCGCTGTGGTACCTGCCCACACTTCCCCCACACCAAATCTTTCACTTGCACGAAATCAAACAAAACCTACCCCATTAAAAACGATCTCTCGTGCCATTCGAAAAACGTGATTTATCTCATTACCTGCTCTAGGTGCGGCATCCAATACGTAGGACAAACCAGCCTAACACTTAGAGATAGGTTCACCCGACAATAGATTTGACATCAATCACAAACTCGACAAACCAGTTGCAAACCATTTTAATGATTTTATCACTCCATTTTGGATTGCCAAATTGTCCTGATCGAACAAGTTTCAAACCAAGATAACCTCCTCCATAGAGAGCAATTTTGGATTAACACTTTTAAAACTACCTACCAGGAGGGTCTCAACTTCCAAAACGATACCAATCAAATTATCCCTTCTATTATACCCTTTAATACTGCCGCAACTAAAGCTGCCAAAATTACCCGACGACATTATTCGGAACTCTAAGAAATATACCCGCAGGTTTTCAATTCAAACTTAGTGACCGCATATTGCAGAAATAAAAACCTAACTGATCACTTAATTAGGAGTCGCCTAAAATAGCATTAGTAATTCTTCCTAGGCCAGTGTTCCTTAGGTAGTTTTATTTTAACTGCCTAAACCCTAGAACCTAACACTAACTCTAACCCCAATTAACTAATTAGTTGGAATAGGACTTTGAAAATATGACCAAAGTTCATGTGAATAAAAAAAAAGTTCATACGCATTAAGAGAGTACAGAAAAGTTTATTTATGGACATTACTCCCCGGAATGTGGCTTTAAATGTATTTGATATTTTCTGTTGGCATTTGATATTTCATTGGAACATATTGTATAGGTGTTATATCTCTTACCCTTTGACAATGAAATACAATGTAATAGACATGACCAAAATAATTCACAATTCAGTGTGAAAGGAAAATTCATTTCATTTCATTTGTTGTTTAACCAAATTTGTTATGGGCATACACACAAAAAATAGTTATGTTTTCAGAACTATAATTTAATGTGAGAAGGCTTGACTTTTGTATGAAGTTTATGTTATAGAATGATTTATACGCAGCATTTTTTTATCACGAGTTTTGCTATGTTAAGTTTATTAAAAATGTTGAGTTATACGGCAATAGTTATTTCTTGTATTGATACGACTTACAACATACTAACATATAAAATAACATGTATGAAAATACAAAGATGATATGGTCCGGACAAGGTAAAAGGACAGACATACATAATACAAACCATTAATACCCCCACCCACCCCTGAACTGGTGGGAGGAAGAATAATCATCTCTCTAAATTATCTCTAATTAATACATTGTTTTAAAACTTTTAATCACTCTTTTTAAATAAATTGATAATAAAAATTGAGTATTCTATTCCGAAATTCACGGGACCGTCCCTATTACTTCAAGATATCCGGAATTTGAGATAACCAAAATTTTTAATTGATATATTATATCTATAAAAATCGGGATCGGACTTTCAACTTTGGCATATCGAGATTTTTGACTCGACCGATTTCGACATAACGAGATTCCACTGTATTTAAAACAAAACCATTTCCTACATACTGTATTATGGTAGAAAATGTGTAGATTCTCTACTCTGTAATTAAATAGTTTACTTATATAAACAAAGAAAAGAAAATCAAATTATTATAGATAAAAAAGAGCACATCCGATTATTCTTATTAATAGATGGTCGAAGTTCCAGCTGATTCTCGACACTAAATCTTGAAATTATTTCTGATTGTTGACCATAATGGAAAAAATCTGGATGATATGAAACAATGCCGTGATTACATACCTTGGTATACAGAACACATACCTCAATACAGTGATCACACACCACAAATATATACAAAAACAAACATAAAAAACATAAAGAAGCGGTCGTATTTGACAATATTTTTTTTGCTAAATCAAAACTTTGACTGAAAATTAAATAAAGAGTAAGTGTTGCTCTCTATTGAATTAATTTGCTGTACAAAACTTATTGATTTCAAATCAATTTTACATTGAGAAGGGAAAGAAAGTAATGATATATTTAATGAGTTATCTCTCCTTGAATGGAATTTATATATATATATATATATATATATATATATATATATATATATATATATATATATATACTAAGCCTTTTTGTATGAATTCACAACTTCAATTCAATGAATACATTATTTTATGAAAGATCTACACCTTAAATGGACATTGGCTGGGTTTTTTTTTCAAAAAACTTGTTTTTCCTTTTTACCACTGAAATTGACATAAAATAACAAAAAAAGATATATATACACAGGCATAAAAATTCTTATATCCCTATATATTTTGTGAAAACTTCTCGAGAAACCCAGGTTTAGCACTTTACTATTTGTATATGAATACCAAACTGGACCTGGCATATTATAACAAAATATATAGGAATATATTTGTTTTACCTGTGTATAGCTTTTATTTGTTATTGTACATCAAGTACAAGTAGTAAAAGTAGAAAAAAAATCGAAATAATTGTTTTGGTAAACTCAGTTTGGATATTTACGTCACAATCTCGGCAAATTCCGAAAAAATGAATTTCATAACAATATCATAAAGATAAGTTCTCATTAGAAAAAAAAATCATCAAACAATTACAACAGCTATTTTTTATGTTGACAATTATGTCATAGAAATTAACTCGGACTCCGAGATAATGGTTTTGACAAGTATAAAATTCAAACTAACAAAGTGCAATATTAATATCCCCTTTGATATTTGGTCCCTGGAAACTTTATATCTGTGCATGTAACATACCTGACTACAGTGGTACCTCGCTATTAAGACCACCTAACTGACTGACTCAAAGTGGTCTGATTAGTGAGGTGGTCTCTGAAATGAGGTTCTGTACGGATTCAATATTAATGAAGAGACTAGAAATTCATTGTTTTAATTGTGAGAGGGTCTTTAGGCGAGCTTCCAGTAATTTTTAAATATCATCATTACCTTACCTGGTATCAAGCTTTGACGTTTTAGACAAGGGATACATTAAAAACATGTTGGAAGTAAGCGAGGGAGGCTTCTAGGCCAAGACAGCAACTGGCTTTCATGAACGACCATGTGTCCAAAAATGAAGCTTACGTGATTTACATTACACTAGACGGACAGGAAGTTACCCCATCAGCCCCTATAGCCACATTTAGATTCACCCAGATCAATAAAAAGTATGGCCCACTGTAATAATTCAGGAGCGAACAAGCTCGTATTGCATGTAAAGTTATTATAAAATTTGGATTCAAAATCATACCCCTAAAGTCTAACACTAGACTCAGCTATTATTGAAGTGGGCAAGTCTAATTGTGACTTCAGCGGTCAATACCCCGGAAGATAAGTAATGAGAGTTTGCACATTGGTAATTGGTAGTTCGTTATCGAGTATCGTGTCCATGAGTATCGACCATCTGTACTAGAAAAAAAAAATTAGAATTTGATGAAAGCTTGTGAACAAGCACCCACAAAGACATACTTCAGTATTCCTGTGAATTTTGCAAAGAAATATAAAGTAGGGTGATACTAAATTAAGAACTCTAAAGAACTCGTAATTTTTTTTATAGGTTTAGTGAATGTTTTAACGTTATATGTACTTAGAATCAATAAATTTAATACAAACAACCAATTATATTGCACTTTTATATACAAAAAAATTAATTTTATAGATTTATGATATAGAAGTAATACAAGTAACGCTAGTTTTAGGGAGCCGGCCTGGCTCAGTCGGTAGCGCGCTCGACTCTGGATCGTGAGGTCGTAAGTTCGAGTCCCGCCGGCGACAGGTTGGTTTCCTGTCTTTCGGATGAGACAGTAAAAGCTGGAGGTCCCGTGTCACAGTAGGTGTTGGCACGTTAAAGAACCCTACTGCTCAATGGCCGTAAGTGCCGAGCATAGGCCAAAATTTGAAGCCCTTCACCGGCATTTGGTGACGTCTCCATATGAGTGAAATATTCTCGAGTGGGACGTTAAACAACAATAAACAAACAAAACAAACAAAGCTAGTTTTAGGCGGCGCTTTCCCTATGCGTTTTCTTTTCTTTGATCAAACTCTTGTTCCGAATTAATCGTAAACTATCTATATGTTTTTATTAATTTTTGTTACATTAATCATAATATTTTTAATCCATTTATCATTTTACACCCATCATTTACGCGATATACGGCCACCAATTTATTGTATCAAAATGGCGTCTGATACTTTGAATCTGGTGAATCATAAATGATAAAAACCTCTATAATTCGATTATTTTACACATTAATCCCGTAAAATTTGTTATCTTTAAAGATTACTATTCTGCTATTTTACACAGATTTAGTCACCACTAGTGAAAATAAAGCTAGAGTACTTTAGTGTTATTTAGAGTTCTTTATTTAGTGTCGTCGTATGATTTTTGTACATAGATGACTGGGCAGAAGATATTTTTTTATTTCAAGTGTTGTTGAAGATCCTTTATTCACCTATTTGTTACATTAGAACAGCAAGACAAAGCTATACAGCTGTAGATTTGAAAAATATTTTTTTTTATTTTAACGACTACATGTCTATTTCAGTCATGCAGTGTCCACCTCACTCACGGAGCAAGCATAGAATATAATATGTTAAATTTCTCGCAGACGTTAAAAACGACCATGTACATCCCCGTTTCTAACAGCTACCTGAAACTATAATTTGAACCAATAAACGAGAATGATTCTAGTTTTGTGCGAACATTCATATTTAAAATATCAATTTCATAGATCTTATTCAAAAATAATAACAGTTAAATGATCCAGAAATAAACTATTATATTTTCATATTGTTTTTTGTTGTTCGTATTACCTTACATTTACATAAATATTGTTTTTACATCATTATTGTTATAAAAGTCGAGATCAATTTCCAAACCTTGTGGTTGATAAGATTTTAAATATTATAAAAATAGTACCAAAGTTATAATGCTCAAGATGATCGTTTCTGTCAATTAGACTTCATCAGTTGGACAGACACCACCAAATATTTTCCCATAGGCCTCAATGCTAATTTACAAAACTTCAGGTCACTGTCACTCCCATGTTTACTAAATCTGGGTCAAATAAGTACCCTGTGCTGAAAGATCAATATTTTTGATAACAAAATATGCAATCAAAAGTATAGGTTGCCGTTGCATTTCTACTTCAAATTTTCACTTGTTTACAACTCGTAGTATTCCGCACCAAAGGAAAATATCTATTCTCATATGACCCCTCCCTTTCAATTTTCATCCGTCAAACCTATAATTTCCAAAGTACTACCAATATTCATGTATCTTTTATATCACCTTAATTTCACTTATTAATGGCAAAACTAATTTTTTCATTTAATGACCAATCAGATCTCTGGGCTCATTTTACCCTCCGCACAACTTTGGGTGTCCAAAATGTCTGCGCCCATGTTGTAAACAAAGCAGGTGTTTTTCCAGTTGAGCTCCAGTTTAAAATGTATATATGCATTTTCTAAAGAGAGTTGTATCATACAATATTAAATTATAATAAATCTAAATGTATAGTCAAAATTCGTCTAAGAGTAACCACTGTAGAAAGATGACTATCTTAGCATTTAAAGCAATATAAGCTGTCGTTTTTGACGCAAATTAGCCTCAGCAAATTTATTACTTGTTCTTTAGATCCGCCTGCACGTAGAAAAACGGATTGTGAAAATACAATATAAGTGACAAAATGCATATATTAAATACAATATAAAAAGTCTCAGATACAAAGGTATAAATCATTAGGATGTCCAGGATATAGGTGCAGATGTGGTAAAAAATGGACAAACATGGGCCTCGATGGGGACGTATCGATCTATTCCACTGACATGGAATCAAGAGGTGGGATCAGGTGCCATGGAGGAGCAAGTATCTCCTGTGATACTTTTGATACCAATGGCTATCGAAACACAGCGAACGATATGTTGGCAGCCGTTGCTACAATAACTATTATTGTTATCAGATACGTGCCAATGGTCGCAAATGGTGTCATTATTTTCAATTTGAGATGTACCAATCAAAAAGAGTTGATATGTTGTATTATACGTATAATATGTATATCCCGTTTCGATAACAAATAATCCCAACATCAAGGGACATCGATACTGTGTTCTGAAAATAAAAAAAAACAACTTTGAGATTAATATATCATTTTTATACTGTCTGCAATTAACCCTTTAAACCTAACAGACCATAATAGACTTGTCTAAACGATAGAAAAGATCAGACAATGGTATAATGAAAATTTTCTTTACCAATGGGTTCCAATGTTAAATGTTATTTTGCCACATGCGTCATTGTCCGGTAACTCCATTTTGAGTTTCAGACAGTTTGATTAAAAACCGATCTTTAGTTGCTCCCGTCTTCTGATATGTCGCGTATAGAATCTAACTCAATCCGCTATGGGGTCACGTGCGGATGACCTAGTATCTCTATCATTTTCTACCAATGAAAATGCGACTTACACAATTGTGTAAATGATCTACTGACAAAGAGATGAAAACAGAGCACACAAAATCCGGATATAGAGAATTATATTCACAACTTTGGATAAGTTCGAATCACAAAAGGTATTCTGATGAAGTTTTGCGGACAAACGGTTTCCTTTTTTTTTTTTTTTAAATCAATTACATCCCTTTTGTTTGTTGCATTTTCATTAGTTACACACCTACGAGAGGTCATCCACACGTGACCGCATAGCTGATTGCGTTAGATCCTCTACGCAACATATCAGAAAACGGTAGCGGTGAGAGATAGGACTTTAATTAGTTGGAGCTCCAGATAGACAAATGTCAGTGGAATAGATTGATAGGTCCCTATCGAGACATTAGCCGAGGTTGGGATATTGATCCACTTCCGCCCGAGAGTTACATTTTTTCTATCTGGAACTCAAAATTGGTGCTTGTTTAATTTACTCGCACATCATCATGTACAGTTTGGAATCCTGTGTGTTTATATATATATATATATATATATATATATATATATATATATATATATATATATATATATATATATATTATATATATATATATATATATATATATATATATATATATATATATATGTTTGCCCTATTCTATTAGCCGCATCACTCACATTTTTTTCATCTATCGCCCGCAACTAAATTTAAACCCGTATCATACATATGAATAGTTTTCTTCTTTTAAATAATAATAATAATAATAATAATAATGTTGATAATCAGTGGTAAACTTTTTGTGCAACTGGTAACAAACTTTAACAATGTAAAGTATGAAAACATAAAACATCCTTGATCCGCCATGCTTACAAAGACGACGTGTGTAGTGTTCCAGATCAGTAGTTGCAGTACCGATTATTTAAGCGAGATCAGGCAATACCAGATGCGAAAATTCGTAGAGAAATACGTGTGTCAATCACATGTTTTATTTTCTTATTCCAAAAACTTTACTTAAATATGCAGCTGTCAGTATTTATAAACACAATACTTATTAGTGAGACAGTAATCTCTAAATGACTACTGCAGTGGTTGCATAATTAAAGCACACATATGTGGGTAAATACGACAAACTATCACAGATTGCTCTTTTAAACTACAACATTGCGCGTATGAATATAAAAGAACAAAAATAGTCTTCTTTTTCAATATTTCTATAAATACTATCTCGGGATATATTTTATTCGATATTTCTCCCCATTTAACTATCTTTATTAAGAGTCCACATCATCAACTAAATTCCACATTTTATTATTGTAAATTGAATAAAATACGGAACTATATTTTCGGGAGCAGTTATTTCCGTTATTAAACGTTTGGACAGAGGTCGACAATAACAAACACATGCACACGTGTGTGACATTGATGGATATCGGTTAAATACCTACATCGTGTATGTATTGCTATTGATTTCATCTTCTGTACAATTGTAAATTAGACTATAATTTATAAACTTACTGTCCATTTTATTTTGCGAAGATTTGTTTTTGAAAGAACACGTTACATTCTCCTGGCGATTCTTTTTTCGAAGGTATGAATAAAAATAAACAGATCAAGGATAACCAATATTCAACCTGAATATGTAGTTCAGCTTGGGGTAAATTTCTTATCAGGTATCAGAGAATTGAAATATTCTTTCATGCTCCATTGTCAGACAGTTGTTTTGTATATATAAAAAATCTCAGATACCAAAGTATAAATCAATAGAATGTCCAGGACATAGATACAAATCCGGTAAAAATGGACAAACATGGACCTCTGGATACCAAGAGGTGGGGTCAGGTGCCATAGAGGAGTAAGCATCCCCTGTCGACCGGTCACACCCGCCGTGAGTCCACTGTCAAGTCCAATGACGTACACCTGAGGAGTGTATCCTCGTCGCAATTGGTACAGACGTCTCAACAACTGCCAACGAAAAGGCAACTCAACAACCATATCACAACACTCTGAAACTGGTGACGTAGTGCACAACTCCACAGTGTTTTCTTGCGCAAAATATTCATTTAACATGTTTTTTATCAAATTAATTAACGATGTATTTATGATTGATTTTTCCAAACATTTGTTTTTTTTATTTTACTTTAAGCTATTACTGGATGAGTTTATTATACATTTAATACATTTATCATTTTTACAGTAACTTATTTCGAGGAGCCGGATCACGTGACGTGGACAGGCGCTTATCGTCAGATCAAACTTGATGCAAACCTTCGGATTAAGTTACTGTTAAAATAATATGTATATAGTATGATACTACCCCCTCAAATTCTTAATTGTTTTGGTGAGAATATTTTTTTTATATTACGTGGAGTTAAATAAAATTACTAAGGTGTTTTATTGCCATAAAAGTAATAATCGATTCTGGGATATTTTTTGCAATGATCTTTCAATTATATAAACAGGCCCCAGTTACCGAGTGGTTAGAGCATCGCAATTTAAATATAAAAATCTCAAATACCAAAGAATAAATCTTCTGGAAGTCCATGATACATATACAAATCTAGTACATTGAACAAACACGGACTTCTGAAAATCAAGAGTTGGGATCAAGTGCTATGTGGAAGAAAACATCCCCACATCCACAGTCAAATTCATGTGAAATAAGTGAGGAATAAATCCTCGTTACAATTGGTACAGACGACTCAACAACCGCTATCGAGCAGAGTAATCGTAAAAAAGGCTATTATACCGAACGTAAAATTTGCGGAACTTTTTTTTCCCGATATCCCTGTAACAAAACTTGTCAGTATGTAGTGTGCATCTGTATTAAATGTTCATATGTTGAACACTCTGGTATATCGGATCATTTGTAAGATATAAACGCCATATACAGGTGATTGCGAGGTTTTACTACAAAAATATGGAACATTTGCAATGGGAAAGCGTCGCATTTCATGAACCATGCTAAACATTCGTGTTAAATATTATTCTTCTCTCTCACGCGATGAAATAAAAAATAATTTTATTCATCAAAAATTGTCAAATATCGACTTTGTATATTATATCTTTTATTAAATATATACACAAAATTAAACAATCGAACACGTCTTTACTTTATCATATTTTACTGAAAAATCACAAAAATTATTTTATATTGTAGCCAGAAGTTTAGGCTAATTGAACTTATCAATGATTACATATGGTGTCATTCAAAGTCTGTATAAAATGCAATACGTATCACATTTATAATCTTGTCCATCGACAAATTAATATAAATCACGTGATTCTTTTAGCATTAGAAAATTCTTTGTGAATACCACCAAAAGGGCGTTATTATTTCCCTTATGTCAATCCCTGTCATTGAGTTTCTGTTTTTATAACGCACATTCATGTTTTACTAGTTAGCAGGTTTGAGGGATATTGTTCCCACGGGACTAATATATAGGCATTGATATACCGTTATTTAATCCTCTTCGCAAAAAGATACTGGGCTTTTGGGAAATAATAATACACGTTAATGTCTTTAAATAATATGTCATTCTTTATTTATACATGTTGCCGAAATTACAATGTTTTTATTTCTGGATTTACACAAAACAGAATTTCTCTTTTATTCATTGTGGCACGGCAGCTGAACGAAAAAAAATCGTAATTTGTCATTACTTGCAAATTCTGTTTTAAAAATATCCGTGGTTCGGATGACCGGTATGTATAAACTTTAACACACACAGCTGCTTCCTCATCATATTCAGAGCCGGCCTGGCTCAGTCGGTAGCGCGCTCGACTCTGGATCGTGAGGTCGTGAGTTCGAGTCCCGCCGGCGGCAGGTTGGTTTCCTGTCTTTCGGATGAGACAGTAAAAACTGGAGGTCCCGTGTCACAGTAGGTGTCGGCACGTTAAAGAACCCTCACTGCTCAATGGCCGTAAGTGCCGAGCATAGGCCAAAATTTGAAGCCCTTCACCGGCATTTGGTGACGTCTCCATATAAGTGAAATATTCTTGAGTGGGACGTTAAACAACAATAAACAGACAAACAGTCATCATATTCATTTCACCGGCATTCGGTGACGTCTCCATATGAGTGAAATATTCTTGAGTAGGCCGTTAAACAAACAAACAAACTCATCATATTCATATGATATGTTACTATTAAGACGGTAGAATGTCAATCTAACTTAAAGGGGCTCCATCTATGTTTTTTCCCTCTCTCCATTTTTTCTTCTTTTTTATCACTTGGATTGATATACAATAACAAAAAGAGATATACACGGGCATAAATAAATCTTATATTTCTACACATTTTGTGAAAATAAGGTCATGTCTAGTGTGGTACTGATATACAGGTTATGTCATGTTGTAAATTTTGAATTTACTTCGTGGGCGTAAATACAAATATTTATGATGTTGTAGTTTTTGTATTTACACCCACCCAGTAAATTCAAAATTTAAAACATTGCAGTTATGTAAATAACTTGTAATTGAAAAAGTGCAAACCTGGATTTCTCAAGCAATTTTTACAAAATGTATAGGAATTTAAGAATTTTTATGTTGTGTATATCACTTTTTTGATATTGTATATCAATCTAAGTAGTAAAAAAGGAAAAGAAAAGGGGAAAGAACGCAGCTAGTGCCCCTTTAATCTTTTATTGCGTAACTCTTCACTACATACAATGCTATTTCCCGTTTGGATCGTTTAACACTGTGTTTCAGAATCTCAGATAACGAGCTGTATTTAGAGATTGAGTGCAACTTTTACAATAACCACACTATAAGTGCTATTGTGTATATTTAAACAGTGATCAGCGAATAGATCCTCCTGAAATAATCAATGTTACATCATATACGGTGGACGGAACTTAATTGGGAGAAAAAGAATGTGACTATTGTTTACATGATTTACAGGTAATATAAAAATATAAATAAAGGGTTTGGCGATACATTTGGGTTGATGGAACCTTAAGTGATTATAGGAAACATTGGAGAAGTAGACTATAAAAAAAATGTGTAAAGAGGTATATATATATATATATATATATATATATATATATATATATATATATATATATATATATATATATATATATATATATATATATATACTTCGTATCTAAGACCATACGTGTTCCGGCAGTTTGTGCCAGTTACCTTAATAACTCACACACACACACACCACACACACCCACACACACACACACACACAGATATATATATATATATATATATATATATATATATATATATATATATATATATATATATATATATATATATATATATATATATATATATTAAAATGCTAATATTTTGTCATAGTGATCATGGACATAGTCAGAAATGAAATTGTGTTTTCAAAAATACCAAATCTCAAAATCACCGACTACTATTGTCTATGATATGTGATTACTTTTCACTGTTTGAAATACAAAAATTCATACTGTTTTCACAATGAGTTCCACTGAATCCTGTTGTCCAATTACAGATATAATCATTGACTTTGTCGATGCAGCTTCCATTGTTTTGACATGTGACGTTTGCGCAATCATCAATATCTACAAAGACATATGAAACGATATATATTGCATTGTATTGAAACTCTATATTGAATCACTTAAAATCACTTTCAACATTCCCCAAGGCTGTAGGATTTGGAAATTAACTGGGTTTTGAAGACAGAAAAAATTATGTATCATTCGCAATGAAATGTAAACTTTTTTTTACATACATGACTTCAAATCGACTCTAGCGATTTCAGTATTGCATACTCATACTGCTGAAGTCATAATTATGCCCGCAACCATCTCCGTAAGACAAATAATTGGACTTGCTAACTGCTAATGTTATACATGATAAAAAGGACGGGAAAATGGTCATTGTGATCTCATTGATAAAGTGTATGATATACATGTATATAAATATGTAAAATAAAAGAAATAAAAACATGTAAGGTACTCTTTTTAAATCAATTCTGGATACAATTGTTTTATATAATAGGAATTTTTCAACAACATCTGAAAAAGGACATCAGAATTAAAGGGAGTTTATTTCATCGTATTTTGGGCTCAATTTTTTAAGTAAACAGTAAAACATATATTAAACTTTGATATCAAACAATATAGGCAATTATTTGCCGTAGGTCATTGCAATTTATTATTCATACATTTTATATACCTCTTTTAATTGGAACATTGTAAAATGACAATCATACTGACAGATCATCTATTATCAAAATGATATAATAGTTGTTATGTTTATCAAAGTGGATTAAAATTCTCCGTGTACTCACTCAGGGGTACAGTTATCATATGCCTTAATATAGCATTCAAACCATAGCTAGGGTATTATAACTGTCGGTTTTCTATACATTTGCCACACAGAAAATCTGCCTCTTAACTATGAAAGTTTGTGTTTACAGGGACTATTACCTCGAACAAAACAGCAATAAACAGCTCTATCTGGTATTATAAAGGGCCCTTGGGAAATCTGGCCAATAGAACTGTACAATACAGAATCGAAAGTGATCGGGCGAATGTAAACAGTAATTACATATAAGCTTCCAAAGATTAATTATTTCATATCAAAAATGCTTCGGGTTAGTAATAAAACGACCGCCATTCGGGAAAAGACGGTATCTAGTGTGAAATTGCCACGTACGAAGTGTTATAGGTATATTTGCTTGGTGAGAAGATGTCTGATTAGGACGCAAAAATGTGGAAATAAATGACAGCTTTAACAAATTCAAAACTGATTAATCTTTATCCATGTTTCAAACATATCAAGATTTAGTAACTGCTTTATAGAATATTAAATGTGTTTGAATGAAAAGGTAATGCAAGCATAAATTGTGCTGCGTTTAAAAAGTATTGTTTGTTTCGGTTTTATTATCTTTCAGCCACACTCAACAATGTTTCAGTTTCAATGTAACAGCGGCCAGGTTTTAAAGGTGGGCAGGAGGAGATACTCCGATTACAATATGTATTGGAAGAGACCACTGACATTCCGCAAGTACATTGGCAAACCTTGTCACAAAATCAGCTTGGGTTCCAGCGAGACTCGATAAGGTGAGAGACTTTATAGTTTAAATCGCGATGCACTAAGTCTAATTACTCAGCCACGAGTATTCATTGAACACTTATAGTCACCGCCAATCTACAGAAAAATGCTATCAAATACTACATAATCACCTTCCCTAAAGTCACGACCAGTCTACAAGTGAATTTATTATAAAACACCTCCAATACTACATTTCAAAAAAGAAAAATTGAAATGACTCAGACACCATCTCAAATATCCCGTGAATTCTCTGCATTTTGTAAATAATTTAACTTTAATCAAGGAACGTGATGGTTAACTGATGTGTGATTCATTTTCATATTTTTTGAAATTTGTCGAGGTTCTAGTGTAAAAATGAAGGACGCGTAGATTTATACAGAAACAAAATTAATATACCTGTCAGAAACAAAATTATATCAAATTGTCAGTCCTTGCCGGCTAATCTAACACATGATCTATTTTATACGATGGGGGTATGGAAGGATGCTAAACTGCTCACAAGAAACCCGTATTGTGATTTTCTACACGTTCAAATATTATTAAGCGAAACGGGCAATTTATCTTATAATTTTATTCCTGACAGAAGACACAAGGTATGCAATTTATTACATCTTATTTTCGGCTCCAATTTGAATAACGTTTTGGAAAATATTTCTCCAGCTGTTTTGTACATGTATTTGCCACATTCCTAAAAGAGGTCAAACTTATACGAATAATACAATCTCTTATACAGAGTTGTCGGTCCTTGCACTCCTCAACAATCTCTGCCAACGTCTAAAAACAGCCGAATAAATATAAACACCGAATTACTCAGAGTAAGGATACTTTTCACAAAAATATAGTCCCTAAATTTATATCCGTTTTTAAAAGTATTTTCACCTCAAATAGTGTTTTATTCTATGTCAACACAAAGAAAATCATGTAAAAAAGCAAAAAAGTTTATAAAGAGCAAAATCTATAGTATATCTATATTTTGCAAGAATCTGTCAAAAACCGAGACGTCGACAGAGGTTGTTCGGGAGTATAAGGACCAACAACTCTGTGTTAGAAATTTCGAATAATATTGCAACTGGCACTTGAGTCGTACAAACTCTCAAAGGTGAAATAATATTTTTATCTGAATTCAGAGATTGTCTTATAAATTTGGTTACCTTTACTAAAAGCCAAACATGCAGATTTTCATAATGAAGAAGACCGAAAGATTATATAACTTTTTATGCCACAAATTATATAAGGATACTATTTTAAGTCATCTTAGTTTTGATTCACTATGAGAAAAGACAGTAAACACACTCTATATTAAAAAATTTTCGGCACCTTGGCCTTTATCAAATGAACGACGTTAATATCTATATGAGTTACATGGTGTCAAGACAGGCCAAGGGGCCTGCACAGAAGTTTTTTCCATGAACCATTGCATGTATATATATCCTTGGTTTTTATAAAATGAAAAACAATCCTTCAAACTGAACTAGGATCATATTAATAAAAAAAATTGTGTTGAAAAAAAATGTTATTAGTAATTCTTTCACCGGAAAACAAGTCCCACAACAGGTATAAAAGGCGGATTAGTTATATCAGTCGTCATTGTCTATCTGTATATAAACTTGCGAAGTCCCAGAGGCTGAATAAAACTCACGGACATACCTGTACTTTTCAACGAAAACAATAATCTGTGCCTAAAGTGGAGTTTTCTGCAACGTACAAACAGCAACAGAGAATGAATAAATCCAAAATTTATTCCATTGCATTAAATATCAACCACCTTCCAAATATAAAAAAACAAAGCGATCAGTTTCCTACTCTCATGCAGCCATTGAGCCATGTTTCTCCTTCCGGTAAACAGAGAAGTACTCCGAAAAACCGGAAGTTGAAACATTGGTCAGTGGCCGAATGACAGTAGGAAGCAGCTAGCTTTGTTTTTGTTTTGGAAGTGCTTTATATTTAGTGTTATGGAATAAATTTTGGATTTATTATGGCTGGAATATTCATTCTCTTTTTGTTGCTGATTGTATGTTGCAGAAAACTTCAATGAGGCACCGATGTTGTTGGACTTGTTTTCTGGTGGAACACTTACAAATATGTCAGCGTGTGGGGGATGTTTCAAAAGCATTTTTTTCAACACGATTTTTTTTATTAAAAGTTTTATGATCTTAGTTTAGCTTTAAAATCGTTTACACGTAATTCCGCGGACCTTTGTGCAGTCAATCATTAGTTAAACCTATGTAAAAATAATGCCTTCTGTGTGCGTATGATTCTCGTGATATTATACCAGATGTCCGTATTTGTCCAATGTTCACCAGATTTGTATATTTGTATCTATGACGCCCTGAAGATTAATACTTTGATATAATTGTAATTTTATATCAAACATTACAAACGTTTGTGTGACTGAGTATTTTTACGTTGTCTCATCCGGCTTGATAAAAATAGACGAAGAACTGAAAATAATTTAAACCCAACAATCGACCAGCCACCATACAGCGTCATGCCATGAGTTATGAACAAATAACATGCCCCGTTACTTTCTGTATAAAACACTGACCTTTTCGAAATAATTTTCAGTGACTTCATTTTTAAGATTATTTTCTTAACTGCTTTAACAATTATATTTAAAATACATGCAGATTGACCTCATAACATTTTATTAACCTGGATATGATTAGGAAGTTACATACATTTATTCTTGCCTGATGAATTTTGTCACATCGTTTTCTTCCGAGTCTTTACTTTTTGTTTACTTGATTGTTGCTTTACGTCCCGTCAAGAATTATTCACTTATATCAAAATGTCACCAGTTTTAGATTTTAGGTGATGTTCTACAAATTTTGACCTGTGTTATGGACTATCGTCAATGTAGCTAGGATTCTTTCATGTGCCACGTCTTCCGTAACACGGGACATCAGTTTTTTAGTCTAATCCGAAAGACACTTGACTTTCACTTAAGATGCCGAGCATTTGGCGAAGAAACATTCACTACCATTTTAAAAGTCTTTGGTATCATCCGGTCCGTGAATCGAACCCGGGACCTTCCGCTTGCGAGTTGAACGCTCCACCACTAGACCGCCATAAGTGGTCTGGCCTTTACTGAATTAATCTAAGGAAACACTTGTAAAAATATGTTGTATATCGGATTTGAGTATCACAAAACAATCAGTGATTTATGAGAGAAAACATGAATAAAAGGGGCATTAGCTGTGTTGTTTTGGGGAAAAACACAGCTAACACGCTTTAAGCTCTACGAAAATGAAAATAAAAACCCATTTGGTCAAAACATACCCAGGAAAAATAATCAAAGAAAAGATAAATTTACAAGAAATATTATAAAAGAGAGAGTTGTATCAGACAAGGCCAAAATAAATAAATAAATAAATAAATCTAAACGTATAGCCAAGATCCATCTAAGAGTAACCACTGTAAAAAGATGACTATCTTTGCTTTTGAAGAATTTAGTATTTGAATTGTGTTATCAGTGAATAATGGGAAAATTATGTTGTTCATAAGTTTATGATACAGTACTGTAGTTCTTAAAATTTTGACACTATGCCAATATATCTATTGATTCTCTATTTTGACATGTTGAATGATTAACGCAATGGAAGTGTCTCTAAACCTGGCATACATTTCTATCATCTGTAAATATGACAAGAGCGTCCTCTGCAGTACGATAAGTAATTACGTTTACGGAAGAAAAATTTGCCAATCAAATTGTCACAATACTGCAGGGGTAAGGAGTAAGGATTTCATCATCCAATGAAAGTTAAATGACTGATCACGTGATGCATTAATTTGACCTATTGAATACTAAATACAATCTCTGTTACGTTTAATGCCTGTTTAGGTTGGTAGTGTGTTACCATAATTTTGCTTTAAGAAGCAATATTCGGCTTCAGAAAGTGATACTTTGAAAGCATGATACCAACCAAAATAGTATTGATATAGTAAAATCCACAATACCTGGCGTAGTGGAGTATCGCGAACTCTTTCCTGACTCATACGAGTTGAACATTTAGGTAATAAAGGATAACGAAATTACAACTACACTGGTAAGAGTTATATGTCCTTCTTCTCAACAAATCTAAAAGAATCCGTTTTTTCCGTAAAGCTTGTCATAATATAGAAAATCTCTGATTTCAAAGTATAAATCTATTGGATGTTCGGAAAATAGGTACAAATCTGGTAAACAATGGACAAACACGGAGCTCTGGAAATCAAGAGGTGGGATCAGGTGCAATGGATGTGTAAGCATCCCCTGACGACCGATCACAACCGCCGTGAATCCGCAGTCAAGTCCAAATGAAAAACGTGAGGAATGAATCCTCGTCACAATTGGTACAGACGTCTCAACAACCGCCATCGAACAGGTAACATTTCACTTAGTGAAACAAGGTAATCGCAAACAAGACTATTATATAGACAATACAATTTGCGGAACGTTGACATCCAACGATATCCCTGTGTCAATAATTTGTCAGTGAGTAGTTTACCTCTGTCTATGAAATGTCCATATGTTGAACACGCCCTGGCATAACGGATCATTTGTGAAATATAAACTCCGTATGCGGGTGATTGTGGGCAATTACTACTTAAATGTGGAAAATTTACGATAGGAAAGGCAAAATTGCCGCCTTTGTCGTATAGCGTAGTCTGTGTCTATGGTAAGAAAAATGTCTAAGTATGAAGCGTCTGTGCTTGATTCTGTATCTTTAATTTCTAGTTCGCTGGGATATATCGCATTGGCACATGTATGAAAATTGTCATTATTAATTGACAAAACGTCGTCGATATATCTAAATGTAAAATTAAAGGACACCGCTAGCTTTTTCTTCATAACCGAAAAGTGAGTAAAATCAATAGGTTACTCCGCTTATATAATGTCTCTTTGGCTCTGATGTTGGCGTTATGGGGTGCTTGGTGTGGAGTACCCGGAGAAAACCCACGTGTCCGATCTGACGACCACCATACCATCTCCAATACTCCCCTGTCCAAACCGAGGATCGAATCTGCTTTGGCTTTGGCGAGAAGCAAGTCTGCTAACCACTGTGCTACCCGGACACCCCAAAAATATCCAAGGTGTTAAAGTTTATCCTTTATCAAGTAAAAATGAAGAAGTACCAATGGATAATCGAAACTCAAAGTTCCATTATAATACGACATATTAGATATACAAATGTTCTCAACATGAACAATTGAGAATCGCAAACGGGATGGGACAGGTGTCCGAATGGAGTCACCATTGCTAGCATGACACACCTGTTGCAAATTATCCATGGAAACCTCTCGAGTTCGATGAAACTCGGTGAAAAAAAAAAGATATCAAACAAGGTGCTCATCATTTGATTACCTTCTAACCTGTTTTATTTTTAGAAAACATTTTCAGTTTAATATTTTCGGCAATTAAATGAAACTCATCGGTACGTCATTATATTCACTTGATCCCTATATTTTGAATAATTCATTTCCTTTCATGGTTCTTCTATATCGAGTTTATTTTTATTAATGTAGATCTAGATGTTCAATTGAACATTACAGATAAAACAAATTAAATATGATATTTGTAAACTCTGAAGGGGTAAACATAGTAAAAATATCTTTAACAGCAAAATAAAGTCGTATTTATGATAGCCATTTCTGTAATGTACTTTTGACATGAACGTTTAGATTTAAACATTTTTGGTTTCATTTTGCGGCCATATATTAATCATATTTGCATTTGGTATGTTCCACCTTCAGAGAAATAAGATCATTACTGATTTGAGAGATGTTTTGATGTAATGCATTTTTTTCAATATTTTTTTCTTACAAAACGCATTCTTTTGACTTATTTTAGTCGGGCTTCGTAAATCGCTTACAACAGTTAATGGAATCGTTTGAGGAAAATTGATTTGCGTTGATACTAACGGTAATACGTGGCGCCACCTGTGCAAAAAGTTGATTGCGCAAAAGTCTATTGTGACAATTGTCGGCTTCTTCCTCTGGCATTTATTAATAAGCAAACAATAATGATAGAGTTAGATATCGAGCGGGCACTTCAGACCTAATCAGGCCCTGTTCCGCTTAGGGATATTCGACTTATCAATATTAGGTTTATGTTTGTTTGTTTTGAAATTGATGCGCTTGGCGTTAAACACCAGTAAACTAACACTAGAAGTAAAAGCACGACAATTTTTCTATAACAACTGTCTCAAAACGAAGAACAATTTACAATCCAAAACGTATTGGTACCAGGTGTCCAGAAGGAGTGAGCGTTCCTGTTAGCATGCCCGCCGCATATGTTCCATGGAAACATCTTTAGTTTAGTAAAAAGGTAAAATTCTTTGAATAATAATAATAATAATAATAATGATAATAATAATAATAATAATAATAATAATAATAATAATAATAATAAAAAAATAATAAAAAAACAATTCATAAAAATTCTGTGAAAGGGTAACTCTAGTGATAAAGCAAAATATTTGTTGCATGCTTTGTGAATGACAATACTACACATATTTCTCTATCCGTATCATCAAACTACACATGATCGTAGTAGCTTAGCTCTGGTTGAATCCTTCCGCTACGAAGATCAAGTGCAGTCTGACGATAAGGACAAAACATTTGTGAAATTTAGTATTTATTACCCGCCCCTGTATTAAATTACGTTCACTAATTTAAAAAGTTATAACTGCGCATATAATGACATCATCATTGTTTTGGATGAATACATTTCCATTAAGAAAAGTAGTTCCGGCGGAATTTCCGTATCTAACTGAAGTGTAATACGACGTTACGTATGCATGGGCGTAGTGAACTCTGTATTATAACCGTATGATTACACATGCATGTAATAAATGGCGATTCATGGATTCTGTCCACGTGGTAATGAATTTACAACATATTTGCACACTATCTATAATTGATGACGTATATCTATAAATAAAAATAATCAATTGTAATCAATAAAATACAAAACCGTAAACGTAAAATCGTCATAAATTGCATTGTTTTACACGGATATATTGAAATCGAGAAATTAAGCATGCAGAGAAACAGAAAACATTTCGTGTCAAAATTATTTTGATTAACATGGGATGGTTTTATCGTATTTTACCCCAAGGAAAAAATTATAATGACTAAAACAAACGTGTATTTATGCCGAGATTTTATTTGGGGAATATTTGATTTAATACCAGTGGGAAATGGGATAAGAACCTGGAATAATATTAACTTAGTAAGCGAATCCACAGGACTTATCCTTGATTTGACATGTATTGTAACCGGAACATTGATTTATCAGGACAGGCATAACTGTTGCTGCTGGGTTCATGTTGTGTCAAATTGACCGAACTTTCAGTCCCTGGAGGAAAGAAATCTTATTAAGATCTACTTGTTGAGAAAATTATTTCCTAGGCATATGGCAACTCGTACGGGTTATCGATAGATGAAGTATGTGAAAAATATTCTGAAACGTTGATCAAATATTGATGTTACTTAAACGGGCATTAGCTGTGGTTTTTTTCAAAAATTGTTTTCCCTTATTTACTTCTTAGATCGATCTACAATAACAAAGAAGAGATATACACAGGCATAAAAATTTATAAATTCCTATAGGGCTATATTTTGTGAAAGTTGCTTGAGAAATCCACGTTTCGCACTTTTTTCAAACGCAATTGAGTAACTCAACCTTACTATTTGTATAAATTTACATACCTACTGTTATTTCCTTCATTGCAAGTATATAGAACGACTGTATTCATATTTCAATAACACATGTCGACCGTCGCGTGACCCAAGCGTTTAATAGCTTTACTTTTTGGCGTAGGAATACATGAACATTTTAGAAATCCTTTCCATGACCATATTATTGTCGGACAAGTCTTCCCTGAACATATGAATGAATCAATAAAGAATAAAATGACACACATTCATTTTGTATTTCTTATTTAATCTTAAAAGCCATTCAATACCAGAAAACAACAAAAATCACAGAAAGAAATCGAAAATACAGGACTAGCATCTGTAGTACACTGTGTGTGCCCATATTGCGATAGATCTAGGTCATGTTATGAAAAGAAACACAGGCCACAGAAATGAAAATTCGCTTCGTAGTTGCGTTGCCTGTAAGTTGAACAGAAAAAAGAGTTAGGTTTTTTTTGCAATTTTGTCAAGCATCTCTGATAAACAGCTTGCTTTGCCGTCACCATATATATTCCTCTGAGAATAAAAAAAATCTCAGATACCAAAGTATAAATCAATAGAATATTCAGGACATAGATACAAATCCGGTAAAAATGGACAAACTCGGACCTCTGGAAACAAAGAAGTGGGATCAGGTGATATGTAGGAGTAAGCATCCCCTGTCAACCGGTCACACCCGCCGTGAGTCCACAGTCAAGTCCAATGAAATACATGAGGAGTGTATCATCGTCACAATTGGTACAGACGTCTCAACAACCACCAACGAAAAGGCAACTCAACATTTCACTTAGTGAAACAGAGTAATCGCAAACAAGACTATTATACCGACCGTAAAATTTGCGGAACGTTGACATTACACGCGGTTTTTGTGTCAATCATTTGTCAGTGAGTAGTTTACCTTTGTATATGAAATCTTCCGAAACGAATCGTGTGAAATCGGCTCTCATTTCACCTCAAATCCTATAATTGCTAGGCTAATTCCCAGGTCCATCTTGTTTTTCACAACCTGTAATGTTAATGCCGGGCATAAGTAGTGTTCATAGGTTCCTCAGTAAATTGATGGGATAATCTACATTATATAGTTAGACCTATCGTGTTCGCATTATAAAATATATGATCAGCTGGTAAATACTAAAGTATGAATTGACCTACATAACAACTTATGGACCTATTAATATTATACTTTATAGGCCTACACGGATTTTCCATAACGAAGCAATCGATAATTATCTTTTAATCAGAGAAATAAAAGTTTGTTATTTCACAACATAATCTGCATTTGTCTTGTTTCAATTGATTTCAAGGATTTGCTAGTGGGCTAGCCTATATACTGAAATACTTACGAAAACATCACCGATACGGCATGAATGGTTACCTCCAGTACGAATGAAAAACATTTTATACCCGATAATGTTCAAAAACTGAAAAACAATCCTTAAATGAATACCATGCTAGACCTGACCTTATGTTCACAAATTATATAGGAAAATAAGATTTGTGTATACCGGTATATAGCTCTTATTCGTTTATATACATCAAGTACAAGTAGTTGAATTAGAAAACAATCGAAGTGGTTTTTTTTTACCTTTAATGTGAGGTAGTGAGAAGTGATAATAATATACAATGCAATCATGGGTAACAAAGTAAGCATAATGTAATGCCATTAATAAAGTCTGCAAACTATATATATATATATATCAGCGGAAACATAAAGCTTTCTCTTGGAGTATCAAATATATCAAATATTTGAAATGTATGTATGTTTAGAACAATTTCGACCGGTTTTTAAAAGTAACCCAGTTAGCAGGTTTACAGTGACCTTTGTACGTAGACATCCTACGATATCTCTGAAATCTGATCAATAAATACGTCATGACACCAAACCCGAACATATATATATATATATATATATATATATATATATATATATATATATATATATATATATATATATATATATATATATATATATATATATATATATATAATAATTTGAAGACATAATTATGACTTAAAAAATATCGATAATGTTTTTAAAAAAATTACGTCACAATATTTACCCGAATATGTCTCAGTGGGTTTGAAGAAAACCTGAACATATACCAATATAAAGTTTGATATTAGTTATAGATGTACTCAAAATTCCATTAATCTGCTCTATATTTTCAACATATTTTTTACTCAAATTGATATCAGGTGAATTGAAAAAAAACTGTGAAGGAGAGATGAGTTTAAAACAAAACAGAACGTGTTCAATCAGGGCTTTTTGAAAAGATAAATGAGACTCTTTCTTCAACGAGATGATAGGTATGGGGGTTTCATATTAACCAAACTGATTATGTGAGAAATTATGGTAGTTCACTTACTGAAGATCGCTGGTATTTCACTCGTGCGTGTTATCCGAGCTTTCCCTCCCACCAATTTATTGTCCGCCTACTTATTACTTTAAAAGTGTTGATTGTGGTGTAAAACACATTTACCAAACAACCCCGTTTTGACAATGTATCGTTACAATATTTCATGACGTAAATACTTTTTTATCACGATATTTCTATCAATTTTAAATGCCATTGTATTGCAGTGTTGTGTCTAATAATTCGATTCCAATACAATACTACACTGTAAGTTACCTTGTTGTAAACAGGTTACAAAGTTCCGGATCTATCACGAAGCCGTATGTAATCAATCAGGTATATCCAGTAGTACGAATCTTAATAGATTCCTTGTTTATATACTGCCTTAGTATAAACCCCGCCCACTCACCCCCCCAAAAAAAACAACCCCCCCCCAAAAAAAAAAAACAAAAACCTGTGCTTAAACATTACCTTATAACATATCCTATATGTTTTCCATTTACTAAGCATTGCATGAAAAGTTGCAAAATCCAACATATACGCCTAGGACCGGCTTTGAGATTACAAAACTAATTTAGTGTATTCATACGTTATATTCATACGCGCAAAAACGATGACACGTTACACAAATTGTTAATGTTATTGTACTTTGTTGTAAATTAAATGAAATATTTTACATTCTGACCATTGTTTCATTGTTAAGGATATAAAATAAAAAGGTTATTGAACATGTACTTTAGAAATATTTATGCCCTGCTTCTTGGCACTGAAGAGGACTGAACTTGCACATAATACCGTGTACTGGCACTATATAATCATTGTAAAAGAAATGCCGTTTATGAATTTGTAACTACCAAATTGAATAGCAAAACGGGGGGATTTAAATTTCAATTTCAATAGAATATCAATAGAATGTCCAGGACATAGATACAAATTCGGTAAAAATGGACAAACACGGAGCTCTGGAAACCAAGTATCGTGTATAATAATAATAATAATAATAATAATAATAATAATAATAATAATAATAATAATAATAATGCTACAAAATAACGAAATTTTATTATAGTTATGTAACTATTTAAACATGATTATAATAATAATACTTGATGAATGATTCAAGATTAACACAAAATGCTGGGAATTTAAAAATTAGAATAATTATACATGATATTTTCAACTCCTACAACTGCTTGTAAATGCTATGGCTCTATGGAAATTCGAAGGATACATTCTATCGACTCTCCTTGTTGCATCAGTTTAAGTCCATAACACAGGTCAAGAATTGCCGTATATGGCGACATATCCATGGTTACTGAAAAAAAAAAAATTGGCGACAAAACCAATACTATATATATATATATATATATATATATATATATATATATATATATATATATATATATATATATATATATATATATATATATATATAATTACAATTAAAGGGACATTAGCCGTGTATCCCACCAAAGGCGTATCCTTTTAGCTGTCTTGAGTGCTGATTCTAAATTCATTAGTGTAATTCTTGTACAACAGTGTGTATTAATCCACACTTATTTATGACACGAACGATGTACCATATATATTTTGCGTGATTATTCACAATATGCATACCTCCTGTACACCTTCTATTCAAACGGTTGCAATAAAGTTTGTGGTGTGATTAAATTAGTGTATGCTATAACCCCATCCCTACACCAGTAAAGTTGAAAATGAAAACCTAAGTAGCATGAAATGAAGCATTTATCGTTTGCTTTATAGAACCAACAATAAAAGCAACAAACAAGCAACACAACGCAATATTACATTATTTTGCTCTTGGTGCGTGACATTCGTTGCACGAATACATCGTTTGTGTGATGATTGAAAGAAATCACCCGGTTATAATAATAAGGCATACATAGGCCGAAATTCTGCCACATTTTTAACTTAAAATTAAAAACTTAAAAACAGAATTTCGGCTTTACATCTAGGGCTATTAATGGTTAGAGCATCGCGCTTTAAACCGTGAAGTCTATTGCCACTTGTCAGCACAATTTCGAGCCTTTTGTTAGTTTCTTTTCGGAAGTCCTCTTCCTGGGTTCATTGTTACTGGCCACCACCATATAACTGGAGCATTCTTGGGTTTGGCGTAGAATACCACTCAACCAGACAAACAAATGTTTTCACACTAATAGTCATGAACACACACACACACACACACACACACACACACACACACACACACACACACACACACACACACACACACACACACACACACACACTGATAAAATTCGTCTAAGAGTAACCACTATCAAAAGATGAATATCTAAGCTTTTAGGGAATTTAGAATTTAAGTGGTGTTATCAAAAAAGAATATTATTTTAGTATGTTATATTTAGCAGGGGCCAGATTCACTGTTATTAAGTTAATATATACCTTCGGTGATTCAAGCAGTACATCACCATTGGAAACGACCCAGTGGTTCAATATATCATCAACAAAATACCAAAGTGTAATTTTGTAAAAGCAGATGCAAATGCAAAACAAAATAATAATAATAATAATAATAATAATAATAATAATAATAATAATAATACTAATATTAATAACAACAATACTACTACTACTACTACTACTACTACTAGTAATAATAATAAAAAATGCTCAAGACGATCGTTTAAGTGATATGGCTACTCGTGACATGTACCCTCGCTCTGACCCCTGAATATAAAACATCACAGATACCAAAGTATAAATCTTTAGGATGTCCAGGATATAATTTCAAATTATTTACCTATCCATTAGCAAAAATCTATAAGTGGAGTTAAAAATATGTTAAAGTTTGAACATAATGTCCAATGCTAAGTAAACAAATACGATTACAACGTTTTTAATTTCAGCTTTTACGAAACAGAATGCAAACTTCACGTAACCCTAATTATTTCTTAATAAAAAACAAATATATTTTCCCTTAAAAAATTCAGACGTTTTCATTCACACATATATAAAGTGATTAAATTTTTCTTACTCAAATTTATATAATTCTAACTTTCAATTCAACCAAAAATGTAATACCTGTTGTATTTTGAACTGTTTTATTTCTCTAAGATATGTATTTGAACACCCGTCAACATGATAACTAAAAATTCACATTGAATAGCGGATCGCCCTGGTAAACACCTCTCATTTTGATTTGCAACTTTAAGGTGTCACAATATCAAGTTATATCGGAATTTCAGAACCGATAATTTTATAATCAATTTCACCTAACATGATATATATATATATATATATATATATATATATATATAAATTTTGTACATTTCTAATTATCAAGTTTCAAAACTCAGATTCCCAACTGGACACGATTTTGAAGGACTATAACCGTGGTAATAGAGACATATCGACGTTTTTATGTAATTGTAACTTTCAAAACATTAAACAATAGCAAACACGGCGAATTAAAATAAATATCTTGGTTTTTTCGCGACTGATCTCTATTTTAAGGTATTCGTTACAATTTAAACGAAAAAAAAATGATATTTGACATTTATGATAAACAATATTGAAATTACATGAATTTGTATAATTAGATCGACGTAGTTAATTTCAAAAGAATACATATTAAGGTTAAGAAAAGACACTCGTGCTTATAAGGACAATCAAAGTATGACCAAATGAATGACATGTTGCATTTTGCTGCAGAGTTTGTATTTTGAATTGTTAACAAATTCACTGTAGCAATCCACAATGCATCACAATTAACGTATAACTTTCCCAAAGTTAGGAAAAATCTGTTTCGGAATAAATAATATAAAATCTCAGTTTGTTTGTTTGTTTGTTTGTTTATTGTTGTTTAACGTCCCACTCAAGAATATTTCACTCATATGGAGACGTCACCAAATGCCGGTGAAGGGCTTCAAATTTTGGTCTATGCTCGGCACTTACGGTCATTGAGCAGTGAGGGTTCTTTAACGTGCCGACACCTACTGTAACACGGGACCTCCAGTTTTTACTGTCTCATCCGAAAGACAGGAAACCAACCTGTCGCCGGCGAGACTCGAACTCACGACTTCACGATCCAGAGTCGAGCGCGCTACCGACTGAGCCAGGCCGGCTCATAAAATCTCAGATACCAAAGTATAAATCTCCAGGATGTCCAGAATACATATACAAATCTGATGATATTGGACAAACACTGACCTCTAGAAATCCAGAGATGGGATCAAGTGCCATGGCGGAGTAAACCTCCCAAGTAACCAGTCACACCCGCCGTGAAAACTGAGAAAACTGAGAAATGTGAAACCTTCGTTGACTTCCCTTGATATTTCACGGTTTAAGTGAATTTAATCACAAAAAGTCATTTAAAAATCACTGTAAACCAGAGAGAGAAGAGGAGAGGGAGGAAGGGAGGGGGGGAGAGAAGGAGGAGAAGAAGGGGGAAAAGGGGGGGAAGGAGAGGGAGAGGGAGAAGGGAAGAAGGGGGAGGCAGGCAGTCTATGTACAATGTTTTTATATAATATTTGATAAAGCACGGGTAAAGACTCGTGGATGACATATTCCCCGCACTTAAATCGAGAATGCATTTTCAGTTAATTTAAATTCAAGGTTTTTAGATTGGTTCTCTTTTTGCAATTGCGAATCCCAAACGGGATGGGACTAGGTGTCCGGAAGGTGTCAGCGTCCCCTTGTTAGCATGCCACATCCGTCGCAGATGTTACATGGAAACCTCTTGAGTTCGACGAAATGGTCAAGTTCGATACAATTATCATTAGTTTAAAATCTGAATTGCAAAAGGGAGTCACTGTATATGGTCGAGCCGCAATAGTATTGGTTTTGTATCTAAAGGACAAATCTGACATTTAGCTTGAATCCGAAAAAAAGAAATGGAACACGTTGGGGATTCGAATCAAGTATGAAGCTTTATGGAACATTTATGTATATTCAACATGTCAGGTCTATTTTCCATCGAGCTCACATACAGATGTATAGTTATTAAATCAAGCAATTGCGTTTTTTTTTCTTTTTCGAATTTCCATATTTGACACCTGCGCTGCAATTTATGCATGTGATATTGATGATAAATTGATTAAAAACGAGTTTTGAAAACACAGGTTTGGTATTTGTGTCGTGTATAATATCATTTTTCAAAATAAAGAGTTTGATGAATGTGTAGGCATATCTTCATAACCTTCCTAATTTTACGAGAAAATACCAAGCTTTGCAACATAGGATAAATAACATTTAATTAGTTTATTGGATGTGTTGTCACTTTATGAACATTTATTTGACAAATTACGCTCAGTGTAATTATATCATATCTATAATTTGTTAACAGTACAGTTTTTTCATATTAGAGTAACCAACCTAATTCCTATCAAGCCTCCTCAATACTTCCGAAACACGAACATGATAGGAAAACGCAATTATAGTCAAACTTGTATATAAAGACCACCAAAGGGAACTAGCAAAAAGTAGCTTGTATAGACAGGTGACCTTTCAAAATATTTCATTCATTATAAAAATATTAACAAAGGTTATGTTTGAATGGCCTTTATAGGCAGCGCCGGTTATGCAGATTTTCAACTGATGGCAATTTTACCGAGCTTGACAATTTGACCGAACTCGAGAGGTTTCCATGTAACATCTGAGACGGGTATTATGTTTATAACATTTCAAACGTTACTGATAACTTACACTGATAATTGAAAATATTTAATTAAAATGTTTATGTGTTTCACCAAGACATCTATTGAATTTGATTTTTTCATCGAACTAGAAAGGTTTCCATGGAACATTTGCGACGGGTGTTGCCACCGGGGGACACTGACTCCTTCCGGAGGATTCGCAATTGTTCTTCATGTTGAGACAATTGACACAACTAATTTGTCGTGTTCTAATGACTTAAGTTTCGATTATCAATTGGTACTTTTTCATTTTTAAAATTGAACTGTTTTTCAAAGTACACCTAGTAAAGTAACTTCGGACTTAGCAAACACTTGATTTATACTTGTATTGATAGCAGAAAAGAGACAAATATACCTAATAAAAACTTTTAATTTTCTATAGTAAAACATTTATATACAATAGTAACTATAGTTTTCTATTGTTAAGTTAAACTATAGTTACTATATAATCCTAAATATATTTTGCTATATTAAACTTTAATTTCCTAATACACTTTAGTTACTTTAAAGGGGCATCACCTGTGTTTACCAAAATATTTTGATTTTTTTCTACTTTTTACTGCTTGCACTAGATGTACTATAACAAATAAAAGCTATGCACATGCATAAAATCTTATATTTCTAAATAGTGTGTAAAAATAAGGTCAGGTCCAGTGTGGCATTCATTTACAAATAGTAAGGTTGAATTAATCAACTGGAATTGAAAAAGTGCGAAACCTGGATTTTTCACGAAATACATAATTATTCTTATGCCTGTGTATATATCTTATTTCCTACAATATATCAATCTAAGTACATGTAGTAAAAAAACAATGGACAATAATGCCCCTTTAATGTTTTGTTATGGTTGCTTTATAGGAAATTCTAGCAGACTCGTGACTTTAAATTATTTTGCCGAGCATTTGGCGAACAACAGTGAATACACCTCTTTACTGTCTTGTGTATGGCCTGGTACTGGTAAGAATGAACCCCTTGGCCATCCGGTCTTGAGAAGAACAATTAACAATAAGACCATCGGTAGATTGTGTAATGTTATATATGACCTTGATGATATCATTTGTTTGTTTCGGAGCTCTACATCTATTCTTAATTTAACCTCTACCGATGACGTCTACTTAATATAAATGATCGTCTTGTGCATTTGCTTGGGTCGTTTATTTTTTGTTTTTTTGTTTTGTTTGCCTTTTGCTAAACTATAACTTTGGTATTATTATCTATCATATCTAGACCGGTTACCGGTACTGTGTTTTATCCAAGATTAGACGCCAGGCAAACGAAAGGACCTGTCAAATCTTTGGCGGCTCAGAGCTGAGATTTCAAAACAGGTTTTGACCATTCCATCGACAAAGGCTTTGTGGTTCATTTAAAATGAAATATCCTAATTACCGTGGTGTCGTATATTTATTACTATCAATGTAATACAAGTATAGGTCTACCAAGGTAAATTTGCATATGTTTACAAAACACAACGAGATTAAATTAAAACATTATAAGAGGCAAGAACAATATTAGAGCTGCATTAATACATGGAGTCACGCTTTATTTGTGAATTCCTATTTTTGGAAAATAGACCGATAGACCGGATTGTCTTGGTTTTGACAGACCCCGGATGTGCCACTTTACCTCGGTAGACCTGTAGAAGCGTCATGAATGACGTTTTCATTTTAGTAAACAAACGAATGTAAACACGAAGAAACAAACTTATCAGGTTATAGAAGTTTCGAACATGTTTAAAGTCAAGTTACAAATAAAATGTTACCTGATATTTCAAACTATAAGGCAAAGTGTTCAATCAGGAAAAAGGAGCATTGTACCTTATCTAGTGAATGCACTGATTTACTTTACGTTAGGGGGTGAAATGACACAACAAAACACACAACAACGTAAAAAATCTTTAGATTTAAGGTGGGCGGCCAGTTTTTAATTGTGGCGAGACCGGTTACACTTTACCCGGGAAGACACCACCGGCCTTTCGTACGTAAACTGCCAAACTCTCTCTCTCTCTCTCTCTCTCTCTCTCTCTCTCTCTCTCCGAATATATATATATATATATATATATATATATATATATATATATATATATATATATATATATATATATATATATATATATATATATATATATATATATATATATATATATATATATATATATATATATATATACGGCGATGTGACTGCCTTTGTGCTTTAAGGTGGGCGGCCAGATTTTAATTGTGGCGAGACCGGTTACACTTTACCCGGGAGGACACCACCGGCCTTTCGTACGTAAAATTCCAAACTCTCTCTCTCTCTCTCTCTCTCTCTCTCTCTCTCTCTCTCTCTCTCTCTCTCTCTCTCTCTCTCTCTCTCTCTCTCTCCGAATATATATATATATATATATATATATATATATATATATATATATATATATATATATATATATATATATATATACGGCGATGTGACTGCCTTTGTGCTAATGTTTTCGCGTATAGTTATAGAAATGAACCAATTCCACGGTTACATCTCTCATATTGTCTACTACATTGTAATTGTTGTGGAAAAAAGTTATCTTTATATGATAGAACAACAACAACTTCTTTCTGGGTGTATTTGCTATTAAAACAATAAAATATTATGTTACTACCACCAAATGAATTAAACAAAATAAATAATTGAAAGTAATCTAAACATTTTCTGAAACTTTTTTACGAGACTTTTGTGGTTGCATGATTTCACTTTTTGAAAATAGATTGAAAAATAGCAGGAGAGAGAAGTATACTTTCTGTTTATACTTAATCTTATATTTCCGTTTGAATGATCATTTTTCACCATTCTTGCTTATTTTGGGAATAGAGTGTCCGTATGAAAATAATATTACATTCTGCGTCTACTATTTCCCCCCTCCTTCTTTTATTTGATTAATTTTCCTAAAGTTATCTGACGGAAATTAACTTGAGAGCCATAGAATTATATATCTTTCAGCCATGTTTGTTGAAAGTTTCCCGTTTATTCAAAATTCTGTCTAAGCCAAGCTCATCCCATGTTGACCATCGCAGTACACAATGCGAAGAAATTAGGCGTAAAACAATAATATTTCTCTTTTGGATAGAATTAATTATTAATTTCCCCCGCAATATTTCCGTCCCTATGGATTACTAACTGTCGGTATTAAATAATGACATCACTCAATACAAATGTATCAAATTACATAGCAAGCCACCGTATCCACGACAATCAAAAATAAAGGAACCTTTGCGTGTGTAGTGCGTATTAAGTCTTCTAGCCACTCATATTTAAACCTCTGACAGTTTGATTCAAAATCATCAAATCGCATACGCCGAAGATAAAAAGGCAAATGAAAAACGTATTTAAGACTTACTGATGAACATAAACCTCGATTCATACGAGAGAACAAGTCAAACTACACCTAAAGTGTTACGGAATATTATAAAACACAAGTGAGAGCTAACAGTGACTGGTATATAGTATATATCACTTACTAAAGGTGTGTTTGACGAGAGAGTTGATTTCGTCCACGGCTGATCATCTAAACTATACATACCTGTAATTTAAATAGTTACACTGGAATTTACTACGAACTTTGTATCCATTTATCATCTGTAATACACTATATCTGAAAGTAATTTTGTTGAGTAAATCTGTAAAAACCTTTTAGTTTTGTAAGGATAATCATTAGAAGAATTTTCAAACAATTAATCAAAACTGTTCGACATTAAGGCTCTCTCGGACTCGCCTATTGTAAAAAGAAAAACAGATCATTAAAATGGCAAACATATCGCCACTTGTTCTAAACTCGTTATGTGTACTCATGTTTTTCTCCAGTTTTACAAGTGGGGGATTTCTTGAAAAATTTTGTGCTCAGAAGTGTAATCAAGGCCTTGGGGGAAACCTGTGTCGGTGTAATGGATTCCATTTCGCTGGTAAAAGAGCGATGTCAATTGACGATTTGGACGTTCAGAAAAATTTATTTCTACCGCTTTTGAAGAGCAAACCAGAATCAAGACAAACAGACTTGACATCATTTGATACTTCTGTTGAGGAAGAAACTAACGGTACCCCAAGTGGAGTGGAACAGATTGAAAATGCTAAAATATTTATTCAATGGCTTCTTGACCGATTGGAACAAGAACGGTAGGTATATTAAACTTACGTATAGCGTGCGATTTACGAAATGTTATAATAATGAAATGTATGTGTCATTGTCTCTGTGCTGTATGTTTCGTTTTACATTTAAATTTCAAACTTTAATGCTGGCGTTTCAGAGGAAACAAAACCTTTACGAATTTAACAGTTTATGTATATATCGTATTCCGTCTAAAGAATTATTTCAATTCTTTAGAATACGCGATAGATTGGTTGTTGGTTGTATTGTTGTTTAGCGTCCCACTCAAAAATCTTTCATTCATATGGAGACGTCACCAAATGCCGATGAAGGGCTTCACATTTTGGCCTATGTTCTGCACTTACGGCCATTGAGCAGTGGGGATTCTTTAAAGTGCCGACACATTCTGTGGCACGGGACTTCGATTTTTACTGTCTCATCTGAAGGACAGGAAACCGACCTGCCGCTCTCACGATTAAGAGTCGAGCGCACTACCGACCGGCTCGAATACAGGATGGACGGGAATCAGTAAATGTAACATTTTTCTTGCCCTCTCTCTTTTCTTTCTTCATAGAGAAGATTTGTCACCAAAGCACAAAGTTATACAATTGTGAGCAAATAATATTCCTCAAATATCGCGATAATTTTAACAAATTATCGCACACACTACAACTTGAAAAAAAAAAATATTCTTGAAATTTTCGAAATTATCTAACATTTTCACAGAACTTCCCAATTTCGAATGATTTAATAATTAACTGGTAAATGTCAGTATGCTATGCTGATGGTGACATCAATCATATATCGTATTTAATTAATAAAGTAAGACTTCTTTACAATGCCTCTAGTTTCAGTTGCCACCTCACTTAACGCCGCAATTTGTGGAAGTTCAGTTTTCTAGTTTTCCCTGTAATTTCATTCAAGGTTTTCCTCAACTCATCACCAAACCCCATTTATAATTCTAAGTATGGTAAACAAATGGTGGCATTATAATGAGGTTTTACTGTACTTTCGTATTTGTGATTTTTGTATTAGTTTTAAGATTATTTTAAAGATGTTTCTTTCGTTTGCTTTAGCAATCAGGTGGTCTGTTGAATCGAGTTAAGATTATTATACTACGGAATGTACATGTCGTAACATTTCGTATTTAATGATGATTATGAAGATGATAGTAAATGATGATAATAATGACAAAAATAGTGATGCCAATAATAATAATAATAATAATAATAATAATAATAATAACAATTGAATGATGATGATGATGATGACGACGACGACGACGACGATGGTGATCATGATAATAAGGAGGAGGAGAAGGATATTGCTATTATCATTATCTCATCAACATTATCATAACTAAAATGCTAATTAATCATCATTTTCTTTAATTTGTCAATGAAATTTAAATAATGATGTTATACGTATGATAGATAATTTTAAAATATATCAAATCTTTAATTTAATAAATAGTAAATTGAATTGAGAAATCGTCGTCTAAAATTATAATATACTCGCAAGTCTTTTATTTTTCGTTATAACCAGTTATTTAAGTCAATATCGGAGCAGCTTACATATCAAAAATACTGTTTTATGATCGACATATATGGGTTTATTTTCCAGTGTGACCTTTTCAACCCGATTTATAGCTGAATTGCGTGTATAATTTCAGTTTTGTGGTATATTTTGATAACAGGCAATGTGGGGTTTATAGCGGTTATTCTCTTTGTAGTGTATTATATTGCTATTGCGTCCTTTTATCCTACTATATGCAGTTGTTACAAGCAGTAGGTAAGGTGCCACAAAGTAGTAACACTGCTGCTGACAGATGTCAATACATCGGTCTTTATTTCACATCTCACGTAACCATTTGTGGTTTCTAGTGATAAAGCGTCGACTTGCAAACGGAAGGTTCCCGGTTCAATTCCTAGTATCTATTCATACCGAAGACTTTATAAAATGGTATTGACTGCTCCTTCGCGCTCTCCACACGAAGTGAGGGTCCCGGATCTTTTGGACGATTCTTAAAACCGAGGTTCCGTGTCACATTTTGTAAAAGAACACTAACTTCATTGGCGTTAGTCCATAGCACAGGTGAAGATTTGCGGCACCACACCTGAAGCTAGTAACAACGCCATTGAAGTGTTAACTCATCAACCCTTGAAAAACAATGGACTTTTCTGTCCATCAATTATTCAGGTCCGTCGTAATGTATCTTTAGAGGTGAATCAGTTAAAGTTTTGATAGGAGGTAAAATAACAACAACAACAACAACAACAGTAACAGCAACAACATTAACAACAACAACAGCAACAACATTAACAACAACAACAACAACAACAACAACAACAACAACAACAAAATCATGTCACGCCTAGGATGACACGAAATGTCTTATCCGGAATATTATTCCGTTGCATTTATTGAACTGTGCGGTTTTAATATTAGCAGCAACAACTCGAGATCAAAACCTTAAGTCTAACCCCGAATTGAAACTCGAAACTTTCTAAATATAAGTCAAATTGTCCACAAATTGATGATCGCAAATATTAAATCTAAATTGATATTGATATATTTGAGCTTCTATAATACAAACTACATTATATTTGATAATATCTGGTATTTTACATGATAGTTGGCTATAAAATATTGTTTGCAATAAATCATGAAATTTATTAATATCCAGTTATATTTTAACCTTAGTGTATATTTCCGAAGACCTAGTAAAAGCCATACACCCTGACGGGGTGAAATCTTGTGAACACTTTCTTGACCAGGGCAAATTTAAATTTTAGGTAATAAAGCATAATATTAATAACATACTGACTACAGTAAATGTTCCTTCTTGTCATCATACATAAGAGAGTATCCAGTGAGGAATAAAACGTTTTTTCCGTGCAGCTTATCATAACCGATAAGTGAGTAGAATCATCCGTATGATAATCAAAAGGTTACTCCGCCCGCCATCTTATGTGAATCGGACAAAAACATATTGTTTACGGCTTCTCTGATTTGCTGTCTTTTGTAGAAACTGGTATTTCGTACTAGCTGATTATTTCATACTGAACTCATGCACACCTAAATACACTTTTTGACTGGTTTAAGTAATTGATTTACAGAAGACTTCAAAACCTGGGTTTCTTAAGCAATTTTCACAAAATATATAGAAATGTAAGACTTTTATGTATAACTCATTTTGTTATTGGAAAACAATCTAAGTCGTAAAAAATAAAAAGGAAATTGAAAAAAACAGCTTATGACACTTATATCAGTGATTTCCGTTAAGATGCTTCACAATCATAATTATGATTTTAAAGTGTTTGATTTGATAAAATAAAGTATGTTTAATAGTTGTTAAATTAAAACGATCGCCTTTAGCATTATAACTTTGGTATTATGTTTATAATATTTTGGTATTGTTTCGTATCAAAGTTGATATCCGACTATACCGATCGTCGAGTTTTGCGCAATTCACTTTTGGTGCAACAGTAGTCTTCTTAAAGTTATTCCAGAATGAGTGATTACCGTCAGAATTAAAACTTCGTGCAGCAATGTGATAAACTGCATGTATGTTATTTCAAAAATATTATCCAGATTATTTATATACGCAGGATTTCTTATAATTATAGTAATTAGTAATTCTAGTAATTGGATAACAGTTTGTATCCTTCTACATGCAAAAAAACCAAGGGGGCTAGGCAGAACGCGGGAAAGATAGCGTGATCTCCATATTGCCGTTAGAATGAAAATAGGTAATGTAATTACTTGGATATATTGACCCCGGTTTTCAATACTTTCAGTTATTTGATTTTTTTCGAAACTAAATTTATATTTTTAAGATTAGAACTCAACCGATGAAGTCTTTGTGAGAGAAACGATCCGCCTTGAGCATTTTTTTTTCATTTTTGTTTTAACAAACCTTCCTATAACGTTGGTATTGTTTTTATCATATTGAGATCATCATCAAACAAACAAGTATAAAAGCAATGAAACAAACAAAAATCAAACAGGAATAAAAACCTTAGCCACAACAAAATAAAAAGCAAACGTAATGACATTTGATTAAAAAACGTAGATCGTGGTTAGTACTATGTATTTAAGTTAACCAAATACTCATTTTCTTTCATATTTCTAAACCGTTTGTGGTGGTTTAGTGGTAGATCGTTCGACTCGCTACTGGAAGGTCCCGGGTTCGAGTTCCGGTACCAGGATATACCAAACACTTTAGAATTGGTAGTGATTGTTCCCTCGCCAAGTTCACGGCATAACGGCGAATCGAAAGTCACGAGCTTTTCGGATGAGAATTAAAACCGAGGTCCCAAATAACGGAAGACGTGACATGTAAATGAAGCCTCAATGCGTTTGCATCCGTCCATAAGACAGGCCGATATTTTGTAGCACTTCAATTAAACCTAAAAACATCTCCATTCAAGTGAAGTCAATTCTTGACAGGATGTAAAACAACAGTAAACAATCTCATTTGTGCGACATGTATTTGACAAACTTAAGCTAAATTGTATAGTAATAGAAACAGAACTCGGTCCTGGATCAGGTTTTAAATATTATACTTGTCTGCAATTCATATTGTAATAGTTAAAGCTAACCACCATCGTTAGGAGCACAAACATCCGGGAACTACAGCATAAAAAGTTTGCAAAAGATTTAATATTGCAACGGCTGCTGTATGTTAACAGGGGATGGTGACTCTTTCCGAGCACCTGGCCACCGTCTCGTTCCGGATTTGCAATTGTTCTTCGTGTTGTGAACCGTTGTTATATCATATATGTCGAATATCCATTGCTACGTCTTCATTTTTCACTCCTCGAGTAATAGCCGAGTTGAAGTGTGATGAATTACTTTACCGGTATATTTCGTGTAACCTTTTGTCCCATTCAAGGAAGAAGTTGTTATTAGTATTATCCAAATATTGACAGAATTCCAGTAGATATGGTCTGTTGTTTAAAGGGTTTTCTAATTTTTTAGGTAATTTATTAGCATTCATTCAGGAATACATTATAGTGGGTTTTTTTTTAATATTGCATTATTACGGTTAGTTTATTGTGACTTTGATATGTGTGTCTGTAAAATGTTTAATCCGAATAAGTGTTTACTATGTGCTCAAAACTTATATAGATGTAAAGTCCCTTATAATATGGACTTTTATCTATGAAAGGTACACCACAACGTATCATATATAGGTGGATTGATTGATTGCCGGATTGACAGAAAAATTGATATATACATGTATAAATAGATAGATAGATAGATAGATAGATAGAGAGATAGAGAGATAGATAGATAGATAGATAGATAGATAGATAGATAGATAGATAGATAGAGAGATAGAGAGATAGATAGATAGATAGATAGATAGATAGATTGATGGATAGATAGATAGATATTTAGAATGACATATATATATATATATCCGTGATTATGTATCAGCATACATTTGCTGTGGGCGTTTACTGGTATTGCACAGGTAGATGGTTATAAAAGATTTAATCTATCATTAAGAATCGTTTAAACTATGTAACACGAAATGTGGTGGACATTTTATTCATTCAGAAAATATCTTTGCTGAGGTACTACATCCGGTTCAAAATTCCCAATTTAAATGTGTATGCTTGAAGCCGGAAACACTAACAGCAAAGGTACGTCAAAATCAGAAAAATGTCAACCCATAATCCAGGGAACGTGAGTGATATTCTCCTCTCCGTAAACAAATTCAATCAGTCAATGAAAATAGTAAATGCTTATTCAGATTAAAGTCAGATTGAAAAATACCCCTTTAATCTCCTGTATACAAATCTACCTGTGCTACATTACAACGGAAATACCTTGGTTTGATTAAAAACATATCTGTGATACAAAAAGTCCGGATGTGTCCGGAACCTACGTAAAACGTTTGATAAAACCATTCCACTTAGTTTGTTTTAAAAGGCGGATATAAGTAACTTGCTCTATAAATAGAAGCCCTTGTATTTATCAAATTCTAAATGGGAAAATAAATATAGATTTTACCGTTTCATTCCTATGATTATTTCACCAGTAAATGACATCATATATATATATCAGAATGGCATTTTGTATAAAGGTCACCCTTAAAGCTACATTGCAATCAAATTTTCATTTATTACAGATTTTGAAATATCAAAGTGCGTCTGTTTTGTATCCGAGTTATTTAGTGCTTTGAATGCATTTGATAAAGATGAAATTCGCGATGAATTTTTTTTAAAGTTTACGGTCTTTGTCGATCGTTTTTTATTTTCAATCATTTTTGAAAATTATTTTAGGTATAAACTACATCTGATTTATTTGAATTCATTCATTCTTCAAATGTAAGTTTCAGTAATACTTATGTATGTATGTATGTATGAATGAATGTATGTGCATGATTATGTATGGATGTGTGTACGTATGTATACGTCTGTATAAACGTCTTTATATGTTCTTATGTGTATATATGTTTGTATGTAGGTTTGTAATATGTGTGTATATAGTACACACAATGGCAAGTTATCGCTCGAAATTTGAGATGGAATGGGGAAAACAGAAAAAAAGGTATTTTGAATAGTGTTTTACGCCACACTTAACAATTTTCTCAGTTATATAGTGGCGGCCATTTTTAATGGTGGAGGAGATGACCCGATTACAATGTACCCGGGAAATAGACCACCCACCTTCCGCAAGTAAAGTGGCAAACTTTCTCACAAAAATCAGCTTAGGTTCCAGCGGGACTCGATCCTGTGCTGACCAGAAGTGAGAGACTTCGTGGTTTACAGCGCGATGCTCTGACCACTCGACCACAAAGCGCCCGAAAATAAACAAAAGTTCAAATAGATAGAAACAAAAATATTCTGAAACCTCTTTTCACTCAGAGATATGATTTTACCTATCAAATTGCTTTCACAAATTTTCCCTGTATTTTAAGTTATATGGAGTCAAAAATAGGCAATAGAACTTAATGTGGGTGGATAATATAATATATATAAACGGCGTTTATTGCATGACTTAAAACAGAGTAAAACTTAACAGCAACAACTTATCTGACATATTTATCCTGACCTGTCTACGATTTTTATTTGATAAAACACCATAAACATGATGATTTTATGTCTTTCAAATGAACAAAAGATACACACTGTGCGGCATCTACACCATAAAATTGTATAGATACTATAATTCTGCATAGGGATTCTCACCTCTTGGATGACATCATATTTGGTAAAGGTGTTACCGAAATAACACAACATTTTTATGGTCACTAATTTCTGCTTTATCTACCGGGATTCATCTCAATGCGAATGCGTTGGAGTAAAAATCAAACTGACGTCAGGATTTATTCAACTCTCACAAACTATGGAGAAATATTAAGTTACACCGGGATAGTTAATGCTAATCTGAATTAGAATGAAGGTCCATGCTATACAGAGAATTCAGAATTCTTAAGAGGTTTACATTGTGTATATTGCGCCGTTGATTAATATCATTTCTGTTTGGCGATGGCTCGCAGCTTTCAGACGGCGTGATAAATGCCGATAAACTCTATTGACAAAAGACTTCCTCCGTCAAATTTATCGACATCAATTTGACATTTCCTACATTTAGATCAATACCACTGCCGCATTATTACTTAATCTTTTTGTGGTTGGGTCGTTAAACGAAATCATTGTTTTGTCTACAAATATTATCAACAAAGAATAGCACTCTCTGATATGTCCTTAGGTATTTATATCAAACTATCAAATTCAACGACCAATCTAGGAAAACCAAGGGAATCGCAATATTATCATATATTTTAATTAATCCGATAAAGTCAATAAATATATAACGAATATTATTGATACTTCATCTGTCCATCTCAATCCATTGCTCTGCAAACTCACTTATATATTGTTTTCTTTCTCCGATTCCTCAGTTAGTTATGCTACAATAACCTCCATAAGCTTCATAGTATCACTGTGTATAGAGAAAGCATTTAATATTCTCCAGGATTTGTATATATTTATTGAATCATGGCATTTTTTGACATTGAATCCAATTTCAGTTAAAAACGTAACAATCGTGGTTTCATACGCGATTAAGTTTGATGGCGAGAATTTATTTAAAACCATGTGCAAATTGCAGAGGAAATTTCTGTTGTGGATTTCTAATCTAAATTATTTTATTGAAATGCATACCTGTATGAAATAAATAATTACCAGACTTGAATAAGTTTTAATAAATTTCAACCTACACATTATATTTCGTATACATAGTCTTATTTAGTCGTTTCGGATATCTAGTCCCATCCCATTTGTGATTCGCAATAGTCCACAGGGGATGATTTCTCCTCAATGGCACCTGATACCACCTCTATATGTCAAGAGGTCCGTGTTTGTCAGTATTAATCCGATTTGGATATTGTATCCTGGACATCCGGAAGATTAATACATTGTACTTTGGTATCTGTTATTTTTATATTTAGGACATTCCTACTGCTCCTATCTATCTATCTATCTATCTATTTATCTATCTATCTATCTATCTATCTATCTATCTATCTATCTATCTATCTATCTATCTATCTATCTATCTTTTTATCTATCGATCGATCGGTCGATCGATCAATCGATCTATGTATGTATGTATGTATGTATGTATGTATGTATGTATGTATGTATGTAGGTATGTATGTATGTATGTATGTATGTATGTATGTATGTATGTATGTATGTATATATCTATCTATCTATCTATCTATCTATCTATCTATCTATCTATCTATCTATCTATCTATCTATCTATCTATCTATCTATCTATCTATCTATCTATCTATCTACCTACCTACCTACCTACCTACCTACCTACCTATCTATCTATCTATCTATCTATCTATCTATCTATCTATCTATCTATCTATCTATCTATCTATCTATCTATCTATTTGTCTATCTATCTATCTATCTATTTATCTATCTATCTATCTATCTATCTATCTATCTATCTATCTATCTATCTATCTATCTACCTAGCTATCTATTTATTTATTTATCTATCTATCTATCCATCCATCCTTCCATCCACCTATTTATCTATCTATCTATCTCTCTCTCTATCTATCTATCTATCTATCTATCTATCTATCTATCTATCTATCTATCTATCTGTTCATCTATACATCTACCTTTATTTCATCTTTTTGTTAACAGTCACTGTGTCTATTTGTCTATTATAGTGAGCTGAAGCAGTTGCTTCCAATTGCCATATAAGATCAGCACTATTTTATGCCTGGAATGAAACATATTGTTTTGCTTGCCAAATATATCCTCAACTTATATGTAGATTGTTGGATTCTTGACTCAAGGGCAATAAATCTGTAATAACAATATACCTGCCGCAAGTTTTATTGTATCAGTGTAAACTCTCGCTGGATTTTCTTTACATAAACAATTAATGAGGTAATATCTATCTTTCTCGCTTGTGACTTGGAGTTATTTAGAGACAGGCAATAATTACTATATTTGCATTATCACTGTAGCATTTTGGCCCAAACACAATATATGGTTTTAATTTAATATGAATAGTAATGCAATTACAATTTAGCCAATACCATTGAGATTGCATCTGCGATTAAAAGTCCAAAGATGAAAGACTCAACATAGTAAATGATATAAATAAATGAAGCTACTTTTTATAAATCACATTACTTGCTATGATTATAACTGTTTCAAAACAGACAGAAAGGTCGCATTTCTTTACCTTTGAATTTAATGTTGTTTAATACATTTTATTGATTTTTTCTCATCAATAAACATTTTAATTTAATTTTAAGCCAATTTCGCCAACATCTAGATATCATTTTGTAATTTTACATCAGGATTATATTCAGTAAAACATTAAGATCATTTTTTTATTAGATCTTTATTCAGTACATAATTCACAAATTCAGATACAAATATATTTTGATTTATATGCTGAACATAGTGCAAGAGGAATAGATAGAAAAGTTGTTATCACTGTTGAGCAACCGTATCTCGCCTACAAACAAAGACACGAATGTTCCCATGAATAACTATTTGCTGTATCAAGTAATATATAAGAAGCAGCCCGAGAATCTCCGAAGTTCAACACTACTGTCTCATCTCTTGAGGCAGAATATTAGTATTCCACACGAGTGGTAAATATGTTGGATATTTTTTTTTTCAAAATTTAACAGTTAAAGTATTTTTTGTGAATTTCACACATTTTTAGGTCAATCTCACAAACAATACATTTTATCTAAATTTCGTAAATTTTAAGCCAATGTATTTTTTCTTTTATGCTGATGTCATCGGTTAAAGTAAATAACCATTGATATATACTAATATACGCCAATAAAATGGTAAACATCCCCTTCTGACATGTGATAATATAATACTATATATATATATATATATATATATATATATATATATATATATATATATATAAAATAATAATAATAATAATAATAATAATAATAATAATAATAATGATAATGATAATTCAAACTGAATTATTTCGTGCTGTTAGTGAGCGGCGTTGACACAGGTTATATTATATCTAGCGTGGCCAATGTAATTTAGAACATGACAGAACTATACACGTCTGCTCATCATATTTTTAATAAATCATACGAGGTCCCATATGTATGATATATCATACATCGGAGTGTGACAATGTCTTAAAATAACAACACATAATGGGCCTTGAGTTATATCAGATAAGCGCTATTGACTCATGGCTATACCTAAACACACACACACACACACACACACACACACACACATATATATATATATATATATATATATATATATATATATATATATATATATATATATATATATATATATATATATATATATATATATATATATATATATGCTACGCACTCGCGTTAAATACTATTCTATTAACCCTTTCAACCCTATAGACCATAATAGACTAGTCTTAATCAATAGAAAAAAAGCATACCACTCGGATACTCAGGGGTGAAACATAAAATGACGATGTAGATACCTAAGTTACAGTGGAACCTCGCAATTAAGACCGTCTAACTGACTGACTCAATCTGGTCTGATATACATATATACAGTCAATTCCATTTATAACGAAATAGTTCAAATCACAGGTTTTATTGATTGATAACCAGTTGTATAGGACATATATATTATGTCGAATATATATATATATATATATATATATATATATATATATATATATATATATATATATATATATATATATATATATATATATATATATATATATTAGTATAAATATATATATAAGTCAAAGGGGTATGACATTTTCTTTCAAATAAAAACGGTTTTCAATACAACAGGTTGATAATGGTACTGGAGAACTTTGGCAGGGGGATCAAAATCATTTCAAATAAAACGGGGTTTCAATGTACCAGGGTTCAATATAAATTGGTTCGACTATATATATATATATATATATATATATATATATATATATATATATATATATATATATATATATATATATATATATATATATATATATATATATAATTTTTTAAGGAATACAATTTCAAAAGATTATAAAATGTTATATATTTTCCCACAGGTATTTGAAATTGCTAAAAAACATCACTGAACTGCGTATGTATCACGTGATCAATGCTGCATTTGTATTTCTCACAACATATAATAAACCTATTCAGGATAACTGATACAGATACCCACAAAAATATAGACGTCGTTATAGTAACTGATTGTTTCTTGACGTCATTTCCCGGGGAATCTGTATCATTTATTCCCTCAAAGTTACAGGGCCGCAGTTATCGTGGAAGGTCTATTCATAGAATTATATAAACGGGAGACATTAAGTTTTATAACCACTTTATTCTACATTATTTCATATTCTCTTTCCAGAGCAGACGAAGTGGCCGAGGCATATCTCGGATTAGGCAATGCCGATGTGGATATGAAAGCGTGATGTTAATCAGTGCACATTGAAGTCAACAAATAATCGATAATTGCCATCAATCGTCATCGATTATCGAATTCGTTAAATATTGGGTGCGATGATATATGTAAAACTACTCTTTCTATGTATTTTCGAATAAATTACTAAAACTAATGAAAAATCATTAATTCCATTCACTTTTTCTGCTTTGAGTAAGAATACAGCATTAATACATCAAAACACTTTGTTTTCAATGTTTCCGCTTCAGACTTCTCAACAAAGGAAACAGTGTATTCTAGAAACTTAAATGGGTGAATAACCAGTGGATTGTATTGTTTTTGAGTTTTGTCTCGAGTATCCGAAAATTGTTATTTTCGAGATATCGCTTTCTTGTTCAATTTTTGTTATTTTGAATAGTGTCTATGCCACACACTACAATTTTTCAGTTATATGGTGGCGGTCAGTTTTTAATGGTGGAGGAGAGAACCACCAACCTTCCGCAAGTATCCTTGTTCTACATGTATGATGGCTTGTTTCAACTGAATATGATAATTTTGATCACCACTTACGGAAGGAAATATTTCACTTTGACAATATCTGTGGTATTTTTATTCATCTTTCGAAGTACTTGAAGTACTACCAAGTCCGACATACAAGAAAAAAATATCTAAGATAGATCAAATGGCGATCAAGTAATTAATTTTAAAAAGTTCAATTTTTATGATAAGATACACTGGTAGGGAAAAGCTACAATTAAAATATTCTATATTTTGGAAAATATTCAATATTAGATATACTACCAGAGGAAAATCACAAATAAAATTTTCTATTTTTGTTCAATTTTCAAGGTTAGATATACTACCAAAGGGAAAGTCAAAGATGACATTTTTCTGTTTCGTTTATTTGTCAAGATTAGATATACCAGCAGAACAAAGCTACAAATATAAATTTTATGTTTCGTTTACACTGCCAGATGTATTTCCATTCCTAACGATATCAAATAAAGTTATTTATTTCTACGTTTGTCTTTGTTTCTGTTGCTTAACAAAGTATGTTTTCCAATTGCATGTGATGGATAATTGGTAGAACAACCTCGTCATAAATAGCGAGGACACCCTCAGATTATTTGAGCATCTGTCTCGCAAGCGATTGGTCCTTGGTTTGTATCCCGATGTAGTCCGTATCTGTACCGTAGTTTTAAACCACAACATACCTCTCCCCAAGGTAATGTCAGAGTGACACAAAATTCTACCCTTATGTTTTCCGATATATGGAGTCAAAACGGAATCGCATTACACGCATCGCGATTTGACCAGTGACGTATTTCACCTCTAGTCCCAAATATACCATTTTCGAGTTCTTACGTAATTCGTTTTTGGATCCGGATTTTTCTTGCGCCGCTTCAACTTTGTTAGCCCTAGCTATTTCCAACATGTGTATTTGCGTCGATCAAGAAATAAAATGCTCGATTTCATACAATATATCAAAATGTCACAATATTCCATGTTTGGTATAGAGTTCAAACTTTAACGTAAATTTGTTTTTGACATCAATAGATTAGTGACAATAATTTGTCTTTCAGATATAACTGCATTTTATTTCTTGATCACTGCAGGTCAGAGACAACTAAATACCCCCCGAAACTGGTTGGTTGAAAAAGTGTAGGGAAAGCGGAGCTGCTATTTTGAATGTTAGCTGGACTCTGATTGGCCAATTAACACATTTTTATATTTTTACACAGTAAAATAATGTATTATGAATTGAAAATGCTGAATTAGCATAATTTTTTTCTGGTACTTTGATGTAATTAGAACCAATTTCCTGAAAAGTATCTGAATAGAGGATTCGCTGTGAAACTGTTGGGGGTTGACATATGCACGTGTGACAGAAAAACAAGGTGGTCAAGCCTATGTTTTGTGTTTATTTTCTGATTGCGGAAAGGACGCCGAACAGATCCATGTATAATTTAAAGGTCAACACTCGCTTGAAGATGAGATATACAGGAAAACGTTAATATTGTCGCCTATGGAAAACTATTTAGTTGTCTCTGACCTGCAAAGACACAAATAGGATACAGCTCAAGAAAAATCCGGATCCAAAAACGGAATACATAAGAATTCGAAAAGTGTCTATTCTTTTTATTTACTTATTTGTTGTTTTTCGCCACACTCAACAAATAATTTTTCAGTCATATGGTGATGGCCAGTTTTTATTCGCGGAGGAAAGAATTGGTCGATGGTCTTTTGTCCCGGATACATAGAAAACCGGATTTCCTTCCCAGAAAATGTTCCCACCGCATTATTGTAACAATGATTTAATGAGGAAAGCACCATTAAAATAAGCATAAGTAGGTCAACGAAACATCTAGAGGTGTATAACTGTTACCGTACAGTCACCGAAATTATATTATCGCAAACAACCACCGGCTAAGATTTTCCGATTATCATATTTAAATTCCTTTATTGATATACACAGATTCATATTTTCGATACATACATCAAATGACATCTCTAGATTTTATTGCTTTTTCATATATGAACTTTATAGTCCAAATTCATATTACATCGACTTACGAAATAAAGTTTTTCAAAACATTAACATTTAAAACATTTATATCAATATTAACTTTAAAAACATAAAATTTAGATATCCGAATTTACGTTATATTAAACATACATCGATTGATTTCCATTATCATAAATATATTTTCTATCCGTTTGGTTTATGCTGTCTTACATCCTGTTAATACAGTTTTCACTTATATGAAATATAAAAACCAAAAATACCAAAGTAATAATCGGAAGACGTTTCATGAGACAATAACATTTAAATCAGGTGAAAATTGGACACACGAACCCCTGGAAATCCAGAGGTGGGATCAGGTGCCATGTAGGAGTAACCTTCCCCTGTCCACAGATCAAATTGAATTAAATAATTTGGAATGAATACTCATCATAATCGGTAAAGCTTATGTCTGTGTCTATAGTAAGTAACACGTCCAAATAGGAAACGTACATATTAGATTCTGTTGGGTTTTTAGTTCTTAGTTCTGAGGGATATATCGCACTTACAAGCGTGTGACAATTGTCATTTTAATTGATAAATCTAAATATCAAATCAAAATGTAAAAAATGTAGGTTAGTTCTTCTTCTTTTGATTCAATAGCTGAATGAAGTTTACTTCATATGCATGAAGAAACAGGTAAGCCAATAAAGGGGCATAATTGGTTCCCAATGGAATGCCGATGGTTTGCTGAAAGAACCGGTTTTTCCAACACAACATATATATATATATATATATACATATATATTAGAAATTCCAGTATCGGTTTTTTATTAACATCAGTCTATTTTTGTGTTGTGCTAGATGACATAAGTGTCATGGTAACCAATGTCTAGCTATAGGTATTTCAATTTTCGGGTACCACTTTTATTGAAAAAACACAGTTGTCGACGATACCACAGAAGTGTCCTTATTAATTTATTACGCAATATTGTTGAACAAAGAGTGTCGTGTATGTTTTTACACTATGAATTTTAGAAAAATGGGTTATCTCTAAAATCTCTAAAACCTGTATTGAGTTTTTAGTATTCACATCTTTTTAAATATTAACGCCCCTTTTGGAATAAACAACTGTACACTGAAGTTTCCCCTTAACGTCTGTCAGCATTATGGAAAGAGTAATAAATAAAGGTTTGATGGAATGCCACCCGCTTACGATGAAGTGCCACACACTTTGGCCTATACTTTGCACGGAGGACGATGTAGTGAGCGGTCGGTCAGGTGCCAAGCTTACCGTGACACGGGATCTCGGTTTAGAGTATCATTTGAAAAACCCGTGACTTTCACTTCGTATACTGAGCACTTGGCAAAAGAACAGAAAACCACTATTAAGGGACTTTGGTGTGCCCCAGTACTGGTGATTGAATTAAGAAAATTCTGCCTGCGAGTCTGACGCTTTACCACAAGACCTCCACAAGCAATTCCATCTAAAACTATTTTATAAGAAAATTATAATAATCATGATGATGATGATGATTTAAAACAACAACAATGATTGTAAAATGATATTGATGATGATGACGACGACGACGACGATGATGATGGGTTTTTTTAATTTGCTGACTGACTAATGACGTTGTATAGTGTACGCCAAAATGATTCAACGAGATCTAAAACTGTATGATGATTTATTGTACATATACCATACGAGTGTTTATCAATGGTTTAAAAACAGTGCGCTATAACATCAAACACAAACATCAATCCATAAAAACAAAAATGCATCACCATATGGCACTGTATCGGTACATATAACCTTTTCCTTTTGTGAGTGTGAATAAAACCAGTAATGTCAAGGGAAATAGCGCACTTCACACAAATATGAGTATGAATTCAAAGAATCGGTAACACTCGCATTAATGATAATTACCTGATTAAGGACAACAACACAACAATATGGAAAAATGGATATATACAAATGGATATATTTTTCTGTTCAAACCATAGGGGGACTTCCGTAACCGAGTGGTTTGAGCATCATTATATAACCCTTTCAAACCATAATAGACTGGTCTTGATCAATGGAAAAGATCATACCACTCAGATACCCGGGGGCGAAAGGATTAAGTCATGTTGCCTCTCCTGTAGTCACAACGGGTCCGTGTCCAACCGGAGGGTGGGGAGTGAGGCACAGCTGCTAAGTTACAACGGCTATAGAATTTTGAATTTAGAAGATTTACGGCCACCTAATTTTTGACGGACAGTCTAAAAATAAGATAATGCCAATAAGATAGTAGAAGTGAATTAACCGAATGATATAACCAAAGTGTTTAACGTGGAGTTGTCCATGCTCGCACGTCTGAGTACCTATAAGAGGTAAACAGAATTGAGTGCATTTGCCCAACGTTAAGGTCGGTTAAATGCTATAACATACGTTTATTTAGATGTTAATGTATTTTGTGTTACTTTGAGATGTATTTTGGGAGCTTAAAGCTTATTTAAGGGAGCGATACTAATCCGTTTAATGTAGGACCATATAAGGAGTTTTGTGTTTTCTGCTCCACCACTTAAAAATAACCACCACATTGTTAAATGTGGCGTAAATAAAATATTCAGATTCAGATTTAAACCATAAGTGTTTTATCATAGTGTGAACAACATACTTTATACAATTTTTTACAATGGTAAAGAAGCCGTATCTGTATACAATACCTGCGAATTTTCGTTCTTGATCATTTCCGAATTCAGCGTGTCTTAAATTCGCCCAAAGCACTTTAGTGGCTTCAGTTATTTAGCGTGAAAATTTCGCTTTCATTTTCAATTTGCCCTCGAATTTAAGGGCGAAAATAGCGAAAATTAAACGGCAGCGAAAATGTATACATGTGGTTACACAGTAATACGTTTTAATTTAATAAAACCCTAGTACAGAAATGTATCAATATTACTATTTGAAGGATCCCACAAAGATTTCGCCAAATCGTATCAGCACTTCTAAGCAAAATATTTAGATGTTTTAATCGAAAGCCTCACAAAATGTTACAGCCAAATTATTTTAGGGGCGTTGTAAAGTTTATATTGGATATTACACATTTAATAAGCTATATAAATATTAAAGGCACGGACATTTGTCACAGTGATTCTATATCATCTGGAACTATTACGCATGGCAATTTAAACGAAAAGTCTTGACATTCCTGTGGGTACAAACTGTGCTCCGTTTTCGTCGATTTGTTCCTTCATTTATATGAGCGGATCTTATTCCAATTTTTCTGAACAGAAAAAAAATCAATAAAATGTAG